>JAADXR010000001.1:0-409959 GCA_023337935.1 Elongisporangium anandrum | reverse complement strand
GCTCACTGGCACTGGAGATCTCGAAGGCCCCGCTGGTGTCGGACTCCCAATGGGCCGTGACGTACAGGATGCGCTTGGGCAGAGGAGCCGAGCCTTCCGAGCCGTAGAGCTTCTTGAACGTCTGGCGCAGGTTCTGGGCCGTCACACTGTGCTTGCTGATGCCCATGACTTCTTGGTCCAGCAGCCAGAGAGGGCCGGGGCCGTGAGATAAGGCGAGGACAGGATGGCGGAAGGTGCTCATGGCGATGGAGAGTGAGTTGGAAAGTGAGGTGAGGCAGACGCTTCAAGTTGCGGAATGACTCAGTGGACCTGAAGCTTGGTCTGGTCTGGTGGTGCACGTCTTTCGACACTGGTTTGGTATCCGTTGGAAGTGGGTACATTGTACCAGACGATTACGATTCATCAATACCTTGGTTTAAAGACATATAAATAGTGACTCTTTATTAAATATAATTCAATTAACTCAATGTCAAAGCAAAATATGTTCTTATTGGAGGGTCCTTCGTAATCAGCTATTAACCCTATGACCCTGACATCATCAGAACACGCATTATGATTGGCTCTACTATTAGCAGAATGGCCAATCAAAGAACAGGAAAATGATAATGCAAGAGTAGGGTTAGCCATCCGCCATACATCATCTTGTCAGACAGCAATTGGCGATCCGATAGATCAGGATCATGACGTTGAACCGACTGGTCTGCTGCTGCATTGGGGCGCTGCTGCTGGCCTCCGCCTTGGCTCTGGAGATGCAGATCGACTGCGAAGACGACGTGTGTTTGGCTCCAGAGCTCCCAGCGCAAGAGGACGAAGACTCGGAGCGCAACACGTTCCGCCATCCAGTGCTGGCCGTTTCGCATGGTCCAGGGCCATTGTGGCTGCTGGAGAAAGGATTCGGAGGCATGGACAAGCACAGCCAGCCGGCCAAGAACCTCAAGGACACGTTCGCCAAGATCTACCCAGAGTATGCACCGCTGCCCAAGAGAATCCTGTTCATCTCGGCGCACTGGGAATCCGAGACGAGTGGCGCGTTTGAGATCTCCATCGCCAAGGAGCCGGAGATGATCTACGATTACTACGGCTTCCCAGACGAGTCCTACGAGATCGTTTACGGTGCCAAGGGCGACCCAGCGTTCGCTCCACGCGTCCAAGCTCTGTTGGAAGAGGCCCAGATCAAGACCCGGCTCGTGCATCGCGGCTACGACCACGGAGTCTTTGTGCCTATGTCGCTGATTCGTCCTGATGCCGACATTCCGATCCTGACCATGTCCATCAACGACCGCCTGGGCGCAGAGGCCCACTTTGAACTGGGCAAAGCTCTCGCGCCATTGCGTGACGAGGACACTCTCATCATTTGCTCTGGCCAGGCCACGCACAACCTGAACGCAGGCTTCCATCTGAACCAGCCAGTCAGCAAATGGGCCAGCACGTTCCAATCTTGGCTCGACAATGTGTTCACGGCCGAATCTGGACTGGATTACGATGAGCGCTCTCAGCAACTGACGGCCTGGCGAACGAAGGCTCCATCAGCCAAGCAGGCCCACCCGACTCCCGATCACTTCACGCCGTTCCTCATCGCTGCTGGAGCTGGGATGCTGGAGGATCTGCCAGGCGGCGACAAGATCTTTGGAGGCTGGGGAACAGGCCAATTGTCCTTCGCTTCTTACGTGTGGGGCCTGGGCAACTACACGCCCACGACATCCATGATCTGAGCTTGATTCGTAACTGTCTTCTAATGCAAAATCATAAACATTGCCTAGAGAAACAGCGATTTCAGTGCGTACGCCTAGCAACAGCATTGTGCCTTGGATGTGGTAGCTATAACCCAGAGCTCTTTATGCACCTGACTGCTGCTTCACGAGTGCAGAGTTTCATGTTCCAAGCTAAGAGGCGAAATTGCTCAATAGGTAACCCCTTTATTGACTGATAGGGTGACGATCTCCTTCGCGACTGACACTTAATCCAAAACATTCACGACATCAAGTGCGACTCATCGCATGTCTACGACAGCAGCAGTCTCTCGGTGCTTCCAGTCGCACTCGAGAGCGTCCGAGTAAATTTCAATGTTGGTCGGATGCGAGTGGAATCCGCTGAGGTTGCAGTTTTGAATCAGCTGAAGCCCACCAGGATCAGTTAAGCGAAACACCCCGACGCTACGAGCAGTGATTGCATTTTCACGTTAGCAATTGATCATTGGCCAAGAGGGCAGAGCAGAAACACTCACTTTCGCTGTTTGTCCTTTGGTGCTACCACGATGGCGACAGCCTACTCAAGCCACAAATACAACGTAAATGTGGAGCATCCATGTCAATTTAAAATGCAACAAAGTACCTCTGGCAAAATGGATTGGAAACCACATTGAGTGTGAATATCCACGGATGACAGGAAGCAATCTTGAGATGGATGCGTCTGTGTACACACACGAGTGAGAATCACATGCAAGATTCCGTTGACACAACAGGCAACTGACATGGATCCAGCCCAAAGTGAGCAGGTCGTGGTTGAAGCAAAAGTCGAAGAGCTCTTCTTCATTTCTCATGGAGCACATGTCGGAAGATCCCTATCGAATGACACAGATAAATTCGATCAGATGAATCAACCTAGTATTCAGCGAATGCCAAGGCCGTACATCTTGCTTTGGTATGATGAGCGTCGTGATCTTCAGATTCGAGCCGTTCTGAACATCGCAGTATTTAGTTTACGCCTGCATCACCAGCACAAAAGTGGTCGACGTACCAGAACACCGGCGAGAATCCCACAGGTTTCAATCCCATACGGACGCCGATTGGTGTTGGCTGCTGCAAGTTGCGTGAACTGAGGAATGATGCTGGTCGGAACCTCAAGCACGCGACACTTCCGACTTTTACGACATCCAATTGAGTCAATCCATCCATATTGATATCCAGAGCCATGAGATTGGGAGGCTCATACCTGGATAGCATTTCGATGGCTTGCTGTGATCGATGCCTGGTTAGAGTGCGAGACGTTTGAACCGCAGCTTCGCCTGAAGACGCCATCCACGATGTCTTTCCCACTGTCGGATACAGAGAAGTGCTGCTGCTTGAAGTCTAGCAACGCCATAATCGTGAGCAATTGGACCTGCCATTCAATGCAAGGGCAGCTTGTCTACCTTGCGAGGCATAGCCAATGCCATTCTGCTGGCTCGTGCGGGACGTAGTGAGGAATCGAGTGATCTGGCTGGGGATTGAGTCGAAGTTGCAGCGGCTGCAATCGCACGCTCCCGTTGATTCCTCCTCAGCGACTCGAGTCTCTCTTCCAGCGTCATGTTCGCTACTGCAGTGACAGCCTTCCTCTCTTGCGCCTTGGCGGCCTCCGCGCGTTCGTACTCCAGAATGTCCTTCTCTTCCGTCTCCATGCCGTCCAGAATGGTGTCGAACAGCGTCATGCCCTGGATCGCTTGCTGCGCATTCAAAGCCAAGCACGTGAGCTACAATGCGGAGCGCAGGCTCAGAGAGTGTGGCATACCGTCTGCACCCAGTCGTGCTCCTTGCGATAGATCGGCAGGTTGTAGTCTCGATGGGCCGTGATCACCTTGGAGCACAACCTACGACAGCGCCAGCGTCATCAGTCCACAGGCAACCGCTCCAGCATGAGCCAGACTACGCAGCGTACTTGATGAAGCGAGCCAGATGCACGTAGCTACAGAAGAAAGCACGCCATCAGCTCCCATGCAGTCAGTCCATGACAGACTGCCACGTACGCGTAGTCCCAGGCGCCATCGTTGGCGTAGACCTGCGCCTGGTGGTACAGCTGTCTGGCCACGCGGTAGTAGCTCTGCAGCCGCAGGTGCTGCTTCACGGGGTCCACCTGGCACAGGTCGCTCAGCTTGGCGCGCCGCACTTCCAGACGGTCCTGCACTTCGCTCCTCTCGGCCATTTCCGCTTGTGAGTCAAGACCTGGAACCAGGTGGTACAGTGTACCAGTCACTCATACGCATCAGCTCCAGGGAGCCAAGAGGGCGAGCATGAGCCAGAAGACGAGTCTGCAGGCCATGCAGGAGCGCACCGCTGGGTTCGGATGCTGTTGATGTGTGTTGCTGTTGTGGAGGGCGCTTGGCTGACGATACGACTGGCCTTAGGCACCGCGCACACAACCAAATGGTGCTGCGCAAGCTCATGCTCTTCACGGTGCTCATGTTTGCGCTGCCCATTGGCACGTTCTTCGGCGTCAAGCGGTTTATCGTGGCAGGTGAGTGGAGAACCCCACGGCTGTTTCTATGAGCGCATGCATGCTAATGACTCAACTGCGGTATTCAGATTCGCCGTATGCTGACGCGTGGAGGTGAGAGCCACTTGCTGCTGCTGGAAACAACAGTGGAGTGATTGACGCTCGGTTGCTCATGCAGCGGATCCGCTGCTGTGGTGATGGTGAATGTCGTGATCGGTCTCTACGTCGCATCCGCATGGTCCGAAGACGATGAGCCAGAAGTGGCGCCTCCAGTGGGGCGCTTCGCCAAGAGAAAGGAGCAGTAGACGTTCAATTTCCCAACATACTCGGCTATATTAATCGATAGGAAGCCTAACGTTGCGGAGCAAACAATGAACGGAGTGAATCCAATTCATCTCTCTCTCGTGTCGGAAGCTGTTGACAGTCTAAATATCGTCCGAGTTGTCAAGGTTCAGCAGCACCTTCTCCATGCCGGGCTTGAAGGCAGGCTTGCCCAGGAACGGGCAGCTGCCGCATCGGAAGGCGTCGCCCTTGAAGCACTAGAGGAATCAAAGAGCGCATCAACGTCAGTGTCCAGCAACGTCCCGTGCGGCAGGTAGAGCCAACGTACGTTGCCACAGCCGGAAACCATTTGCTGCAGGTCCTTGTCCGAGACCACAGGCTTGTCCTCTTCGTCCTTCAGACTAAGATACAGAACCCATTCAATCAGTTCTCATGGAGACATGCCCAGTGCAAATGCCTGAGATGCATACCCGCAGGTGCAGTTCTTGCAAGCACGCTTCTTGCCGCCAGGGCCAGTACCGCAGTCCTGCTTGGCAGCCAGGAGCACCTCATCCGTGTCGTCCAGAAGCGTGTCCTAACAGCCAGAGCGTACAAACGTTCATTCTTCGGTTGCAATGCATCAGCAAACGCTCTTCAATGTGTACCTCATCGATCATTTCTTCCTCGTCGTCAGCGAATTCGTCATCAGCCACGATCTTCCACCTGCAGAGTACAGTCAGCATCGCTCTGAACCCTTCAAGGACGTGAAGGTAGCTAGCTTACTTGGGCAGCGGTTTGGCAACCGGCGCCTTCTTGAACGACAGCGCCGCACTGGAGCCCGTGTCAAAGGACGGCTTGGTCGAGGAAAAGCAGTGCGCCGAGGTGAAAGCCGGGTGCAGGATGCAAGGGCCCTCCACAGCAGAGTCGGCAGTGTCCACGAATCCTCCGATCAGCAGCGCCATCAGCAGAGCGCTCTGGAAACGCAGGCACATAAATCAGTCTTCCTGAGTCATTCTTCCTACGACATGCCATTGCTACCTTGGTCTCTTCCTGCACATTGGACACGAAGACCTGCAGCACACCACCGGCCTTGACGAACGGCGTCAGCGCACTCAGCTCAGCCGAGAGCAGCTCCGTCTTCTCGCTGAAGGTCAGGATGGCGTCCACGGCCAGCTTGCCCGAGAGGTTCGTGGCCGCGGCCTGCGTGACATCGGAGCCCTCGGGCACGGCGATGACGTCCACGCTGGTGACGAGCGCGTTTCTCTGCTTGATGGCGGCGGCCGCAGCGGCGGCGGAGGCCGGATGCGCGAAGGCGACGACGGAGCCGTGAAGAGCCATGAGGTCGGAGGAAGATTTCTGTCTGTTCAGCGGCACTCCAGTCGCTCTGGCGCGGAATCGCACTTAGGCGGAGACACTGCGCACCCGCAAAAAACGTTAAAACAGAACAGTGATGATGCAATCAGCAGCACAAAAGGAAATAGGGTGGACCACGTTACAAAACACGGGTTCAGGCTGGCCCGGGTCAGTATTTGGCTACAACCCGGTTTGCATAATCTTGCACAGCACGAGCGCTGCTTCTGGCTGGGATCGTCCGAGCCTGGGCCAAGACGCACCAGAGGTGACTTGGCAAATACGGTTGTTTTTATTTCAATTTGCTAATATACCCAAAAAGGTGAAGGAACCAGACTGGAAACAGGAAGAAGATGGCGGGGAGACGTTATGGTGAGTGCTCGAGACCTCTGCGCTTGCTGCTGGGGACTGACGAGACGCCAATGGTCACAGACTGGCAGCAGAGAGCCGAGGTGGACATCCCTCCGGATCTGCCGCTCGGCGCAGTCATTGGAAAGGGCGGGAGCGTCCAGAAGGCGCTGCAGCAGAAGCATGGCGTGTGGTCACGTGTGGATCCAAACCGCCGCATCGTTGTCCTGAAGGGGTGCGACGAATCCGTCGATAATGCGCAGAGTGAATTGACTGAGCTGTTCGAGCGCTTGCACGTCCAGAACGCAGAGAAGCGACAATTCCGCGTCGCTGTCCAAGACGGACCCGACCATCTCTGGACGTTTGAGTATTCGCTGCCCCCGGTGGTTGGCAATCCGTGGGTGGCCAGTCATTCGTACGTGCTCAAGCGCTTGCCTTCGCGTGCCTTCTCGGATCAAGCGCTACCTGAGGCCTGGATTTGTGAACTTACGGATGAGTTTGTACTGAAAACGGCAAAGGAGTTGGCCCAGATGAGTGAGCGAGCGCCAATCCGGCTCACTCTATCGCTTGGACGATTGTACTTCCGACTGAAATCGATTGAATCCGGGACCTCCTTCTTCTGGGACCAGCTGCAGGAGCTGAATGTCCATGACGATTTCATTTCTCGATGGGCAAATACGTGTGATCAGTCCAATCCAGCCGTGCAAAGATTGGTCGACGCCTTGGAAACCCAGGCCAGCAGTGAGGAAGCAGAGCCTGTTCATGTGCTCAATGTGCACGTGAAGAATCAAACGTCGACATGCCAACTGAAGTACATTCTTGAGGACTGCAAGTGGAATCTGGTCAAGCATCGTACTGGGAAGCGTGTTGATGCAACGTACGACATCATTCTCGACAATGATGTGGCGTTTCGTCTGCGTGCAGACACGGCTGATCCAGTCAGCGACCAAGACTTTGTGGACACTGCTCAGCACCATTTGGTGACCACTTTACCCCGCGCTGGCGGTCCGTTTGGTACCAAAGTGGAATTGAACGAAGATGCTCCGGCAGACTTGACACTTGAAATGGTCTCCATCAAGTCGGTAGTGAAGATGAAGTATGGAGGACTGTGGTGCAAATTGTCGTATTCGGATCCTGAAAAGACTGCTCTGCAGCTGAAGTGTCAGCTGTTTGAAGATGAGGCAGACCAAAGTCTTTCGGTTGAGGAGCAAGCGCTGAAGCTTATGGCCAATGTGAGATCGATTCTGGAGGCGTCAGCTACGCCGTAGCGGACTGATGCAATGACTAGATTCTTCCTTTTGATTTGAATTTCGTCAAGATCAGTTGAATCCTCAATTTGCTCTCGTATTGTTGGTTGCATGTTTGAGGTTGGTGTGCTTGACAGTATATCCCGTTTAATCAATTCCCATTTATGTTTGAAGACCAATTTGTTGTGCAACAATGCTGAGTATCTTTCCCTATCATGCATTTGCAGCTCGACAGAACACAAGTGCGTTGAATGATGAAATAACATAATATTTAAACAAAAACTGCCTCTTTCGCATTGGCATAAATAAATAATCGTGGGGTTTATGAATCGCGAGCATCTATGCAGATGCTTCAATGTGCTTTGTCCAGCTCACGCCGAGGAACTTGGACACATCGAACGTCGGGTCGTGAACGTCGACATCTCCCATGCGCTCCAAGATCTTGCGGTGCTTGAGTGCCTTTTTGGCGAGCAATGCGTTCGTGCAGGAGTTTGTGGAGTCGGCAGCAGTGGTCAAGAGCTGCTTGGCCGTTTGCTGCATGCGCATGCGAAGCTTATCATCGTCGCAGCAGATATTCAAGCGGTAACCTCTCGTTGAAGGAGTTGATCCCACATCGTTGCAAGAGACGCTTCGGAGAATCTCGTTTGGCTCCGGGATATCGACTGTAACAGCAGACATTGAGTAGGATCTGCCGTGTGTCTTCAGCTCAAGCTCGCATGACTCGACTGCTGATGAAGAGGCGCTGCTGAGGGCTGCTAAAGGCGCGAGGGTAGACTTAGTGATGGCCATGGAGACGCTTTGGGCGCACGTGGGTGAATTGTAGAATGAGATTTCTGTGGAGGGAGGATAAAATGATCACTCAGTCGTGGGCTGCGTGTCTATGCGGTGGTACAACGGGAAGAGGCTTTTTTAAGACAACTAGCCGTTAGCTACTGTAGGGGATCATTCCGCGGGTGTATCTTGTTCTTGATTCTCGAAGCATTCAAATTGAAGCTTCTTTCCAGATTTTTCCTCTGCTGTTGATTGGAGGGATCGGACAGACGCGACAGCTCCCTCTCTGTCTTTTTCCGTGACGGTTGCGACTGAAGACCCCGGACACATCAAGTGTTGGCGATCGGTTGTGGACCCATGCGCATGTACTGCTCTGGGCAGGTCCGACCAGATTGTTGACGCTCGAACTGGAATATTCCCAATGTTGGACTATACACCACGCTGACCACAACATCGATATTTTATTCACTGGAAAAAAATCTGCGCTGGCTTCCATACATGAGGGGAGACATTCTTTCAGTTCAGAGTGCTTTGATAACGCGAACAGACTCAGACCTCTGCGCATGGGGATGCTCGTTTGGAGCATCGCCATGGCGATGCAATTTGGAGTCCCTAATTATAATGATACTGTGCGCACCAAAGAAAGATTTGGTGAATGATATTTATATCGAATCCTAACGTTATTCTTACTCGTCCAGTGCGAAGCAATCACCCTCTGGCATGGTTTTCTCCAAAACTGAGCACGTGCGTTTATGCAACTACTCGACGTACAGTAACACAAATGGGATTTATTTTTTAACAGATTTTTCCACAGCATCCCCTAAGAGCATCTCCACCGGTTGTGTCAAATGTTATCCTGTTTGAGAAGGGTTTCGCTCGGCTTTGGCACGAAGCCCTACAGCGTGATGAGAAAAAACAGAGCGAAGGCTTGATATCGTCCAACACAGAGATGATAATGTTGACAATAGTGTGACTTGTACGCTCTATTGGCCAAACATGACATGTATGGAACAACGCACATCCAAAATCCGCCATTGTTGTCCAACGCAGCCCCGTGTAAAACGCTGCCAAACCTGGCAGCTTTTTGCACGGATGCTGGATATGACTCGGGTTTAGCACAACCGCTGGAGATCCGAAAAACCCGAATCTGTATCAAATTTGCGATTTGACCCACGTTTGGCACAACCGGTGGAGATGCTCTAAAGATTCGGTTGGCGCATAGACAGTACGAAAAGCCACACTTTACAAACATGTTTTGCACATGGGTTCAGTTCTCAACGTTCAACTCCCAACTTTCTGTGGCCAGCAACGGTTGATACAATAAATTTGGCCTTAGACATTTAAAATACCATATTGATATTGGAGACATGGAAGGAGATGGCTACCACACTCCAGCCCTGAATGCAATAGTCAAACATGAAGCACATACAGAAATTCTATACATTCTCAGCGAACGCCCGCATGTTCACAAAAAGAGTGAACCGGGTTACGTTTATGACTGAGAGTGGTTGTAACCACTCTCAGTCGTAACCACGGTTACGCCAAATCACTGTACCTATTTATAAAAGCAGAGTGATGCTCATGATGTTGAAGTCAGCAAAAGATATGTACAACGAAAATGAGCCAAGCACAAGGTGTGACTGGAGTAATACAACAACCACTCATTATTTCTTGTGCCGCTCTACGCCGTACGTACTGCGTCATTATCATCCGCTTGTAGCAGTCGCAAACAGCCCAACATTAGGTCGGGTGCATCAGTGATAATCCTGTCTCGCAATATAGGGCAATTCGAATGCCCCTGCAAGTGGGCGGAAACTGTAGTGGAGTTGCAGGCTCAAGTTCTTTCATTGTTATTGCGCTAATCCTAGCAGCATAAACATCAAATGATGAGTATTGTCATTGCACAAGAGCACCAATGCCTTGTCATCTAGAAAACGTTCCCGGAACGATGTCTTAGATACGTTTGCATGTCTCTGCAATACGGAAACGTTAAAAACTGAAGTGACCGGATCGCAACCTGTAGATATCGGATGAGTCTCCCGATCATGCCAGCATGCAAACAAACGCGTCGTCATCAAAACTCCTCAACATTTTCTGGGAGAGTGATTAAACTCTGACAAACGAAGCCATCGTTGGAGTGGCATGGTAGACAACGGATGAGTCTTGTGATGATTCCAGTATGAGAGCAAGCATATCGTCATCAAAACTACGTACGGCGTCAAGAATCTTCTGCAAGTTATCATACCTGAAGCAGTGGGATCCGAGTGCACGAGCTAGTCTCTTCTGCGAGCAATAGAGTGAGCAGACCTTCGTAACAAAGCCGTAGACATCAGCTGAGTCTATCTATGCCACTCATCATGATAGGACGAATGAAATCCTGCAAAGTTGCCATGATTGTTTTTTGGTTGTTCGAACATCCTCCAAAGATCAGACTAAAGGCGTTTAATTGGCTGAGTTATCAAGCGAAGCGCCATGCCCCACGTACATACATCTACAGAAGACATCATTCTTCCAGCTCTCTAAATAATTATATAATCTACAGGTCGAGAGTCATGCTCACGCTATTTTTGTACGCAATTCAAGCATGAGCTTGCTGCTTGGTCCAGTTCACACCGAGAAACTTGGACACATCAAACGACGGATCATGCACATCCACATCGGCCATTCGCGCTAAGATCTTGCGGTGCTTGAGCGCTTTCTTGGCGAGCAAAGCGTTATTGCACGAGCTGCTGGTATCAGCCGCCGTGGCCAAGAGCTGCTTGGCGTTTTGCTGCAGCCGCATTCGAAGCTTATCGTCATCGCAGCAGATCTGGATGCGGCGCGGGTACAAGCTCGCCAGTCTGGCGGAGTGCTCGTTCTTGTCGGGGCAGGACGAGCTGCGATGCACGCACATCTTGTCGGCGGGGGGTGATTCAAACGACTCCGACAGAGTACGGCGCCCGTGCTTGCTTTCGATGCCGACGGTCGCAACAGACGATGACGAGTCGTCACGCACAGGGGCAATGAAGGCCGCCGTTGTCACCATTGTTGTTTTGCTTGGAGGACTTGAGCGGAACAGAGATGATTTCAGAATGGACCATGGTGCTTGAGACACAAATGGAGATACGATCACTCGGGTTGTGACTGTTGAACGCGCCGCGGCCTGTGGGTCGCGATGGAGTAACTGCTCGGAAAGGCGTGAAAATTCTCCTATTCAATTTGGTCTTTTGGCGATAGCAATAAAAGGATTGAACAGCTTTTTCATTTACGGTATATCTGCACTGCACAATTGTAAGATCGTTTATAAAGATTCCACATTTCCATCGCGCACTAAATTATAGAATATAAGCACGAGCGCTCTTTGGGGGCTTGTATTTATAGACCGGACTCATCGAAGTTTGGTTGAAGCACAGTCCCGCGCAGCCATAGATAACTGCCGTAACTGAGCCGGATAGATTGCTTCAAGACTCATCAAATGCTGGCATGGAGAATAGTAGCCAAGTGGCCACCGTGTACAATGATTGCTTCTCTCTGATCCATCCCGGGCGGAACGGCTTTTCCGATCATCAATCTTGTGTCTCTGGAGTGCAAAGTGCAAAGCTGCAGCATGCGACGAGGGCGCATATCAGGTCTGTGAACGAGATGGATGCTTCTCGAGGCAGATGGCAATCACATGATGTGTCTCGCGAAATGCTTCAAGTTGAAACGTAAAAATGAAATCCTGTGGGGTAGGGCTGGAAGATCTACTGCCAATGACGATACAGTCTGTTCCCCCTAAACTAATTCCGTCTAAACTAATATGCCGCCTCAATTAGTACGACTCGGATCCACCAAAGTTTAAACCGATACTATTAATCTAGACGTCCAAATTTCTGTCTAAATTGTTATTTAATAGGCTGCCGAGAAACAAAAATCAAACTTCGATACAAACCCCAATTACAGATTGATATTTAAGTTGGTAAAAATTATCTAATACAAAAGACCAGCAAATTGATAATAATATTTTGGACGCATATGGGTCAGAACATCTTTGCTCCAGTTGCAACAATACTTGCAAAAGTGCTTCTTTACATTGATCGGCAGACGAAAACTTCTCTCTGGGAGTGCTGTGGACGTTAATCTTTTTAGATTCCTCGTTCAAATTCAATTACTGTACAGTCGAACCGTCGTAAATATAGGATTTGTTACTCCTCGATTGGATTCAGCAAATCAGAGACTGTAACTTTAGCATTGAGCTGTTGCTGCTCCAAGCTCGTTGAATATTACTTTTTTTCTTCATCCTACCAGAAATACATGTCTGGTATGTAAGCACCACAAAGCACCAGCAATCTTTACGGTGAAATGCTTTGGAGTGCGATCTTGACGCTGTCTGGACATGATTGTGAGGTTACTTGTGCGCAGTCAGCTGCAATTTCAATACAAACCGTTTATTTGTATATTGGTCAGATCTACTTTTTGGCTCTCCAATTGCTAATACGCTTAAACTAATAATTTGTCTAAATTATTATTAATAGACCGATTTTTCTCCACGGAGCGTATTAGTTTAGGGGGAACAGACTGTAACAGAAACGAGCTCGTTGGGGCAATGGGCGATCAAGAAAGTCGAAGGCGAAGCAATCGCTTTGACGATCTGGCTTTTTTGAGTGGGGATCAGCGTAAAAGTACTGTTTTGGATGAATACTGCAGTGCGGAATGATTATGAGCGAGGTGACGTGCTTCCCAACTCCTGTGATTATGGTTCGACAGGACGATCGATCGGCATGGCATGGCCTTTCGGTACCTCGAGTTAGCCATCCTCTGCACTGAAACGACGCTACAAAATTTGCTTGGTTCACGCAGGTCTGATCTTCAGTCAAATTCTGAAGACGTTCTGATGAGAGATTCTGCTATCTTTGGAGAATATGGCCCATTCGTTTGCTGCGTATATTCAGGGAGGCTCGTTCCAAATAAACACAGGACGCATGACCCGATGACCTCGCCAGAATCACACAGTACAGCAGAACACAGATCCCAACGGAACCGATTTCGAGAGCAAGCGAAAACATTTGAGAATGAGTTCAAAATCTGGTTTATTGTGATAAATCTATCATAAAATTTATAAAAACTGAAATTTGAAGCTGGCCTCAGAGCTTCTTTGTCCAAAAAAACACTTCTACGACGGATGCCTTCCAGAGAGCTGACCAGCATGAACTTTTCTCTTAAGACGACGCTTGTGCGCTCCCGTAGCTGATCAGGGTGAACTTTTACTATCTTCTTGTTAGGCGTCTTCGTTCTCAGCGGCGTCTTGCTGAGTCGTCCAGTCCACGCCGAGAAACTTGGACACATCGAAGGACGGGTGGTTCACGTCAACTTCAGTCATCCGCTCGAGGATCTTCCGATGCTTGAGCGCTTTCTTTGCAAGCAGCGTGTTGTTATCGGTGTCTGTGCCATCCATGGCTGCAGCGATCAACTGCTTAGCATTATCTTCGAGCCGCGCTCGTAAGGCATCGTCATCGCAATTGATACGCATGCGCAACGGGAACTCTGTCGGAGACTTTGCGTCAGTTGGCGAGCTCATGTCGTTTGAAGCGTCATTTGCACACGAAAGTGATTGTGGTCTGGCGGTTTTTGGCTCGTTTCCCACAGTATCGGGTGCCGTAGCATCAGCAGCAGAAGTCGGGATCACCATTCGTTCTCGTGGACTGCGCACCGCTTGGTGAAAGTTGGAATGAGAGATAGAGCTCACCCGATGGAGCGAGACAGTGCTGTCGATCGTATACAGTTTGCCTCCCCGCGCTGAAAGTAACGACTGAATCCAAGCGAAAGGGCAGACCGGAGCGGGTGACTTGATGCCATCCGTCACGGTGGCAACACATGGTCAAACCGAGTGGGCGCTTTTCGTGTCTATGTATAGGCATTTGAGCAAATTTACGCGTTGCTGAAACCGATATTTTTTCCATAGAAGCTACTGTATGATGAATCAAGCCTTTTCTGCACTGAAGCAGCCATTGTTTGTACCACCCAATTGAAAAGGTGCAGGATCAGATACGCCAAGAGCACTGCCGTCCCACCATTGCATCTATACTTCGTGAGGACTCATCAAATGCCTTCCGCTCTTGACGGTACTGTACCGTACGGGGCCTTCCACACAAATACCGAAAAAGAAAGTAACGTGCCGGTCATCATAATCAAAAGACTCATCGCTTGTCCACAATCAAGTTAAGGGCGCTCTCCCCCTCACCAAGATGAGCGTGCTCCAATCGAGAGCTTGACTCACGACACCAGCATTGCTCTATTTTGCATAATTTTGTGAAATGCATTGCCTTTATAAACAAAAAATAAACAGAGAAGGCTAAGACGCAAAATCCAGTGCCTCTTATGTGTACGTTGACATTGTGTTGACAAAGGAGCTTTTGGTGCAAGAATTGGCCCACACACTCGTACAGATCGACTGACCCCACCGGCTATTTTGGTATGGGCTAACCACCCACATACAGTATCACGTTCAGATAACAGTCGATAAATCAGGTGGGATGAGTAGACAGTCGGTTGCTACTCAAGAGCCATGCCCACAGGATTTATTTTTTAACGTTATCTCTGAAGAAGCTGCAGTCAGACTGTCATAGGCCGAAGGAGCGTTCTGCGGATGTCCGGAAAGTCACAGTCGCAAAGGAGCGAGACGATTCAACGAGCAGCGAAACACACACACAATGATCACCATGTCGATCAGCTCATCACTCGAGTGAACCAACGACTCTTGATCCAGTTGAGCGAGAGGACGACAATCGTAACGAGCTCACAAACGGCTATTCCTCGTCTTCTATCGATTGCTTCTCGTTCCGGTGAGCTCATCTTTCTCTTAGCGCTGTCGATTGTTGATTGCTTCGTGTCTAGGTCAGCTCATTTTGATACTGTACTGAGACGTTCAGCACCCCCCCTGACCACAGCAGACACTGACTCTTGAAGATCCAATACCGGTAATACCGACTGCCAATTTGAAGATACCGGCGGTGCTTTTCGTTTTGACAACACCGCATTTACTATATACACCTGTTCTGTCATTGACCAATTGCAAATCTCTTGAGCGTAATCAACCGAATTTAAATTCTGGCAGGAGCCGTTAAGTTCGCACTTATGAGATACGCTGCACTGTGTGTTTGTGCTCAATCGACAATCTAATCTCCATGGCGCCAGCTCTAGCGGTGGCGGTCTCCGCTATGGTCGTGCTCTCCCTCCTGGAGCTCAAGGTCGATGCCGCCTCCAGCTTCGACACCTCTGCTTACCCTCGCGTGGAGGACATCGCCAAGCCAGTGACGCGCTTGGCGTTCGGCTCGTGCAACGACCAGAGCATGGAGCAGCCGCTCTGGAAGGACATCATCGGCTACGCGCCCGAGATGTGGCTCTGGATGGGCGACAACGTGCGTGCAAGCCTGCCAGCAGTGCGCGTATGGGGTGGAAGGACTGATGGATGCTCTTGCTGCGTGTGGAACAGATCTATGCGGACGTGAAGGAGTTCGGAGAGCCGCGTCCGTATCCGTTCTCGGGCGAGAAGATGTTCGTGGAAGCTCCGCCGGCCGAATTGCGCCGCCGCTATGCGTACGTGGTCATTGCGATGGATCTCTGCGTAGTGAGGACTGATGACCGGAGTGGCTCTCTGCAGCAAGCAGCTTGGCAACCCCGAGTACAAGGCGTTCATTGACACGACGCCGTACATTGGCATCTGGGACGACCACGACTTCGGCATCAACGACGGCCACAAGCGCTACACGTATCGAGAGGAGAGCCAGCAGATCTTCCTGGACTTCATGAACGAGCCGAAAGACACAGCGCGGCGAAAGCAGAAGGTGCGACTTCCATTGCTCTTCTTCACTGGAGGATACCTCTGACGATCGTTGTGGGAACTGCAGGGCATTTACACTTCGTACGAAGTCGGTGCTGACGATCGCAAGATCAAGTTCATCCTCATTGACAACAGGTAAGGCTTTGCGACAGCGGTTGAGCGTCTGTGAGGGCTAATATCTGCGCTTTAGATACCATCGCGATCCGTACGATGTGGACAATGGCCAGTTCCTGGGCGAAGCGCAATGGGACTGGCTCACCAACGAACTCATGACGTCGACTGCCGCCTTCAATGTGATCGTCTCGGGCATCCAGGTCCTGGCTGCTGACCGCATCCCGCCTGCCGAGAGCTGGCACCGGTTCCCCAACCAGCGCGAGCGATTGCTCAACCTCATCTTGAGCTCAAATGCCACGGGAGTGATGCTGCTGAGGTAAATGCTTGCATGGAACCGCTCTTCTTGATAATGGGATACTGACGCGTGAGTCTTTGGCGCAGTGGTGACGTTCATTTCGCCGAAATCAACCAGGTCGTGTGCTCGGGAGGGAAGAACGTGATCACTGAGGTGACAAGCTCAGGCATGACCCACAGCTGGGTGAGTCGCTCTTGTCCATCGCCTGCTTTGCCCAATGCGCTTCCACTCACTCACTTCTCTATTGGTATTCAGCTGCAATTCCACGTGCCTTCGATCCGCCACTTCCCTGCCTTCCTCTTCACGGTGGCCAACATGTTCCTTCCGTGGGAATACCGCCCCACGCACGACTCGTACTACGGCTCCATCAACTGGGGCCAGATGACGATCGACTGGGAGCAGAAGCCGAATCCGGTCGCGACGATCGAAGTCCGCGGCCGTGACAACCAGGTCAAGCTCAGCACCAGCGTCGCTTCCATCCCGGTCTTCTCGGAGGCGGCTGCTCAGGACGCGCATACGTGCAAGCCCCCGCGCGAGATCGCTCGCTGGCGCCTGTTTTTCTGGCGAGCGGTGACCGTGAGCACGGTGGTCGTGTTCGTGCTGTCGCTCGTGCTGAACGGCTTCATCCTGCTCTGGCTCGTGTGGTTCTTCCTGCAGAAGATCCTCGCCGCGCTCGGAATCCGCCGCACCAAGAAGGTCAAGACCGTTTAGAAGTCTGCAATCGGAATTGGACGCTGGAATCCATCCAACCATCTAGAGCAACGTGAGCAGGTGCCAATGAGCTTCGAACTTAGCCCCACGCCCTTTCACGTATCAATGTATTTTTTTGCCTGCCTGTTGAGCGTTCCCGATGCCTGATCTTGTTGACCTGTTCCGCCGCCAGCAGCTCTACGAGCGCATCTACGAGAAGCGCATGACCGCGATCGACGCCAAGGAGCTAGCGCTGCGGAGAGAGAACGCGCTGCGCGAAGAGATCGAGCGCAACATGAAAGATCTGGTCGCCACGTCGCTCCAATGCCGATATCGCGGGTGGAAGGGCCGGTGCATCGCTGCGCACGTCCGCTTGCGCCATCTCTCGGCTATTGCGATGCAGAGAGTTGTTCGCGGCTTCCTGGGCCGACACTGCGCCAGTCGAGAGCGACGCAAGCTGCGCCAGGTGCTGCACAGCCCGATCGCGTTGAAATTGCTGCTCGAGCGCTCCAAGGTCGTGCGCACGATCAACAACTGGCAGGAGCTGCTGGACTCGCACACGAACGAGTACTTCTACTTCCACATCTTCACGCACGACTCGCAGTGGCTGCCGCCGGAATCCTACCAAGAGTTTCTCCATTGCAAGTGGCCCGACTGCGAGTACGTGGCCAAGACGATGCACGAGATCCACGAGCACTACCGGAGGCTGCACGTCTGGTACTGCCCCGTATGCATGGCCAAAGTCTGCACCTCGACGTTCCCGCAGTGCCCCATGTGCCTCAGCATTTGCAGCCACGACCCCGACACAGGAGAGATCCTAGGCCCTGGCGAGACGCAGCTGCAGGCGATTCACCAGCACAAGCAGGCGGAAGAGGAGTTGCGCCAGCAGAAGGAGCAGATGCTGCAGCATCGCATGATGTACTGGGCGGAGCTGGCGGCGCAAGAGGAAACCTCCTATGGTAAGTCTCGTCCGAAGAAGAAGCGGATGGGCATCAGAAGCAACTCGTTCACGACTGCAGCACCGCTGGCGAAAGGGAGCCAAACGGCAGCGTCTTCGGTGCCAAAAGTGTCGGAAGACGACGCCATCGTCGCGCAAATCAAGGACCTGGATGCGTCAGTGCTGCACGTCAAGTGGATCGCACGCTTCCATCGCTCGAAGAAGCAGGACAAAGTGTTTGCCAAGGCCCTGCTCCCGTTCGGCAGTCTCTACGTTGGGGATTTCACTGCGAGCGACCGGAGCTTCGACGGCATGGGCGAGATCTTGTACGCGAACGGCGACCGGTACGCTGGTCAATGGGAGAAGAGCGTCCGAACCGGTCAGGGCATCTACCAAAGCGCCGATGGGAATGAGTACATCGGTCAGTGGCTGGACGGGAAGAAGCACGGCTTGGGCATCCAGACCTTGGCTACGGGCGAGAGGTACAGCGGCCAGTTCGTCCAGGGCAAACACCACGGTGTTGGAGTGTTTCATGCTGCCAACGGCGACAAGTACGAAGGCCAATTCGCTGACAACCAACCGAATGGGCAAGGGAAGCTCAAGAAGGTCAACGGGGATCGATTTCTGGGCACGACAACGAATGGCCAGGCCCACGGGGTCGGAGTTCTCTTGACGGCGCATGGGGAAGTGTACAAAGGACAATGGGAAGACGGCTTCCGCCATAACAACGGCGTTTGCTTCTATCCAAATGGCGCCGTTTACTCTGGTGGATGGTGGCACGGGAGATGGAGTGGCTCTGGCGTGTACATCTCGAGAGAAGGCATCAAGTACATTGGATCCTTCAAGAACGGCGAGAAGCACGGCCCAGGGAAGCTCCTCTTTGAGAACGGCGATATATTTGACGGCCATTTCTTCCACAATGCGGTGCATGGAGAGGGCTCAACCAAGGGCATTTACAGCTTCCGCTCTAGTGGGAACATGTACATCGGCGGGTGGGCCGGCAACAAGCGCCATGGCCGAGGCACGTACATCTTCCGCGACGGTAGTCAGTTCACCGGCCACTTCCGTGACGACCACGCAGAAGGCCGAGGCACGATGAAGTACTCGAACGGGAACGTGTACAAAGGCGACTTTCTCAAGGCCGAGAAGCACGGCCAAGGCGTGTACGAATGGCAGAACGGGAGTGTGTACGAAGGTCAGCTCGAGAATGGCTTGATCCAAGGCTTTGGCAAGCTGGCCTACGCAAGCGGACATCGATACGAAGGCCATTGGGCCAAGAACAAGAAGCACGGCGGCGGAACGTTCTTCTACCGCCATGGAGATATCTACGAGGGCGAATGGTGGGAAGATCACCGTCATGGAAAGGGAAAATTCACGTGGAACCCAGGCACATCGCTTCAGGAAAGCTACGATGGCACGTGGGACATGGATCGTCGCCACGGTGTCGGCCTTTACACTTACGCGAATGGAACTATCTACGAAGGCGACTGGATCGACGGGACTCGCGAAGGCATTGGCGAGTTCCGATGGCCCAATGGCGATATGTACCGAGGCCAGTTTGAGAAGGATATGCAGAACGGCTTTGGCAGCTTCTACTGCCAGGCCACAGGCGACACGTACGAAGGCAGTTGGGTACTGAACGTACGCGAAGGTCCTGGAAAGCTGCTCTACGCGAGCGGGAAGGTCTTTGAAGGCGCATTCCACGAAGGCCAGCGCCATGGAGCAGGAGTCATGACGTATCCAGACGGCAACAGTTACCACGGACTATGGGATCGAGACAAGAAGCAAGGCGGTGGGCGGTATTTTATGAATGTTGGTGAATCTTCTAGCAACGATGGCAAAGACAAGCTCAGCATCCGAGTATTTGGCTATTGATTGTCAATTACCACTAGTAGATGTATTCGTAGGGGGTGGTTGTGCCGACTTGCACTTCGAACTGCGCAAAGAGGTCGAGTGCGAGTGTTTCCTCAGTTTTCGAAGCGATGCCTCCGGAGAATCCGCTGAACATATCGTCCTGCATTGTCAAATCCACCAGCTGGACCTCATTGAAAGTCTCCAGGTTGACACGGCACAGCTTTCCCGAGAACGTCACGCCGTTGAAATAAGGCACGAAGAACCCGTACTTGCCAGACGCCACGCCTCCTTTGAACCCTCGAAGGTCTCCATCCTCAAGGTCTGGCACTTGACTGCGAGCTGTCGTCGCAAGATCCAAATAGGCGACACCGGTAGGCGAGAAATCGTTGGTGTCGATGCGAACAACCTTCCCAGACGATAGCCTTTGTCCAGGTGTGTATTCCTCAGACCGGTGCGGAGCGAGGAACACGTACTGTCTGTAGGCAAAGCCACGCACAAAGCCGCGCAAGTCGGCGTTGATTTGCGTGAGATTCATGTACTCGACTGTGGTGAAGTCGCGCAGATTCACTCGAGCGATGAGTCCCGAATACGGATTCAACCGAAACGACTCAGCATTCCTCACTTTGAGGAAAGGAACGAAGTACGCGTAGTTTGTGACTGAACAGGGCAACGGAAGCGCGTCAGTGTGAATCCAAATGATACTCTAGTTCTGTGGAGGCTGCTACCTCGGACAGCGCCACTGAAGCCAGCCAACTGCGGATGCGTCCGCGTGAGATCGAGGCTGTCGACGTAGGTGAACGTATCGAGACTGATTCGTACGATGAGGCCGGAATTGGAGACCGGGAACTCCCGCAGGTTCGTTGTTCGCTCTTGCGCAGTCAGCGGCCGCTCGTAGGGAACGAGATACGCGTATCCTTTGTCTGCATTCAAGAGATCAGGATGAGGAGCTAAATGCGATCCAGCAGGGCTAGCTTACAGGCAAACGCGCTGCTGAAGCCCACGAAGGACGCATTGACAGCTTTAAGGTCGAGGGTGGTCGTTCCTGTAGCCGAGAAGTCGTTGAGAGCAATGCGCACCAGTTTGCCGAACAAGCCGTCTTCGTTCTCGTACGGAGCGAGATACACGTATTGAGAGTCTGCAAAGCAGGCGCCGAAGCCTCTTAGATCAGGATCGATGCTGGTCAGATTGAGTTGCTCGATGATTGGCGATGAGGTATTGAAGGTGGCTGCCATCACGCGAACGACAGTGCCAAAGTACTTGTCGCCGTTGAAAAAGGGCGCCAGATAGAGATACTCGGCCGGTCGAACAACTGACGCTGGCGTTCCAAAGCCGGAGTGGGACGCGTGTGGAGTGTACTGTGCCTGCAGCACTAGTCTCCACTTGGTTGTCGCTGTGGTATCCGAAGCTACGACGACATACGTTTCATTGACGTACGTAGTATCGACAAACGCCGTCGCACCGCCATAGAAGCCCTTCAATTCCGGATGGAGAGTGGTCATGTTGATCACAGCGAGCTGTGTCGAGTACGGACCGATCCCCAACGTGGACTCGTAGTCGCTGAATTCGTGGAAGCGTGCTGGTCGCGGCCGCTTTTTGCCTGTGACGTCAAGCTGCACGCGCACCACGCGGCCGTGGAACTCGCCGTTGAAGTACGGCACGAGGTACATGAACTTAGCAGCTAAGACACCAAGCCACGTCAATGCGAGCAGCTCAGAGGAAGCGAAGGGAAGCCTACCGTAGATCTTGTACTCTGCCGACACCACCAAAGCGCTGTCGTTCATTCCAGCCTTGACAGCGATCGAATAAAGCGTGCACGAAGACGTCGGCAGTGGGATCACAGCGCCGCTTTTCGCGGTCCCGAATGTTTCGCCGGCCGCAAACAGCGCTGCTGCAGTGCGATTGGTGACGTCAGTGTTGGAAGAAGCGATGATCCGATAGTAAATGGTCGCATTGAGCTTCCGCGTGAGCAGACGAACTGCGACCTGGGTCGTGTACGTGCCTCCGTTGGGCTCCAGCTCGGGAGCGCTGACCACGCCCTGCCACTCGTAATAGGCCCCAGTGGGAAACGTGAGGAAGGCTTCAGGGTGCGCGTATCGATCTGTGTACGAGACGTAGCACGTTGAGGTCGAAGTCTCAAAGTCAAACGACTGGCACAGAGGATCGGCCAAGCACTGCTGAGCACAAGCGACTACAGTGGAGGACGTGAACACTCCGCCATCGTAGAAACCGCGCATCCCTCGCTGCTGAACTGTACGGAAGTACGTGAGCGGAGACACAACTGCCGACAGCCTTCTTGGAGACGAAATGCTGGCATCTCCCAGCAAGTCCACTCTACAACGAATTGAATTGAGGGTGGTATTAGAGATTGCTTATCATGAAGCATGTGGTTCTGGCAAAAACAGAACCTACTCTGTGGTCTGGAAGACCTCTTCGCTGCTGCTAAAAGCCGATGCAACAGTGGCAAGCAGCACGTAGCATATGAGAAGGACTCGCATCCTGAGAGAGACTGGTGCTGCAGACTGGCGCTCTCTGCACGAGCGTGTCGTTTTGCTGAGCTGCCGACTGCTCCTTTATAAATAAAAGGCTTGGAGCGTTATTCACGATATTGCTTCAAGCGAGAGCGTGAGGTCGACTTCGGAGCTCTGTCGTTCAGGCGAAGGAGGTCCGCTGTTGTTCCCGCGCATTGCGGTCTCAGCATCCACTTCAGGCTTCCGAGCACCTTCGTGCCCATTGCTCGATGCGTGTGCTTTAAAGAGCTGCGATCGGACCTCTTCGAGTGAAGAAGCGTCAAAAGGAACGACCTTCTCAACAGACCGCGGGTTCAACAACGCCTTAGCCTTCTCCACAGAGCTTGCAGATGCAGTCGCAGGCTTGCGCGTTGACGAGGGACTTGCCACCAGAGACGCACCGGCGAGTAAGTTTAGCGAGCCATTGCTTCTTCCCAACTGCTGCTTGGACTTGGAAGTGGACACAATCTTGCCAGGCACGTTCATGATCGGCTTGTTGGCGTTGGTGGCTTTGCCCTTGGCCTTTGGCTTGTCCTTTTCCTTCGCAACGCCTGCTGACTTCTGTGCTGGCTGAACTTCGTCGAGCTTACCAGTGGACGCAGTAGGCGTAGTACGGCTCTTGGACTGGGGCGGCTTGCCAGTCCTTGCCTGCTTCGCGGGAGACTTTACACTGGTTGCTTCTGCTGTCTTGGTCGGTGTCTTGCCAGGCTTGGGAATACTCAAAGCGGACAAAACGGCAGGCAAAACGGAGCTTCGGCCGGGGGAAGCTGTGGAGGTCGGAGTGTTGTTGGACAAAGAGGTGTCGATGATCGCGCTCATACTGGCAGAGCGAGCTTTCGGGGAGTTGCTGAAGCCGGGCGCTCGGAGTGGGATCCGACTGCCGTCCTTGGATTTGGTGTGCGGGGCTTCCGGGGTCTCTGGTCCAGCGGCGTCGTCCTCTTTCTTTCCATCCAGCAACAGGCTTTTGGCACTAACAGGGATTCCGCTCATAATATTGGCCGATGAATAGCTTCGGGTCGGAGCGGCAGGCTTTTGCTGCTTCTGCTTGCGCTCTTCTTTGATCCGCTTCAACTCGTTTTCTCGGTCGGCCTTGGTCAGAGCCACACTGAATTCGTAGATCATACCGAAGAACTCGTTGGCACCAGCGACGGACGAAGCGCCTCCAGTTTGAGGCTCCGAATCGCTCGCGTCGGTGTCTTTGTCAAAGCGACCCATGGTCTCCTTCAGCAGCTTCATTGTAGTCTCCAATTCGAGTTTGATGTCGGATGTGGTCTGCGTCGCGGCGTCCAAGAACTCATTCATCACTTTTACGAAGAAATCGCACTCTTCCTTCTCTTCGATCGCGTTCTTAAGCTTCTGCGCACTCAGTTCCACCGAAACGTAGTCGATGACCTCAGTGATCTTGTTCATATCGCTCTGGAGCTCAGGGATCGGAATGTTCTGGACGTCATAGAGCGACGAAAGCGCATCTCCGAGACGCACGAGGTTTCCCTTCTTCACTCGGATCATACGCGCCACGTAGTGCAGCAGCGTGGAGGATTTGTCCACGCTCGACTTGAGTTGCACGAGCTTTGTGAGATCGACCAGTCGGAAGCCCTTAGCATCGCCACGGTTCGTACCGTGGTTCATCTTGTTGCCAACTTGGAGCACCACCTGAAGAATTGTTTTGAACTCGGCACTCTCTGCGATCTCGCTTCTGGCAGACGAAAGCTTTGACACTTTGGTCTGAAGGTCACGGACCAAAGTTGGAAACTGCAGCTTCGCTTGCAGCGCTTGCAGTCTCTGCTTTAGACGAGGAACTGTAATGAGTTCCTTCAAGATCCGCTCAGCCTCGTTGAGGGTCAATGGATCTCCCTGAAAGCCCACGATTGCTGCGATCTCTTCATCAGTCGGAACAATCTTCAGCAGCCCCTGCACGCGATCGAGTGTGAGAACGTTCGCGTCCAGCTTCATAATCGCCTCTCGAATGGCGGCATGGCTCAAGCGGAACTGCTTGATGATGATCGAGACGTTGTTGGCGCGAGATCTTTCGATCAGGAAGACCACACGAGGTGACGCCAGAGGAGACCCAGGATCCTTCGCTAAGTGATCCATTGAGCTTGTACGGTGCCGGCCAGTCGTAGCTGCGCCGTCTTTGTTTGGGGCTGGGAACTCGGTTTCAAGCACGGCCAGATCAGCGTCGTTTAATACCAGAGGCGTCTGGTTGTTCTGGCTGCTGCTCTCTTTCTCGATCTCCTCCCAGATCGTTCCTTTGATCGCCTCACCTCGCAGCTGCTGCCAATAAAAGGACCGCGTCGTCTGCTTGACAGGAGGCTTGATTGCAATCGTCAAGTGTCCTCTACGAGGAGCGGCAGGCTTGGCATTGCTAGGAGCTGCATCTCCCTTTGCTGGTAGCGGAGCGTCTGGAGTATCCAACAGCTCTGGGCGCAGACCGGCCATCACCATCTTGGCCTTGATGTTTTCTGCCGGTGCCCCCATAGAGGATAGTTTGAAGAACTTGGCGTACTCCGGGTCGTCTTTAACTAGCACCACTGGGGCTGGTGGAGCAGTTGATGAGCTGCTCGCCTTTGAAGGCAGAACTGCATCAGGAGTATCAAGCAAGTCGCAATTCAGTCCTGCTTGAGTCATTTTAGCCTTCACTGCTGCTGCTGGTGCACCCATTGCCTGAAGCTTGAAAAACTTTGCGTATTCCGGATCATCCTTCACCAGAACCGTTGGTGCTGGGGCTTCAGTTGCGGCGCCATTCTTAGATGGCAGCGGAGCATCAGGCGTGTCCAGCAGATCTGGATTCAGTCCGGCTTGACACATTTTTGCCTTTACTGCTGCCGATGGGGCTCCCATCGACTGCAGTTTGAAGAACTTGGCGTACTCAGGGTCGTCTTTGACCAGCACGACTGGTGCAGACGGCTCTGGAGTTTTGGAGTCGTTTGCACTAGGCATGGGTGCATCAGGAGTATCCAGCAAGTCTGGGTTAAGCCCAGCTTGCACCATCTTAGCCTTGACAGCAGGAGCAGGAGCGCCCATGGACTGCAGCTTGAAAAACTTGGCGTAATCAGGGTGCTCTTTAACGATAACAGGGGCGGGTGCAGTTTTACCAGCAGCTGTAGAGGGCATTTCGGCGTTTGGAGTGTCAAGCAGATCAGGATTCAGTCCTGCTTGCTGCATTTTTGCCTTGACTGCAGCGGCAGGCGCACCCATGGACTGGAGTTTTAAGAACTTGGCGTACTGAGGGTCATCTTTCACGAGAACCGGGCCAGATTTCTGCTGCTCGTCTTTGATCTCAGAAGCCTTTTCTTCAGTAGCTGCCGCCGTTGGCTCTGGTATGGACTGCGAGAGAGTCATGAAGCCCATTTTCACTTCCAGGAGAACTGGATCCAAGCCCGCTTGTCGCATTTTTGCTTTGACTGCTTCGAGAGGCGCCCCCATAGACAATAATTTGCGGAACTTGGAGACGTCAGCGGCTGGAGCTGCAGCTTTGTCTGTTTTAGTTTCTGTCTCCAGCACAATTGGCGCCACCACAGGCTTTGAAGGGCTAACAACATCATTGAACCCTTGCTTCTCTTCCAGTAGATCTGGATCCAGCCCTGCTTGCCTCATTTTAGCTCGAACAGCCTCCTTCGGAGCTCCCATAGACAGCAACTTGCGGAACTTGGAAACGTCAGTGCCAGTCATTGGAGCGGCCGATTCAGTCTCGACGTGGTGCGTTGGCTCAATGGCGATCTCAGGAGCGATCTTCAATTTAGGGAGAGCAGACGGAGCTGGTACAGCGGACAGTTCAAGAGCTTCCGGTGCCAGCGAGAGCGTTGGTAGCGGCCTCATAAACCCTGGGTTACCGTGGGGCATGGGGGATGGAGCAGCAGAAGGGAAAACGTGTTTCTTTGCGTCCTTGCGAACGCTAGCTGTTGCAATTGGCGTGCAGGCAGGAGTTGCGCCGAGCCCCGGACCCTTTCGGAAGCTCTGGAAAAGGGGCAGTGTGAGCTTTGAGCCAGATCCTCGGCGCGGTTCTGCGGACGGTGATCCACAAACATCTCGTTTTTCTTCATCCATCGGACTGTCAGGTCCTTCTTCTTGTGTCACAGTAAGGCTCGATCCAAAGGAAGAAATACGGGGTTTGGCTACACTTGGCTTCATCGGGGTCGGTGCAGCGGACGATCCAAGTGAATCTCTGTCACCGAAGCTGGAGAAAAGATTCAGATGCGCCTGAGAACCCTTTGACACAGACGCTTTGCCAGGGGTGCATGCACCTGAACCGACCAACATGTCACCGAGGCGCAGCTTGGCCTTTGAAAGACCGTCCACAGAATCGTAGCTCGGCGTGCGATCTGGCTGAAGCGATTGTTCCAGTATGGATACCAAATGCCGACAGTCCGCCTTTTCTGAGGAGAGCGAGACGGCAAACACGTTTAGCAACTGAATGAGCTTTTTGCTGGTGTCTTCGTCCAAATGCTTCACTTCGCTCTGGAAACGATGGAAAACATGCTCCAAAGTGGTTGAAGATCCATTTTCCACTTGCTCCTTGGGTTTCACTTCTTCAGCCGGGGACCTGGTCTCTTGATTGCTTGAACCAATGGCTGATCCGTGCGTAATAAATGACACAGTAGTGGTCTCTGCTGGGTTAATAGTATCTGCGTCATCGTGTGGCTCACTTTGAGGTACATCGTGATCTGGAAATTCGTTGTTGCTGATGCTGGACGTGTCTTGGGCGATGCTGATCGTTCCTTCAACCGCATTTCCGTCCAAAGTCGATGGCTCCTCTGTCTCTGATGCTAGCCTTTCAGCTCGGACGAGATCATTTCTGTGGCCCTTCATCAAAATCTGTGTCTGAAGTGACATCGCAAGCGAAGCTTGTACAGATCCCTGCTGCTGTTCAAGGAGCGACATGAACCCAGAACGGATCAAACCCTGTCGGAGTGCTAATCTGTGTGTTGGATCAGTCGTTGTGTTGATCAGCGTATTCAGAAACGTGACAAGCGCAACTTTAGCTTCGGGCTCGTGGTCGCATTGCTCAAAGTGAGTGACAAGGTATCCAAGTCGAGCGTCTTGTTGCACGTGGTCAAATCCAGTGCCAGAGGACACCAGGAACCAGCTTAAGACCGCGTTTTGAGCACGTTGGCCGTGACAGCAGACGATCCCCAGTAGCTTGAGCACCCTCGTCTTCACCAGTGCAGCTCCGGAAGCAGCAAAGATCTCCAGAAGCGAAGGGCAGTACGGAAGCATCGCGAACACGCCTGCGTCGAAGTTTGAGAGCGTCAAGAGAACGTGAAGGACTTCGGACTGAATGATTGGAGTCGTCGTAGAGTCTTTAGTCATTAGCGTCATCAACGCCTGGACTCCTTCCGATGCAGTATACGTCTCTACCCACTCCCTAAATGAGAAATGCGAGTTAGAAAGCAAATCATATCGAGACGCCGCAGCAGTACTCACTTTGTACGCAGTATCATGTTGATTCGAACCGCACGGAACAGATCGTGAATGTGTTCGTGGTTTTGCTGCAGCTCCTGAACGAGTGAAACGCATTCCCGTGGGTCGAGCCACTCCTTTTCAACGATCTCGGCGGATTGATTGCTCCTGGTCATACAATTATTGTTAGTCTACGTGCTAAGTGGGCCAGGAACGAGATCACTTACAAGAAGATGCACGTCCATTTGGTCACGATGGATTCCATCGCGCTGATTTCTTCGATGATTGCGTGAGTCACACGCTTTTGACGCAGTAGCTCTTCAAACTGCTGCTGCACGTCCACGGTCGGGGGAATAGGAGGAATCTATAGTGAAAAGCACTGAGTACAGAGTCCACAAAGGCCTAGTCATGAAGAAGGCTCACCTGAGGGCATCCTGCCAAAAACCGGGACCCGATTGTCCCGTCTGTGGAGAGTGTGTTGCCCATCTTGTGATGTCTTGGGCAGGAGAATGAATGAGAACAAGTGGAAGCAAATCGAGACCCAAATACTGATTCTCTCTCCTGCCGCTCACCCTGAGTCCATTTCTTCAAATAGACGCAACTTCGTCACTATGAGATCGTGCGCCTCGCCGAAACGGATGAAAGTCGTTGAAGATGGCTAAAGATGGCTGCTTTGACAAGCCAACAGAACCGGTGTCTTGAAATACAGAGCTGCTTCAGCCTTTCTGCTTGATATTTTGTGCCGACGTTTCTCTTGAGCATGCGATCGTTCTCTAGATAAGCACTTGTGCAAATAGACGTCCGACAGGAAGGCACGATGTTCCAATTAAATCCCTGCCACAGATCGAGGACTCGATGGCCTAGAAGGCTCAGACGAAATCGCCTCCTGTTTGCGCTCGAAAACCTTTCAAGATTGGATCTCAACTTTATCATGGATTCATATGCCTTCACCTGTAATACTGTTGATCCTGAATACCAAAACTCCTCCACTTGCGTCGTCTTCTTTGCTCTCGTGTTGATCCATCAAGTGGGGCTGATAAATTAAACCATGGATTCTCTCGAAAAGGCGCTTCTCTCAAACAGACGCGAGAAGACGTCGATGGTGAAGCCATGCCTGAAAATCTCCGCAAAAGCGCTCTTGTGCTGCTGCGTTTGGCTCGTCACCACCACGTTTGGGAATGCAGCGGTGTTGCTCAATCCCACGAGCACTGCGACGTGCAAAGCCTCCGCCGAGTTCTTTGATGCGAGCGTCTTCGAATGCAATCTCTGCATCGGAGGTCACGGTGAAGCGTCTACGGTGGATCCATTGCTGGTATGGTTCTTCAGTATCAACCCATGAAGCACCGTTGAAGGCACGCTGATGAGCTTACCACTTGTTTTAGGTTGCTGATAGTAGCGACTCGAATGCGTTGGGTCTGCCTGCCTCGTGTAAATGCCAGTAAGTAGAATTTGCATACACTGGATCATGACGCCAACTGAAATTATTCATTACGAGCGCGTAGGTCTTCATCAGTTCGGACCGAATCCGCTCAGTCTATGTGTGAGTCGATATGGCCAGCTCCGTGCAGTGTTAGCGTTTGCTCTAGATGCCCAGTGCGCCAAGTGCCGACGAAAGATCCAACGAGGTGTCTGCCTTGTGGCAACTCCACTCTCGGCTTTGATTCCTCCACAAACGAGTGCCTGTGTCCTCCAAACTCCATTCTGAGAGAGAGAAATGAGGTAGGCTCATTGGATTTGCAATCTTTGTCAGCGGTGCGCGCTGAAACTCCACGTCGTGGCTTGGGCAGACTGGAGAATATCTCTCTGCCAAGGAGTGCACAATCTGTCGGAACAATACTCTACGCAACGCTGACACTGGAGTATGCGAGCCATGTCCTGACCCAAGCACAATGACACTTGCGACCAGTGGAGCGACACTCGTATGCGCGTGCAAAGACGGATATAAGCAGCTGACGAGCACGCGGCTGGGGACGTCAAAGTGCCTGCTAAACACGCATGCAACCATATTGAATGCCAAATTCGCGCTCAGCTCTGCCATTTCGCTGACGTTCAGCGCGTTCTCGGCTCAAGAAACGGGGAGCAGCGACACACAAGTGACGCTCGCGAGTGACCTGTTCCAAGATGTGTTCGTGCTCACAGCCAGCGAGTGTTACTTCTACCAAAGCGCCAAGCAAGCTCGGTACTGCCAGCTGCTTGGGAACCTCTGTGTGCTGCAGCATTTCGATCCCAGCGCGCCGTCCTGCGCGCTCTTGAGTCTGATCCAGATCAGCGGCCGCACGACGACAGCGAACGACATCAATGGGTGGTATTACACGCTGCCATTCCTCAATTACGGCGACGACGCCAACCGAGTGATGAAGAGCACGGATATCGCCATGAAGGTGCGTCATATTGCGTCCTGCACTAATGATAGACTCTCATTCGATGTTGCCATACAGATGTCGTTTGATGCAGCGTCCAACGCAGGAACGAACGACCTTCTAGAGTTCGTGCTGGTCAAATATGATATCAACGGGACATTCAAAGCCGTAGAGCGATTGACCAACCAGTTGTCGTACTGCCAACAACTCGCAGGCGATGGAGTTGGATCCAGTGCGACTCCACTTTGGCTGAGGTTCGGCGTGAGCATGACTTCTCAGTATTTGTGCAACGTTGAAGCATTGGATCCCAGCCAGCTTGAGCTGTACGAGCTGTTTCTTGTTGACGGATCCAAAAGCGAAGGCGATGATGACCGATATATCCCCATTCCAGTGCTCAACAGAAACTATCAAGACTCAAAAGGGCTTTACGTCAATCGCAACACGAAGCCATCGGACGTCACAGACGATTTTCTGACTCATCGCTTCTTCTTGTACGATTTCCAGTCCGGAGTTCCAGTCGGCTCCACGAAAGCCAAGGTGTACAGGTATGCTCAAAAGATCACGCTTGCGGTCAGTACGCAGGCCAACAGCATCGATTCAGTGTATCCACCACTGCTCTCCATCTCGTACGTCGACACTATGGCTCCCTCCAGCATCACAGTCGAGTTTCAAGTCGTGTACTCATCCGATACGAGCAAATTTTGGTCTTCAGCGATTGCGCTCTTTTCAGTCGCGTGTGTTCTCGGAGGCTTGCGTACGCTTTTGCAAATGTTCACGTGGCAGCGAAGAAACACGCGCAACGAAGAAATGGGGACTGCCATGTGGCACTCGCTGCTTCGCTTGATCATTTGTGGTATGGCAAACTTTGCTGGCTTGAGCTTTACCGTCCTTTTTGCTCTCTGCATCTATTTCTTGTTGTTCTTCAAGCTTCAGTCCACCTTGTTTGTTCTGCTCCCTGAGCCAAATTACCAAGCATACGCCAGCCAGATGGATGAATACTATTCCTTTCGAGTGCTGGTGCCGATCACATTCGTGTTCCAGCTATTCATTGTCGTTCATCACATCTACGAGCAAACACAGATGCAGCTGTTCTTCATCGACTGGGAGAAACCGCGATCGAAAATCATGGATGCGGATTCGGCCAAACCCAAAAACGCACCTGTCAGCGTGTGGCGCACGATACTGGTCGCTAACGAATGGAACGAGCTGCAGACCATTCGACGCACGTCCTTCCGGTTCACGTTGATTACGCTCTTGTTCTTCTTGTACGGGTTTGATCTCCGCCTGCTCGCGCTTCCGATCCCTCAAGCTCAGATGCAGTATGTCAGTGCAACGGTCTTGTCCTCGGCGTCAACACTTTCGAGTGACGCAAGTCTGCATATGAATGTGTGTCTTCGGTTCGCGATTGTCTCCTGCCTCTGGCTGCTCATTTGTATCGTGCAACGGCTCTGGAATTGGCTCATTTACGAGCGGTTCTTCGATGAGCCTCGGGAACTCTTGTTTATCGATCTCTGCACGGTGGCCAAAGTGAGTTGTTTCCTCCTGGATGAGCGCTATCATGGATTCTACCTGCATTGCCGATCGCCCTACCCATTTGCTGACGGCAGCATGAGCGAGATCGTAAATCAGCTCAAGCAAGAAGAGGCCGGGCTTACCGTCGGTCGTGGCCTGGATACAACGCTACCTGACTGCCAGGCATTCGAAGTGTTTTTCACGCGTCGATGGCGCCGCAAATACCAATCGCACTTCAACTCGATGCGTACTGGCGGAAGCTCAGGCAAGATCCAGCAGGACCAGCCCCAGCATCAACGCCAATTCGGCGTCGGCCGAGGCCAATTGCTGCAAGGAGGTAGTCTTCAGTCCTGGCAACAAAGCCTCCGTACGAATCACTCCAACACGACGCAGGCCATGGTGAAACACTCCATCCAGCTGAGCGCATTCCTGAAATCATTCATTGAAAACCAGGACGAGCAGTTTCGCTGGAGAATCTACAGGGCAGGAACAACATTCACGCGGTTCTTCGACATACCTCCGGATATGGCGTTCACAAAGCAGTCTTTCTTCCTGCCAGGTAGAAGGCCAAATGCGTCAAGTTGGACCCCTGCCCTTACTGACCCTGATTGCTTGTGTGTGTTCTACAGACACAAGCTCCAGATTCGCTCGAGTGCTGTTGCTCGGGATTGAAAACGATCTGATGTTGCTTAATATTCTGGTAAGAATCATTGTTCTAGCTGAAAGAAGAGATCGTAGCATTCAACTCACCTCGTTACATGGGAAACTCGCAGTGCTTTTGTACCTGTGACCTGCTTTTTCAGAGCCACGCAACGTCAGCCATCGTCACATACTCCCTAGAAAAGGTTTTAGTCGCCATTCGAGGACGCTACGGCAATCAAAACGTAGCTCGAAACACTTTGGTCGATTCCCGCTTTTTAATCTAAATGCACAGAGGATCAACACTCCAAAACGCCATAGAAAGCTAGGCCTTGAACTGCATCTTGCGCGCCCACTGCAGCTCGCTGCTGTCTTCTGCGATCACTGTCGCCCATCGCAGCGTGCAAAAGGACGGCGGGAGCTGCTCGTCCTTGTGGGTCTCCTTGAACTCCTTCTCGCAAGCCTTGATGTATTTCTCCTGCTCTCGCGATTGCGCTGTTTCCTCTGGTGCCGTCTCGCACAGGTCCGGAATGCAGACTGTGATCGCGTACGAGCAGAGCGCCGGCTCCTCGACCTTCTCCACACTCGGCAGCTTGGATTCGGACTTGGGGCAGCACGTGTAGAGCACTTTCGAGCGGCGCAGCTCGCCATTCTCGTCGCAGTGCTGGCCGCCGGCAAAGTACTGGATGATGTCGGTGCCAGAATACGGCGTGTCGGTGGTCTGCTCCTCTGGAACGTAGACGCCCATGCTCCACTCGCTAGAGCGCTTGCCATCGGTCTCTTCGTGGAACTGACGCACCTCCTTCTTGTAGCAGATCTCGTAGGTCCACCAGCCAGCAGAGGCCTCGATGCACGTGCTTTCCAGAGCTTCTTGGACGATGGCTTCTTTGCGGTCCTTCTCGGACGTCGAGGCCAGCAGATTCTCCTGCGCCCTGGACGATATGGACTCCATGACTCTGGTGTTCACGCACTGCTGCACGTCATTGTGACGGAAGGACCAGCTGAAAAGGTGGACAAGCAGGCAGTTAGATCAAGTAGATGGCTCATTGATGCATGGAATGGCTGACCCAATGTGGCGCTTGCAGCTGCTGCAGCGGACGTCGCGCCAGTTGTAGTCCTCAAAGAACGTGGCGGATGTCGTGAATGCGTCGGACTCGATGCCGTTGGACTTGGTGAAGCCAGCCAGATCCATTTCGACCTGGTTCCAAGATCCAATGCGTCAGAATGCAGCCGAACTGAGCCCTTGCGTGTCATTCCTACTCGATTGGGGTTCACGAACGTGTGGAGCTCTCCGTTCTCGCCCAATGCGACCTCATGCTTGGAGCTGATGGACTTGGACGTGTCGTGGAGCTCTGTGTAGTCTCTACAAATGGCGAATCCAATTGGCGTCATCATCATCACCTTCTCCAAGAGCGTTCGCTTGGACTTACTTCTTGAGCGCCGCCTTGGCGCCACAGAAGCGACAGCGCACCGCCACCTCGTCCTCATGGGCGTGGTCTCCATCGTGGCTCTCGTGGGCCTCGGCGCTGCTCAGCAGAGCGCATGCGGCCAGCAGCAGACAGAGCGACAGCAGCCCAGTCTTGCGCATGGTCGCTTGTCAATTGGGCCTGACTCTGCCGACGTGGTCAGACGCCGCAAATCTTCTTTTCAGCCAATCATATACACTTATTCGTTCCAAATCTGCCAATGAGGATACAGTATATGAGGTATATTTGCCAATCATGCAACGCTACGTTGAAGCACGTGACCTTACGTAGTCCACGTCATTTCAGGACAGCTGGCATGCTCACCCCACATATCCGACAGATAGATCGGCAGCATGGGCAAGCGCGGCCATGGAGGCGGCGGCGCCAGTGACGCCAAGGAGCTCAAGATGTTCATCAAGAACCGCATGTGGAGAGAGCACTGGCAGGTGCTGGCGGCCGTGGGCGTGATCGTGGTGGCGCTCTTCGCCTCGGCCTTCCTGCAGTTCTCCAACTCCAAGGACCACATGCACCGCCTCGAGATCAGCGACGACGCGCAGATGACGCGCGTGTTCCGCTCCGGCGATCCCTGGGTCGTGCTCTGCACCAAGCCGGACGACATTATCCCGGACGTGTTCGTCAAGCTGCCCAAGCGGCTTGCGCACAAGAGCTACACGGGCGTGCTGGACTGCTCGCAGAAGCTGCCGTCGGGCAAGACAGTGTTGGCTCGCTACGGCATCAAGACGAGCATCTCGCCCACAGTCTTCACGGTGGCGAATGGTGGAAAGCCCAAGCAGGTAAGTGTCGTCTATTAGCTTATAGTCCAGAGTATTGTGGCGTTAATGGGCTCGCGCTAGATCTTCCTGAACGACCTGCAGACGTCCAAGGCGCTGGCCAGAAAGGTCGTGGAGCAGACCAAGAAGACGGCCAAGGAGGTCCAGAGCACGGCGCATCTGGAGCTGCACTGTCTGTCCAAGCCTGCCTGCGTGCTGCTGCTGAGGGGCCAGCGCTTCCAGTCGTACGAGAAGCAATGGATCGACAAGCTGATGGAGGAGCACCGCAAGCTGCAGTTCGTCTGGGTGGACTCGACCATTCTCAAGACCTCCCTCAAGCCTGCGCTGCCCAAGTTCGTCCCGGGCGAGCACCGTGCAGTGCTGTTCAAGCGTCAGCGCGATCCCGAGCAGAAGAAGACACCCATTGTGACTGCGCACGCCTTCCGCAACGACTTTGAACTCATCCCCTTGCGCATGTTCGTGGAAGAAAACCTGAACGCTGACCTGCCGGTGCTCAGTAAGGCGCCCACGCTGTCTCGTCGTAAGATCAAGGCGGCTCCGAAGCCTCAGCAACGAGCGAGAGAGGAGCATGAACCGACTGCAACGTCAGAGTCTCCAGCAGATGAGGAAGAAACGAGCGACGAGTACTACTTCCCCCAGGAGGCTGATCCGGCAGAGACGAGAACGAGAGCCCGTGTTGAGTACGAAGAGGAAGAAGTGCTGGATCTAGACGACGAGTAAACTGCAGTCGCTGTCTGAATGCAGACGATCCACATGAAGCCGCAGTCGTGAAGCCAATATCCGTCCAGATGCGCGCGAGAGAGAGAAGAAAGGAAGGGGTCGCACGCGGGAGAGTTCAACTTCGTACGTGTTCGTATAGACATTAAACGTGAATGCGGGTGCGCGTATAGTGGTTACAGTATCCAGCTGAGTCCAACATGAAGCAGCTGCGAACATTGATGAACCCGTTGGATCTTGTTTCGTGGACTTTGGGCGTCGCCTTCCTCTTGGGCGACTGTCCGATGGGGCGTGAGCTTCCAGGGCTTTGAATGCCTCCGGGTCTTGTCTTGAGTAGGATGGCAGTCTGGCTCAACAGTACTGCATCGTTTCCGCTTGAGACTGGGTCGTGGTGTATGGGCAGACTCGACCGTGTCCCTCAGGTCTTGCTCTGGACACCCGCATTCCTCTCTACTTTCCAATGGTACACAGCTTGATAGCGTAGAAGACAGCGGTGGTGATTCCACTATCGCTGGCTCCGGCATCGCGAGCACAAAGCTCTTGTTAGCTGAGACAGCAGGGCTCGTGCTTGGGCAATCCATTGAATAGCGCCGCTTGCGTTCTTCCTTACCACGAGCTACATGCTGCAGAGTTGACAGCCAATTTGGAGACGTGTAGCTCTTGAGACTCACATAGCCATTCTGCAGCTGCGGCGGCTGGCCCAGGAACTCAATGTACGCGACCGAAGTCTTCAAGAGCTCGTGCTGTTCAATCCATTGCAGCAGATCGCCAAACGACTGGCGACGATCTTCCAGCACCTGCATGGACGACGTCACTCGCCACAGAAAGCCCAGCAGCGCAGGGGACAGGTACTCCTTCTCTGGGAACGGCGGCGGATGCAGGTCTTCCGTAGAGGAGCACATCAGTAGAAGCTGCGAGTGGAGCTGCTCAAAGTCGCTGTAGCGACGCAGCACGGAGTAATACTGCGTGTCCGTGTCGTGGAGCTCGATGTCGATCTGGTAGTACCAGACGCCGTTGGCCATGCGCGTGTACTTGTCGATGCGGGTCCCCCTGCGGGGGCCACTGGTCGTGTCCACAGGCGGCGGCGGTTGGCGGAAGGCCATGCAGCGGAGACTCGGTCGTCGTCGTGAGCCCTGGAGGGTGTTTTCAATATTGGGGAAGATCTTTTGGGTAGAAAATCCGCATGACCAACTAGTTTAAACTGGAACTGGATAGAAACGCCCACTCCATCATATGGGAATTTAATACGCAGCGACGGGTGATGCCGGCGACGCCTAAGGATCCAGGGTGACGTCAGGCTCATAGGTGTCAGTACAATACTGAACTTCTGGGTCCATCGAATAAACGCTTTTTTATATGTTTGACTTTATGCGAATTTTGGAGCGATTTATATTTATATACGCGGCCCACATTGCTGCTCTTTATTTGTCACACAACAGCGCCAGTAACTAATTCTTTCTTATGCTCAACTGAGTTGAATAAATAAATAAAGCGACAACTTCAACTTGGCCACGAAGGGACGCGAAAGCGCAGACCAGTAATAGAACTACGATGGCGACTGCGCTGGGCCTGGAAGGGCGCTACGCCGTGTCCACGTTCCTGACCAAATGCACGGAGGCCAAGCTGCTGTCCTACAAGTTCTCGATCCAGACGGATGCACGGCCGGAGTTCCGCACGCGCGTGCGCGTGACCTTCAGCAAGCCGACGCGCGAGATGCCGTCGCCTGAAGCCGTGGCGCATTTCTTCTTCCTGCTGGACAAGTCGCTGCAACGAGTCAAGTCGTTCACGGTCGAGAGCGACCCGCACGTGCACACGCTGGATCCTGACACCGACACGGTCCACTGGGACGATCGCGTGGTCGACCACGTGATCCGACGCAAGTTGCTGCTCAAGCAGCAGCATCTGGTCAATCTCCACGACGACTTCTCGTCCACGCGAGTCCCTGAGCACATCCAGGAGCTGCAGGAGGCGAAGTTTGCTCGCGAACGAGAGAATCTGGACGAGTACATGCTCGAGGTCTTCCAGCGCAAGGACCCGTACAACGAAGGCCGCCTGCCCATGGCCGAGTTCCGCGAAGCGCTGTACGATTTGCACATCGAAGGAGTGGGCAGATCCGAGCGTGGGATTCTGTTGGCTCTGGTGGATCAGGACAGAGACGAGATGGTCGACTATGGAGATTTCCTAACTGACGCCTCGGAGGTCGTTGAGACGTTGAGAAGACACTATCGGATGCATCGGCCTGGCACCGCACACGCTGCGGCTCAAGCCAAGGCGACGCAAGAGAGCAAGGATCAAGAAGAAGGCAATGTCAGCGCTGTTGATGACTACATCGACTGGTTTCGTAACCGCTCGGCATCGCAAGTGCACCACACGATCAATACGCTACACGGTCTGCTGCGTGCGTTCGAGCCTGTTGTCGCTGTTGATGAGAGTGGGTCTGATGCAGTCGATGAGAGCGTGGCAACTGATGTGGATTCTCAAGCAGCCGAAGATGAAGCAGTCCTTCAGGATCCAAACAAGGAAGATGAACTTGGCGAGGCTGAAAATGCGCAGTCGCATGTCAAGCCGGAGCTGTTCATCACTCGAAAGCAATTGCGCTCGTGCCTAGAATCGCCACAGCTGCTGATAAGCAGGGCCGAGTCGAATCTGCTGCTTGCACTAGTCGAAGTGAACTCGAAAGGAAAAATCGCTTGCTCTCCGCTTGGGGCGCTTTGCCAGCTCGTTCGCGATCAGATCTTCCAGTTCCAATGTCTCGCGTTCAAAGACAATGCTGCGGATTACTTGCTGCGTCAGTTCAAAGATCACGAGTCGAGTCTTTTGCAAGGAACGGCCCAGCATCTCAAGATGAAGCTCACTCAAAAGGCCATGAAGCTGGTTGTCAAGGGCATGAAAAAGCTCTTGCTCACGCCATATCAGGTGATGCAGCTGGCCTCACTCTACGGAGCCGATGAGATCGTCAATTACAAGCAGTACGTGCCTGCAATGGCTCGGTTTCTTGAGCAGCAAGTCGACATGGATCTCTTGGCTGAAGACGCAGAAATTCTGCATTTTGCTCGAATGTCCGAGAGCCTCGAAACAAATACTTTGCCTCCGGCTGAAGCGTTCACGCAGCTCTGCAGCCAGCAGTGGGACGCTATGGACCAAAGCCATTTGGGTGTGTTGTCCTTGGATGAATTTGACGACAGTCTTGATCGTCTGGCCAAAGATCACGGCTTTCCGATTCACGACATCGACACTAGAAGACAGCTTTGCGTATTGGCTGACCCCAACAACCAAGGTCGAGTCAATTACCAGTACTTCCAGCAGCTCATTTACCCGTTGACGCAGTTCATTCTGCAGGAGCGGTCGCTAGAGTCAGCACGAGATGACCGACGGCGTCGAGGAGACTCAAAAGCAGAGCTAGATTGGGCACATGAGGAAAAATAAAGCAAAGAAACCAAGTCTTACCATCGAATGAATGAACAATTTCAATTGGAATAAAAATATATATGCTTCATAAATCGTGAATTATGCATCGGTGAGGGAATGTATCGCATGTACACCGGCTTCTTATTTACTTGTCTTCGTCGTCATTTTGTCGCATCAAGTCATTGTCGTTTAAGTCGTCGCCCCCTTGGTTTATGTCTGCATTTACCCCGATGTCCTGGTTCCCATCCCCAGAATCGGGGTTTTCGGCCAAGAAGTACAACGGCGAGGCTGTCTTCATCCGATAGCTTGGGAATGGATTTCCAGCCAGTGAAAGACCGGGACGGTAGCATGAGATCACTAATTGCGTAAGAATTGGAAGGTTTCCAGCCAGCAGACGAGCATACCGCGTTTTTAAAATCTTGACGATTCTGGAAACAAGCTTCGGTCGGATCCATCTCCGGAGAGCAATATGCTGACGCGTAACTGGGGCTTCACCCCCCAGAACTGATGTTGGAGTCGTAGTCACCAGTTCATCTCCCACTATAATTTCGACGTCATCGTTAACCACTCCACTCCGAAGATCAAGCACTCGCTGCAATATCTCTTTTTTGGGCCCGGGCCATCGCTTTCCTGTGCGGCAATCTGTTTCAATAAAAGATCGAATGATGCTCTGCATGTGGTTCCGGCATAGATCAACAAGCATGATATCGACGCCTTGGAGTACATTCTCAAGATTCAGCTGTCTTGCCTCGACCATCATTTCTTCTACTGCATGAAGGATCGCAGACTCATACAGAGCAACACATCCACTGGACAGATTATTCATCACTTGGTCCGCGTTGTCAAGAAGAGCCTCATGATTTAAGACAATGTCATCGACAAAATCATGGTATCCGCACAGCGATTTTTGGTTGAGATAGTTGATCGCAAACAGTCTCTGACTGACTGGCCCACCGAGAAATAGCGAACGATCAGTTGGGAGAAACAGTAAGTCACGGTCCGGGTTATTACCAAAGTTCTTGATATCTTCATCTGTCGGGGACATGAATGTTATCGAGGCAAGTTGGTCATTTACTTGGGAGTTGCTGGAAAATGCAACTGTCAGCACTTGCATAAACGAAGCTTTGCACAGCGGGGAGATCATACAAGCCAATCTTCTCTGAAATACTCTTGAAGGGTTTTCCAACCCACGCTGCAAGTTTCGCTTCAGCCGACTGAATAAGAACTCGCTGTATTCGGTGGTCGATTCCATGACACTACTTTTGACCGGCTCCCGAAGCGTACTTAGCAGCATAGACTTTAACCACGTAAACGTATGCGTTCGCGCGATTCCCCAAGCCTGAGGCTCACCAGCCGAAAATTTTCGTAGCTCTTCGATCACTGCACGCTTCTCGTAAAAAGAACGAATACGAAGCTGCTGCATTTGATCTTCAAGCTCACCGAAAACTTGACATTGACGATGCAATTGAGCCTTCTTAAAAAAGTTGAACAAGAAGCGAATCTCGTAGATTCCTGGTTCAGAGGGGGACACAACAACCATACGACCAGGGCAAGGCTCATTATCATCAACTTGAAGGTATGCAGATGCAGGAATGATTTCGATCTTGGAGCAAGAAGTTCCTTCAGATCCTTCCACTTTATAAAATCCAATGCAATTTCGGCACTTTGGATTTGACAAGATGCTGTACGCCACGCCATAGATGATCCATGAAAGATTTAGCGCCATATTAGGCCCAATCAGTGCTTGATCGCAAGTGATGTTCATGAACACGTTGAATGTACCAATCTGGATAGCATTTGAAGTGAATCGATCCAAAATTTCGTAGTTCTTGGATTCGTCCTCGGGTGCTACTGGTGCGACCTTATCTCCACTTGACGCATTCGCTTTTTTCTTTTCGTTAGCCAAGCCCACTATTTTTGCCTCAACATCCGAGTGGCGAAGGTAGCAAAACTCATAAGAATGAAGGCCGTACTTCGACTGATAAATACCTGCACCGTTGCCATAGATAAATGACTCAAATTCTTTGTGGTCTTCTGGGACGCAGTTGTTGGCTGGACGAAATTTTACCTGACCACTGATAGTCTGCAAAAAATCATCAATTAGCCCACCATTACCAAATGGTATCATAAATTATGAAGAGGCATACCTTTCGTGCTTTCTTCGCAGCTTCTTCCAATCCGCCAATAGCTTTGCTGTACATCCGACTCGTTTTAGGTGACTGAATACATAAGTTTTGGTTAGTACAATTTAGGCGTCGCTATCCAATATTGAGTTCTTACCTTCAGGTGCAACTTGTTTTCGATAACTTCTTCTTCAAGCATATCACTCATTTTCTTCTTGTACGGCTTGAGTTTAGGAGAATGCAGCATCGTTGTCATGGTCGAATCTGCTCTTTTCAAGAGCTCATCTTTCTTTGCGTTTGAGTTTTCTTCTCCAGCATTACTAAGTGCTTGGTACGCGATACGCGTAACCTCTCGTTCAGAAACATCTCGAAGGCTCTTAGCTTGACGAATGATAAGCTCGCGCTCGAAGTCCTCGCTGTTTTGATTTGGAGGACTCCATCCAAATCTCTCTGCAGTTATGTCCTTCAGCAGTCGATAGCAAATACAATCTTCCATTGTCCGTATGCTGAAATCTCCTGGTGCTCGTGCGGGAAACATTCCGATGGCATCTAGCGCATGAAAGCGCTGCTTTGCATTAACTTCCCAGTTCAAGGTGATTTCTCCCTCACCGACATCTAACGCATCAGTAAGAACCACGTAGCTGACATCGGGCTTCGCTGTGAGCAGGATAAGTGATTTGGCTGTCTTTATTAGGCCTGCTGCTGCGACAGCAGCAGCCGCTGCAGTATCATCCATGGATTGGTTGTCGCCATCGTCTTCATCCACATCATTATCTTCAGCATTGTCTTCATTGTTATCGTCTTCGTTGTCGTTATCATCATTTTTATTGTCATTCTGGTTGTTATCATCATCACCAATATCAATCGTCACACCAGCGCCAGTTCCTCCCATCATTTGTGATGCCATCAACGTTTTCCCAATAACACCTGAAGTACTGGCAGGCACTAAATCCGTTTGATCATCCAACTTGAGGGGCGTCGATGGCGACGTTGCATTGCCTCCAGTGGCTGATGCGCTTGCAGCTGCAGTTTGTCCAACAGCAGACTCGCTGTTATTTGCAGATATAGCTTTGCTTGAATTCTTATCTGCTCTTTGCCCAGTAGCAGAAGTGGATGTGCTTGCAGGCGACCCCAGTGAAGTAAGATCTCCATTTTGCCCAGCATCCGTCTTTTTCTTTTGCGCCTCTTTTCTGGCCGTTCGTCGAGCATTTTCCTTAGCAACTGATTGCAAATTGACGGAGACTGAAGGGGCACCGTCTGCCAAATTGCTGGCACCATCTTTAACTTTCTTTACGGCAGACCACGCGTCACCTAGACCCTTCGAACTCACGAAGCTTTCTAAAGACTCTGTGTATTCCACATAGATTTTGATCATCTGCTGATTCATTTCAATAATCGGGGCGACAACCGCCGAAATCAAGGAAATACCGAAGAGGGTGGTTTGATTGTTTGTACCGCTTGGAAATACCATAAGTAGCGATATAATCTCAACAAGCGCACTTACCCACTTGAGTGCAGTCGTGTAAAATCTCGTTTCGGAGAGATAAACAACATCTTCTTCGCCTGAAAATGCCATTAACGAATGAAAGCGCCAAATCGGGTCTTTTTCTCTTTCAGACTCTGGAACATCAGCCTGCAAAAATTGGCTGTTCAAAAAGTATCCGAACACAGGCCCTCGGTTCAGAACCTCTGATAGATATGCCAATACCATCGTTTTAGGAACGCACAGCCAAAACAGACTCACAATTTTGCCATGCAATGTCATCATCTGCAGCTGTTTAATTTCACCACTGGGCTCCATTCGATAGCAATCATTTGCACGTTCCTCCACATTAAATTCCTTGCATTGTGTTTCTCCCCACAGTCCGAGAGTGACCATACAAATGTTGACAAATGGCATGATCATTTTGTCTTTAATGTATTGAGCTTTCCAGGCCAAATTGAAACGTAAGCAAAAAATATCGCATACTTTCCATTTTGAGCTTGGTCGCATCACTTCATGTTTATACATATATTTGCCTTGACCACGCCAGCCAAGCAAAGCACCAAATGCTCGGCCGAAAGATTGAAACATTAGATGCGCATAAATATAGACAAATGACCAAAAGAGACCGAGGTATCCATACTTTTTGAGCAAATCTTGGAAATCAAGGCTCATGTAATCATCATATCGACTCTTAAACGAGCCATTCCACCACCATTTTTTAGTGCAAGAGGAGCTTCTCGACAAACATTTTAATCGCATTTCAACCAAACTTGCATTGCTGTGGACAGCTGCTTTGATATCAGCTCTTTTGTAGCTATGTGAAAGCTGATCCAACTTCTGTTTTTCTTCGAGCTCCGTGAGAGGCACCCAGCTGAATAAATCCAGCAGTAGTAGTGGCAAACAGATAAACAAAAATATCACAGTCAATATGACCGCGGCAAATCCGAAGCCGTAATTGATTTTAGCCAGACCAGCATTAGAACATTGGTTGGTGGCCACTGTGAACAATTTGAACTCAGCCATTGCGACAGACGTAGGTTTCATGAGACGATTGTAAAACATTGTCCAATGTCGAGATATGAAGAGCACACACGATTTGATCGTCAAATAGAGCGGAATAACAAGCAGGGCTCCTACTTGTTCCAACATTCCAGCAAGTGTTTTACCAGGAGTGAATGAGAGATATGTGTGTAATTTTTGCACTTTCAGAAGAAGATCCTCTTGCACAACAACGTACACGATGAACGTCGCAGAAAAGAGCATCCCAAGAATTGCATAGAGAAAGAACCCAGCGAAGCAGTCTCCAGCAGCATCAAACAATTGTAGACGATCTAAAAGATCCGAAATATAACCGCTGAAAAATCTAGAAATTGCATCAAAAACAGTATTCACTGGTCCGAAAAAATGTGCAAGTCGCATCTGAAAGTCATGCATCAACATTTTCAGGTGGCCAACACCAACATCGAAATTTCCTGCCAACACTGAAATGTTGAACGATAAACTCACAATGGCCAGGAAATATTTCGCTAGAGAAAGGTAAAACTGCGCGAAAATTTTCATCGCAAGCTTGCCTTGATCAGACATTGCAATCTTGCGAAGAAGCTTCCCGATGTACAAAATAACTTGTACAGGATTGATAGAAAACATCGCTGGCTCAATATAAAAAGGTCCGAAGCGACAAATCTCGCCAGCAGTGTCGTTCATCATGGAGGCAGCTTCTCCAGATCCAGCTGGCCGTCGTATGTACTTTGCCACAAAGAACCCACCTTCCCGGAAACGGCTACCTAGAGTATATTTGCACTCGCCAACAATGGTTTTAACTGATGGCGTGGTCATGCCTGCGTTTGACATGCGGCGCGATGATTGTGATGGAACTATCGGTATTTCGATACCAACCTTGGAAAGTAATGAGGACACTTTTTGGTTCGGGGGTTCAGAATCGCCTGTTATCCCTAATTGGGTCTTACGAGCGCCAATTTCATCAAGCAGGTCACGAATTATGAAGGCAAAACTGTTCTTTGTCGTGCTGGATGCACTTTTGTAAGCCTTCATGCATTCGTCCCAAACAAATGATCCATCTCCAGCTTGAGTTATTACCTTGTACTTGTCGCTCTTGTCTGCTGGACCCATTCCACCACCAAAGCCAAGATATGGTTGAATCCATCGACGGAACATTTTCGATAACCCACTTAACGTGAAATTCATGTTCACGAACTGGGCGACTTCATTTAGCTCAATCTCCATCGTAGCCCTCACAGCATTTACCTGTTGTGGATCATTTGCTTGCAGCTTGCCAAGAATTGTTGAGCGGAGGAGATCAGCAACCCGTACCACATCAGCTGGAAGAAGGACAATAACATCACGAGTGCATGGCTCTCCAATCTGGAAACAGTAAGAAAACACAAAAGCATCCAAGTGTGAAAACGTACTGTTGGTAGTAGCGTTTGTGCCTGAAGAAGCTGTAGGGGCATTGGCGTTCTTTTCTAGGAGTTCGCGCTTGGTTGTACACAAATCTTCTAAGATCATTTGCAAACGTTCAAGTTTTTGCTTCACAGTGACACCTTCCTTTTTCGCCTTCATTTTTTCGAAATCCATCATGCCCTTTACTATATCATTCTGAGTAACCTCGATTTCTTGTTCCAACTCGATAAATTTAGCATAATCTTCGTCAATGTTTCCATCCGGATTGGTCAGGGCATTAGATACACTTTCGCGATCTTGGTCAGCAAAAACTTGTAAGGACGCACTGACTGGCTTCACGTCAATTAGTGGTGTCGTACCAAACGATGTGTGAACGCTGTTTATGCCTGGAAGGACTGCTAGTGTAGACGTGCTACCGAGAACAAGGCGAAAGTTGTTGCCTTTTTCATCGGTCTCGTTACGAATGAGATAGATCTTGTACGTTCCAGGTGGCAAACTCAAGTCAATCGAAGATGGAAAGTGGAGATTTCCAGATCGCTTCGACACATCTGTGTTTACGATTTTGTCCTTTGAGGAATAAACGGTTTTAAGAATATCTGGAACCCACCAATCCAAACCTACGTTTGAATCAAAGTTATTGGAGTCTTTCCCACCATTGTCGACTTCATTCCATAATAGGAGAAAGTAGGGCATGCTTAGCTTATAGGCATCTCCCTCTCGCACAATACACAATCGATCTCCACGTTTGAGCAAGTCGGATTTCCATTCCAGCTCCAGATCTGAATGAGATGGATATTCGTATGCACTTTCGGTCTGGGCTTTAGATATACCAGATGTCTTTTCATTTCCAGACATGGATATTGTCATTGAAGGCAACTTCGTTGGAATTACATCACTCTTCATGGATTCACACTTGTACTGAAAATACACAAGAATGAGCCCCACATCTTGGTGTTGTTCGGTTGTAAATGTTGCCAGGTCTTCAGTATACTCTTTGTCATCATGTAGAACACGAAAGAGTTCCCCCATCTCAAAAAACATTTGACCGATGAACTTCACACGCTTAAGTTCATCCCGATCCGGTTCATCGAGCTGGCTCGGATTCAATTTATCATTGTTCGCACCCTTCAAGTTGGCATCTGACTGGATTTGATCATTTGCACTTTGCACGCCATCGGCTTTTTGACGTTTAGCAATGTAAGGTTGAAGAGCGCCTTCAATGCGTGCTACGTTTGCCTTGAGCTCACTGACCTCAGAACCAAAATCAGCGAGATCTTGTCTCTTCTGCTTCAGCTTCGATAGCGACGTCCAAACACGGTTGTCATTCACAGATTCTTTTCCCTTGGAATGCTCTTCTGCGATGATGTGACGCAAATGTTGATCCTGCTGCTCAACCAAATTCTGGAGAATTATATACGTCATTTCCGCCTTATTCAAAGCGACTTGAGCGAATTTCTGCTCAAGGTGAAGTCGACTCTCTGCTGATCCAATTCGCTTGAATAGTTTGCACACAATATATAAGCTTTTAGACGGGTCATTTTCAGGATAGTCGACATACAGGCGAAATTTGTCGTCTGGAAAGCGAATGATTGCATCAGGTGATGGATCCCGCAGAATAAGGTTGGAAAAAATGCGCCCATTAAACGCTTGCGAGCTGTCCTTGGTGCTAGGAGATGGTATGAGCTGCTTCTCCAACTCTCTTATTTTTGCCGTTGTTTCTTGGTGCTCTGGTGTCTGAATCTTGTAGTTTTTCAATTCTTTCTCTAGCTCGTCTATTTGTTTCATGAGCACTTGTGTCTTCCCATTATCCCACAGCTCTTCTTTTGTGACGATGTAATCGCGCGAGTCTTCTTTCTCACCAAACAGCTTGTTTTTCAATGTTGAGCACTTGCTGGTTTTCGGTAAAGGTGGAACCCGCGGTATTAACCCTTTTGCATCAGTGACTTCAAACATAATATATAATTCTTCTGCCTCAGTACCGTCTTTGTTGAAAGTTGAGTTTTTCTGAATTAAACGGTCGGTCAATTCAGTGATACTTCGAACTTCCATGTGAAGAAACCCTTTAGCACGCGAGTGATTCTTTGCAACCAAATTGGTCTCGAATTGAAACGTGTCCACTACCTTTTCTTCTATTTTCTCCAATTTGCTGAATTCAAGACCTTGGCTGCGTAGATCTTGGAAAAGTTCTTCTGCACTGGCGGTTTCGTCGAGAGCTTTCGCTGCCACGTCTTTCACATTCACTTTTTCGGGAGCAACATTCACTACAGCCTCTTTACTCACTTCAGACTCCTTTGCACGACGATCCGGAAGAAGCTTGAACGTCTCGATGCGATAGTAGTCAGCCAGAGAATGCCGAGATCCCAGCATATCTCCTGCATATACCTCAATAAAATTGCCCAACGAAAGTCCTTGGATGTCATCTGCCTCAACGCTGTCACAAATTTCACTCCAAAGCTTGTTTGTCAATTTGGGCTCAGAAACTTTGGCAGCTGACAGCAGCTCATCCAGGTTTTTCTTTCGCATCCGCTTTTTTGAGCTGAAATCGTCGTATAGCTTCTTCGCATAGTAAACTTTAACCCATAGTCTGGACGCATTGTCTTCAAAGCTTATTGCAGGATTACCGCCACAAACGATTTGAGAAAATGCTGTACAATCCCATCCTTGTTTTCGCTCTTTTCGCAACACAGCAATTGTTTTGGCTTTTGCATCATCAGAAAGCCCAGCGATTCTGGCTAACTTTTCAATGGTTTCAATTGTAATCAAATCTTGTTCGTCTTCCTCTTGAAATATGGTCACAATCTCTTTGAACAATCTCTCTGCGGTGTGCAGTCGGATGTAAATGTCTTTGGCATTAAATACGTTTAATCCAACAACATCATACCAACAGCACGCAAATTGACGTCGAGTAAGCCCTACGACTGGATTTGCTCCCAGATTTTTGCATAGCATGTCCCAGTCTGATGGATTCATTTTCTTGCCTGCACCGCATACTGTCTCAATCAAATTGTTCAGATTAGAAATTGTCATGTGCTCTGAATCAGTGGTCTTGCTCATGTCGAAAAGAAGACTTGTATACTCGAGAACATCCCAAAGCATCGCGGGACTAGTCTTGAATCGCTTTAAAGTTTCCGTAATCGTCGATGCATCAATTGCTTGATGAAATTCCATGAATGAATGCCAATTGTCGTACCAGACAAACTCCATCTCAGGGGCAGTGAAACTATCGCCTTGGTGTATACCGACAACCACACTAGGACCCGCACATTTCTCACTGGGAGCTGTTAATCCTTCGATTTCAACAACGATCTGGCTCATTTCAGCGATGTTACCGTCGTCTAAAACTAGATGCAACGAATGATGTTGAGAATCCCAAAATGTTTCACGAACTAAAACGTTTGGTGGTTCAATGACTTTACTTGTGACTGGTCCAGTGGCATTCCAGTTGTGATTCGGCATTTTCATCACCAGTGAACTGTTCCCACGCAAACTCGTTCGAGCATGAAACGTGAATATTGTTCGTCCGTTATCATGATAAAAATCGGAGCTTAAGCGCAGAAACTGAAGATAGTACGGTCGACCAGATTTATGGCATGCTGTCAGTCGCTCCTGTACTGCCTTGATATGCGCATCGGAATCACGTTTCCCAAGCGCAAAAGGCTTGATACAGTTGAATTGATTGAGCATCACGCCACTTTTGTCACCAATGGAAATAATCGACGATAATATGTCTTGGACTCTCACATCCAGTTGTGAACCTTGTGAATGCGATTTCACATCATTGACCACTGGGCATTGCCCAAAGAAATCACTACCAAGAGTCAAACCGGAATCACCAGAATGGAAGCATTTGCCCAAAGGTTTCACTGACGTATCTAAAATCTCGCCTGTGCGACGGGTTCGCTCGCGAATTGGATTTTTACGCAATGTGCTTTCGCGGTATTTCCAGTCGTTGTAGAGAGAAATAAATGACGTCGAATTCTCCGACTGAGACAGTTCGCATGGACCAACCATCATCGTTTCACCGCAGTCCATCCCAGAAATCTTCATCACTACCAATGAGTTACTTGCAATTGCAGTGTGTCCCTGGAGCTTTATTTCGACTGATTGAGAATCTGGATTCCACGAAATCTCAGTATACTCCAAATCGGGATCTTGTGGTGCCTCAAATTCAATCTCTAGATCAGGAGTTGGATTCCATGCAGAATTCCATGAAGCCATGTTTGGCACTTGGATTGTGAGTTTGCCATCGTGCGGGATTTCATCTATCGTTTTCATGAAGATGTGAAGAGTTCTTTCCGTTCTTTCCTCAATATCCTCGGTGACAGTAGAAACACTATACTGGAAATATGATTCTTGACGATGAAAAGTTACCTTTCGAGGTCCACTCTGAGCTAGTAAAGTAGTTCCTTTTTCCAACCATTCTTTTTCTTGATCTTTGCTTGCAGCCATGCTCTCTTGTGTCAAATTCACATCGTTCACTGCAGCAACAATATCGTGCTTTTGAATGATTGGATGTCGCTTCGCTTGCCCAGAGATAGATGCAACAGTCAAACAATGACCGTAAAAATCAGACTGCAACTTCAGTCCAGTGTCACCGCCTTCGAATACGATCTCGAACGACAGGACTTGATTTTTTGTGTTTCGCACAACCACATACGGTTTTTCTCGGCCTGAATCGTTGGCCATTGTGGCTTCCTCTGATTTTTTTATGTGATCAGCATTATACGACGTTTGAACGTTCTGTAAGAGATGCAACCATCCCTCATCGTCGACTTGCTTTCGCTGGTTGCGAAGTAGATTGGTCAAAGCCTGACCAGTAACTTGGTCTTCGTCTGGGTTCTTAATCGACGCCATAACATTTTCATTGGCCAAGACCGCATAAACAACCGCAGCTGGATCCACATGCGGACTAACAATTCGCTTGCCTGTTGATTTATCCATAACAATCGAGAAACCTTCAGTAAACTGCATCCAGTCCAGACTCTCGTACGGCTCAGAAACCTGGAGTTTTTGACACAGGTCAATCCATCCAGCAGAATCGATCGTTGATTCAGCACAGCATGCGCGTTGCATCTCCTGCAGCTGAGCAAACCCGATAACTTTGCGGTAAATCGGATCTCGGCCATTTTCAGTAGCATCGTTCATAAGTTTACCGAATCGATCGAGTAGCATCTGCGCAAAGTGGATGTACTCTTCGGCTTTCATGACTGATTGGACGATTCCTTGCACCGATTGGCTGCCGAAATACGGCGGCGGGCCAAAGAGACCTTTAAAATCCTTGCGCTTGACTCGCCCGTCACCTTCGGTCGCACCCAGCTCCTCGAGCGCACGCTCCCATTCACGTTCAGTCACAATGTCCTTCCCAAGGCACCGACGGAGACGGTTGAATTCATCAAAGGAGATCGCTTCTTGCGCTTCAGCGTCCAGCTCCTTCCGCTCGCGCTCGTCATCGGTCGTCACGTGGAACCAGTTGAACAGCCGCTCGATCGCTTCACTGGGTGAGATGTCTTCATAGAACGGCAGCGTCGTCGTGGACGTGGTCGAGCCTTCAGTACTCCTCCGCCGCGGACTCAGCTGCGCCATCTGATTATGCAACTCCTTGCGCTCGTGCTCGTCGATAAAAATCCGCTCATCAGTATCCAGCTCAAGGTCAAGGTCGAACTTGCTCTCTTCATCTGCCATGGCTCACGGATGCACGCTCTCAGCTCACGCTCTCAGCGACGCACGTGCACTCGGTTCCTGCACTCCGATTTACCGAGCGAGTGAAACCACGACTGACTGTTCGTTGCACAGATCGGTATCATGGAAGAAGCAGCAGAGCGAAACCAAACGTAACGACCCACACAATACGACCCGCCATGCGTTGATACAGAGCCACGAACCGCCCGCCCGCATCGCCTCATTCCCCTGATTCCTCCATGGAGAGGCGCGTCCGAAGGAAACCACCGCAATGACCGATACGTCCTATATTAATGCCTACTGGTTGCCTATCGAGAGTGATTGTAGGACGCAATGTACCGCTTGGACCGGTATGACGGTATGACGTACCCAGCGTGGATTTTTGTCGCAGGGTGGGAGTGTCAGGTTCAGAAAGTAAAAACACGCACCGTCAAATCTGTGATTGGCAATCGGTCCCCCCCTAATGGATGGTGCACGAGCGTCTGAACGCATTGCGTTGCTTGGTGGTGTGGCTTATGGTGCTGCAAGTTGGTCAAGGAGCCAAAGATGCTTGTTGAACCCAGGCGAAGATTCTAGATGCACACACACCGGATAAGCTTGGATCGCGTATCTGATTCCCGAGGTTCGATTCGCTGGCCGTCCTCTGCACAGTCAGGATGCGCGTCATGGAGCACGCGCCTTTGCGTGCGATCTATGAGCACATCCAGTGCACAAAGCCCCTGCAATGCGCATTCACAGTGTGACTGTCCCAATTTCCCTCTCGAATCCGCAACATACCGAATCACTCTCGGCAACACAAGCGCAACTTAAACTGCCAAGGCAGCTGCGGAGTGCCCCAACCCCAGCAACAGACGGTTTTGAAGCGTGATGATTTTCTTTGCTTCCGTCGAGGGGCGGGAAGGATCTCGGCCCACATTCGAATTCCCAACTCAGTCTTCAGGCCAATTACTCTGGGCTCTCTCATGCATGGACTCTCCTCTCCCGTGGGGAATCTTCTTGTCTCTACGGTACAATAGCGAGTAGATAGTTCTGCCAGCTTTGGTGTTGGATGGCTGGGATCTTGGGCATCGGTTCGTCCACCACCTCTGGCCAGTGTACTGGTGCATTGACCACTCCATGGGTGAATCAGGTCAGGGGTAAAAAACCTCACTTGGTCAATCAATCAGCAGGCTCTTTTCTGTGATCGGTCGAGCCAAGCCGAAGCCAGCCGGGATCTATCTATGTGGAAAAACCTTGCGTGGCATGAGGTTTTTCCACGTTGAAATAAGCACACATCTGATTTGTATTGGCATACATTGCGCAAGGTAGTGGCAAGATCTGTGGTGGAAAGCGCTCTCGTTGGATGCGGCAGTTGGCTCGCCATTTCGGAATTTGCGCCCTCGTTCTTCGTCCTCCTTCGGTCGATCCGCGTTGCAAGTTTTGAGAAGATGGTGTCCACCTTCGAAGTCGATACCTTTGTGGTGTCCTCGGGTGTCTTCGGCATCCTCTTCGCCATCTACCTCTTCTGGGAAGTGTCCAAGGTCAAGGTCACGCGTCGCGGCGATGGCTACTCGCTGCTGGCTGCCGATGTTCGTAGCCAGACGGCCGACCGTCTCTACGAGATCTACACGGCCATCCAGGAGGGTGCCCGTGCCTTCCTGCTGGCGGAATACACGCTCTGCTTTGCCTTCATCATTGTCTTTGGCTCGGTCATCCTCGTGCTCACGTCGTACGTGAACAAGGACGGCAAGACCTTCGACTGGACCGTCGGTGCCCTGACTGCCACGGCCTTCGCTGTCGGTGGTCTCACCTCGATGATTGCCGGTTACCTCGGCATGATGGTCGCTGTGTACGCCAACGCGCGTACCACGGTCTCGGCCATGAAGGAAGGTGCCCGCGGCTGGTCTGGCTCGTTCAACACGGCCTTCCGCGCCGGTGGTGTCATGGGCTACGGTCTCACCTCGCTGGCTCTGCTTGTGCTCTTCACCCTGATCAAGACCTTCGCCATCCAGTACCCGCTCGCCACCAACGCCAAGCAGCTATTCGAGGCCATTGCTGGCTTCGGTCTCGGTGGTTCGTCCATTGCCCTGTTCGGCCGTGTCGGCGGTGGTATCTACACCAAGGCCGCCGATGTCGGTGCCGATCTTGCCGGCAAGGTCGTGGAGAACATCCCGGAAGATGACCCGCGTAACCCGGCCACCATTGCAGACAACGTCGGTGACAACGTCGGCGATGTCGCTGGTATGGGCTCGGACCTTTTCGGTTCGCTCGCTGAAGCCACGTGCGCCACTCTTGTCATCTCGACCCAGAGCCCTGAAATCATCGCTGCTGGCTGGCCCGCTGTGCTCTTCCCTCTGGTGATCACGGCCTGCGGCATCTTCGCCTCGGCTGCCACCAGCTTCCTCGCCACCCACGCCTTCCCGGTCAAGCAGGAGAAGGACGTGGAGCACGTGCTCAAGGTCCAGATCTTCGTGTCCACCCTTCTGATGACTGCCGTGATCGTCCCGGTCGCTTACTGGCTCCTGCCTGCCGCTTTCACCATTGGCGGCATCTACACCGTGACCCCCATCAAGGCCTTCTACTGTGTTGCCGTCGGCCTCTGGGGCGGCTGCATCGTTGGCTTCGTGACGGAGTACTTCACCTCGCACAGCTACCACCCGGTGCGTGAAGTTGCCCAGTCGTGCGAGACTGGCGCTGCCACCAACATCATCTACGGTCTTGCCCTTGGTTACAAGTCGGCCATTATCCCGATCACGGTCATCTCCATTGCCGTGTACGTGGGTTTCTCCACCGCCGGCATGTACGGTGTCGCCCTTGCTGCCCTTGGTTTCCTCGGCACGCTCGCGACCTGCCTGTCCATTGACGTGTACGGCCCCATCTGTGACAACGCCGGTGGCATTGCCGAGATGGCCGAGCTCCCCGCTGAAGTCCGTGACAAGACCGATGCCCTTGACGCTGCTGGTAACACCACGGCTGCCATCGGCAAGGGTTTCGCCATCGGTTCGGCTGCCCTTGTGTCGCTCGCTCTGTTCGGTGGCTTCGTCACCCGCATTGAGGAGACCAGCATCAACATCCTGTCCCCCATCACCTTCGCTGGTCTGTTCATGGGCGCCATGCTGCCTTACTGGTTCACGGCCATGACCATGAAGTCGGTCGGTGTCGCTGCCATGGAGATGGTCAAGGAAGTCAAGTACCAGTTCGCCACGATCCCCGGTCTTCTTGAAGGTCTCCCCGGCCACGGCCCCCCGGACCACGCTCGTTGCATCAAGATCTCCACGGATGCTTCGCTCCGCGAGATGGTGCCCCCTGGTCTCCTCGTCATTCTGTCGCCCATCATTGCCGGTTCGTTCTTCGGTGTCCACGCCGTGTCGGGCCTGCTGGTCGGTGCCCTCACCTCGGGTGTGCAGCTCGCCATCTCGCAGTCCAACACCGGCGGTGCTTGGGACAACGCTAAGAAGTACGTCGAGAAGGGATGCGTCTCGGTCGAGGACAAGGAAGGCAAGCTCATTGTCCAGGGCAAGGGCAGCGCCATCCACAAGGCCGCCGTTATCGGTGACACTGTCGGCGATCCGTTGAAGGATACCTCGGGCCCCGCGCTCAACATCCTGATGAAGCTCATGGCCATCATTTCGCTGGTCTTTGGCGACTTCTTCAAGAGCATCAACGACGGCCGTGGTCTGTTCAACGTGCCTCTGGACGCCAACACCACCACGTCGGCTTAAGAACTTACCTCGATGCCTTAGCTTAGTGCTTCAGTTTGTGCTAGCGTTGCGATTTTTGCAGAACAAATGAAATATATTTTGTTTTTCTCCTTTGAGCCTTGTGCTTTGCTTTGGTGTTGGATTTCCATCATGCTGCTCCCACATTGAATGCCTGCATGGTTGCGTGACTGGCGTGAGAGTAAGAGGGCAGATGAAGCAGCAGCCACTGTGGAATTGAATGGATGGTCTCCGTGGAAGCGCAATGGCAAGCAGTGACGCATTTCTTTAGCTTTCGGGCGACCAGATCTTTCTCCCGCCGATTACGTCGACCTGAGTTGAAGTTGGGGTGACCCCATCTACGTACCTTCTCACCCAATACACGCAGCAACTGGCCACCAATGCTGCTACTGTCAGCTCTTTGACACGCAATAAACCTCTTATATTTGATGCACACGTCACCTTTTGGCTTTTCAAAAGCAAAGAATCCTCACTTTCTTTGCAGCATTTCGTTCGTTCTTCAGGCTATAATGCGTTCGTAGAGGTAGCGCGGTACTGCGTCACCACGTGAGTTGGGTGCCGAAGCGGAGTCTGAGGGGGAGGGACGGACGGCATTCCTTGATTCAGACTGCAGGAGCGACGCACCATGATGCACGACCAGCGGAGAAAGGTGCACGACAGCGGCTGGATGCTGCTGCCGCGTGCCTACGTCTACATTGGCGTGGCGCTCATCTTCGTGGTGGGCGTGATGTTCGGCTCGGGGTACAACACGGCCCGCAGCACGCGCGGATCGGCGCTGCGCATGGCGGCCACCGGTGCCAATAAGCAAACGGTGCTTGTTACGGGCGGCCTGGGCTTCATCGGCAGCCACGTTGTGGAGGATCTGCTCGCGAATGACTTTGAGGTAAGACCGTTGGCAGTGCGTTAGCAGGGATCGTCGTGTCTGTGTTCTCACTGCTTGCAGGTTGTCATCTACGATGACATGAGTAATGGCAAGAATTTCAACCGCGGCTCCGCGGCTGTCCTGGTCAAGGACATCACCGTCGTGGACGACTTTTCGTACATTGTGCACAAGGTGCGCTGCTTGGTATCTCTGTCCATACCTGTGAATGGGTCATTGACATCGTCTTCCAATGCTAATAGATTGACTACATCGTCCACTTGGCGGCCGCCATCTCTGTGGAAGAGAGCACGCGTCTGCCCGAGAAGTACGAGCGCATTAATGTGGAGGGATCGCGCAAGGTGCTGGACTGGGCCGTGAAGAACGGCATCAAGCGCGTCGTTGCTGCTTCCTCCGGTGCCACATACGGCACTCCGCTTCCGGAGAACCTCCCGCTGCGTGAGGAGACCGCGACTGGCGGCATCTGCGCGTACGCCACGACCAAGTTCAAGATGGAGCATCTGATGAAGGAGTTCAACACCAACTACGGCCTAGCGTCCACTGCGCTCCGCTTTTTCAACGTCTACGGCCCTCGCCAGGACCCGCACTCGTCCTACAGCGGCGTCGTGTCGTGGTTTATGGAGCAGGCCAAGATCAACGGCACGCTCAAGGTCACTGGCGACGGCGACCAGTACCGTGACTTTGTGTTCGTGAAGGACGTAGCGCGCGCCATCCGCACGGCCATGCTGCTGCCGGACCAGGAGTTCGACGTGTTCAACGTGTGCACGGGCGTCAAGACGTCGGTCAACATGGTGGCGCAGAAGATCGTGGAGAAGTTCGGCTCCAAGGCCGCGATCACGCACATCCCGTTCCGCTCAGGCGACGTGAAGGAGTCCGTGTGCTCGCCCGTCAAGGCCAAGACCAAGCTCGGCTTCACGGCCGCCTACGACTTCTCTGACGGCATCGCGCAGACCCGAGACTGGTTCCTTGAGAGCACCGCGTAAACACGCTCACCTTCCGCGTTAATACCTGTTAATCCAGTTAATAACACCCAGTTAACCTAATAATAGTATACGCTACGGGCCATCCGGATGTATAGTTATGGTGTACCATTAGATACGGTACAAGTGTAACCGATGCAGTCCGACCTTTCGGATATATCTTTAGCTCTTCTGACATTACCTCTTTAGTTTTATCAAATCTTCATATTCAATGCAACATTTACATTGACACACCTAGCCAATAACCTCTATTTATTCATATCCTTTCAATACACTTTTGAGTTCTATATCTTCTTCAGCAGGTAAAACAATCTATTTTTATGCCCAAACGGCAGCGTCCCGCGTGACGCCCATCGCTGCGCGCCGCGCGCATTGCCCAAGAAGCCGAAGCTCCCGACCAACTCCAGATATCCTCAGCCTCTCCCACCTCTGCTTCTGCTGCCCTCAACTAGCCACCCATGCGGCCGCAGAGACTGATACGCACACTGGGCTCGGCCGCAGTCGCCGTCGGACTCGCCAACGTGGCTGCTTTGGAATGCTCCAGTACGTGCGGCACACCTGCCGGACTCTCGTTCTGCTCTCACGTGTCGTTCGCTGTCTGTGGCGGCGACTCGTCCTGGGATGACCTCGATCTGAGGGCCGAAGCAGCCTACGCGGAGTGGACCAACGCCAGCAGCTTGACGCTGAGCTCCCTGACGCAGTTCCAAGGCGACTCGGAGTCGCAGCTGCAGCAAGTCATCACTTCTCTGGATCTGGCCAACACCAGCAGCTCATGCGGCAATCTGCTCAAGCGTTTGCAGTGTGCGATCGAGTTCCCAGCGTGTGAAATCGGCCGTGACTACACGCCTCTGTGCTATACGTCCTGTCGGGATACGTTCAAGAAATCGTGTCCGGGACTCGAGAGTATCTGCTCGCATTACTCAGCGACCAACGAGATCGAGAGCAAGAGCACCAAGTGCTTCAAGATGAGCTACTCAGGGCCGGCCGTGGGCATGTGGGTGGCCGGCTTCCTCATCTCGCTCATCTTCTCCGTGCTCAACTCGGTGGGCATCAATCTGCAGAAGCTGTCCATGACGCGCAACGACGCAGCGCAGGAGAAGAAAGGCACGTTCCAGCAGCCGCTGTGGGTGCTCGGCTTCTCGCTGGTCTGCTTGGGTTCGCTTCTGGACTTCGTGGCCTTCGGCATGGCCCCGCAGACGCTCTTGGCTCCGCTGGCGGCGCTCTCGCTGGTCTGGAACATGTTCATCGCTCCGATCTTCCACAAGGAGAAAGTCACGCGCGAGAACATCGGCGCCACTGTGATCATCTTCATGGGCGTGACGCTGACTGTGATCTTCGCTGGCCACAGCACGCCGTCGTACGAGCTTGAAGACCTCATCAAGCTCTACCAGCAGCCGGTCATGTACGCGTACATCTTCTGCGTCGTGCTGTTCATCAGCTGCCTCTTCGCTCTGAGTCGGTACATTGAGACAACCCACAACTACGAAGGCGGGCTCGTGCACATTGTGTGCTATGGCGGCATCGCGGGTACGTTCGGTGGGCAGTCGGTGCTGCTGGCCAAGTCCACTGTCGAGCTGCTCAAGACCGCGATCTGGGGCGAGTCCGGCTGGTTCATGTTCACGCAGTTCGCCTCGTACATGATCATGTTCGGCCTCATCCTCTGTCTCGGGTCCCAGGTGCACTTTCTCAACGGCGGCCTCGCTCGCTTCGACGCACTCGTGGTCGTGCCCGTGTACCAGAGCTTCTGGATCCTCATGAGCGTGCTGGGCGGCATCATGTACTTTGAAGAGTACGTGAGCATGACGCGGACGCAGATGTGCATGTTCACTCTGGGCGGTCTCCTGACGATCTTTGGCATCGGCGTGCTGCTCATGACGCGTGGCGGGGATGACGGACGATACGTTGAGCTGGTACGTTCTCTCATTGTGGTTCTCTCAGGGTCAAACGCTGTACTAACGACCCTGTTTCTGTGGGGTTTCTAGGCTGTGACGCCGAGCTCAGCGTGGAATACCGACGACTCGGACGAGGAAGACATCCAGCTGAAGTTGGACCCACGTCAGCTGCAGGAGGACAATGCCCCGGCCAAAGTGGTGCCGACTTCGCCGAGATCGCCTTCCTCTCTATCGCCCAGAGGAGGCAAAGGCAAGAACTTGGACAGCGACATTTCGTCCGCGATCTACCGCACCTCGAGCCCCAAGTCGTCTTCGTCGACGAGAACCGGCACCTCGAGCTCCGACCAGGAGGAAGACGACTTTATTTAACAGAGGACTCTAGTAAATAGGAAGCGATGACACATGTCCATGCGAATCCAAAGCCAGAGTGACATGCCACTGGAGCGAGGGAGTGCTTGAAGATCGCATGCAATATCAGAGAACCCCATGCATGCCCCAGTCTCCTATGCGTGTGGCATCCAAAGCAACCCAACCCATTGCATTGCTCTCTCTCTCTCTCTCTCTACCTATCTCTGATGCACACGCGTGGGCTCTCACTGCGTCTATCGGGACATTGAAGAGGATGAAAGGTCGCTGCTCCTGCTAAGTACGGTGGATGTGCACCCCACACCACGTTCAACCAGTCTTCTTCTCGCCTTCAAGTCCGCAAGAGGCATCGACCAGGAACGAAAGCATGGGCGGACGACATAGCCTTCGCTCCAGGCGCTTTCTCCTGTTGCTCTTGGCCGCTGTCTGTGCCACAGCCGACGCTGTTTTCGAGGGTTGCGATTCACAAGCGCTGGTCAAGGCAGGGAACGCGCGGTTCTGCATCATCACGGACCACATCATCCGCATGGAATGGGCGCCGACCCCTGACGAGTTCCGCGACGAGCCCACGATGCGAATTCAGACGCGCATGATGGATAAAGTGCCACAGTTCAGTGCCTCTGACACAGGGGAGATGCTAACAATCTCCACCCTTAACAAGAACTTCACGATCCAGTTCAGCTACCGCGCAGCTCCCAACGTCAGCTTCTCGGACCAGAATCTCAATGTGACTCTCCGCGACATCAAGCAGACCTGGTCTCCTTCCGACACGGATAAGGTCTTCCGCGACGCCATGCCCGGGACCATCCGGACGCTGGATACGATCAATGGCGCGGCTTCGCTCACGTGTCTTGAACAGGGCGCTCAGGGCGTGCGTGACAACCACTGCACGTCTGCGCTCTTCAGCCGCACGCGCGGATTCACAGTGATCGACGACTCGCTGTCAGCAACGCTAGACCAAGATCCGCAATGGCCGTGGCTCAACAACGCACCCATTCGACCAAAGGCAGCCTCGTGCTCGATCCCCACGTCAAAGCGACGCATCTGCGGCCTCGAGACCGTGGACGAAGCGCAATGTGTGGCCCAAGGCTGTTGCTATTCGGCCGATCCACTGCCAAGCTTCTCTGATGCCGACTCACCACCGGCGTTCCACTGCTACTACAGCACGTCGTCGTACCAGGATCTGTATCTGATGTTCCACGGTCACGACTACAGGCAGGCGCTGCGGGAGTTCACGTGGCTCTCAGGCAAGATGCCGATCCCTCCAAGATTCGCCTTCGGCATCTACTACTCGCGATGGTGGGCCTACAGCGACGCGGACGTCAAGCACCAGATCGTGGCGCAGTACGAGCAGCGCAGCCTGCCGCTGGACGTCGTTGTGCTCGACATGGACTGGCATCTCACGTTCTACACGGACAAGAACCCGGACCAGTCTGGACAGCCCAAAGGCTGGACCGGATTCACATGGGATCGAGCGCTGTTTCCAGACCCGCCGCGCTTCCTGCGATGGCTACATGACAAGGGACTCCACGTCACGCTCAACCTGCATCCAGCCTCAGGCATCCAGCCCTGGGAAGACACCTACGAGACCGTGGCCACCGCCATGGGCATTGACCCCAAGACGCAGAAGTACGTGCCCTTCCGCATCACCAACAAGACCTTCGCGCAAGCATGGCTCGACGTGACCATCGGCCAGCGCGAGCAGGACGGCGTGGACTTCTGGTGGCTCGACTGGCAGCAGGGCGAAGACTGGATCCAGCGGTACGAGAACCGGAGCGACATCAACCCAACGCTGTGGCTCAACCACGTCTTCTTCACGAATCCGTACCACTGGCAGCGGACCACTGCGCGACCCATGCTGCTCCATCGGTTCGGAGGACTTGGTAATCATCGCTACCCGGTCGGCTTCTCAGGCGACGTCATCGCCACTTGGGCGTCGCTCAAGTTTCAGCCGTACTTCACGACCATGGCTGCGAACGTGGCCTTCGGGTACTGGAGCCACGATCTTGGCGGCTTCCAGAACCCCACGGAGCCGGAGCTCTTCGCTCGCTGGCTGCAGTGGGGAGCGTTCGCGCCTATTTTCCGCACGCATTCCAGCAAGAGCTCTCTCAGCGACCGCCGCATCTGGAAGTACAGTGACGAGATCTACGAAGTCGCTCGAGCCGCCATGAAGCTGCGTGCGTCGCTGGTGCCGTATATCTACCATGCAGCCAAGGAAGCGCACGAGTCCGGCGTCAGCATCGTGCACGGTCTGTTTCTGGACTGGCCGGAACATGACGAGGCGTACAACTTCACGCAGCAGTACATGTTCGGATCGAGTCTACTCGTCTCTCCAGTTGTCGACCCCGTCGCCAAAGATTCAGGATTGGCAGCCAAATCGATTTGGGTGCCTCCTGGCTTGTGGTACGACTTTATCACAGGCAATCTCATCCGAGGACCAGTCGTGTACTCTCTCGGCTACATGCTGAGCGAAATTCCGCGGCTGGCAAAGGCTGGCAGCATCATCACAATGACGCACGAGGGCTCTGAGGATCGAAGTGACACGGTGGGCCAGCTCACGCACGCGCCTTCGTTCTTGCATCTGCTGGTGATCCCTGGTGAAGAATCTGCCGTGCATCAGGATCTGTACGAGGACGATGGACTGTCGAAGGAATATCTTGATGCCCAAAGTGCCTCAACCAGCTTTGAATTCCGCTCGAACAACCGCAGTGCATCCAGCTATGGTGGCTCGGACACCTTTATCATTCACGCTGTCAACGGATCCTATGGGTGCATGCCCCGGAAGCGATCCTACAAGATTGAGTTCCGTGGCACTCTTCCTGCGAAGGGAGTGGCAGTCAATGGAAGAAACCTCCGCGAGCTTCAACTCTCCGACGACGCTGAGGCATCGGAGGACGGGTTCGCGTATGCGCCAGAGACGCTCAGCGTGGTCGTCTGGCTCGTGAATCCATTGAGCGTGACTATGAATGTGACGGTTTCGATTGATTTCATCACCAGCATCATCGACAAGTCAAAGCTCGTGAAGGAAGGTATTGTGGGCAAGATCTCACGCTTGCACGCAGTAAAAGACCTGCTGGACAGCCAATGGGGCGTCGACACGGTGTTCATGAGCGACTATCCGAGCGTTCTCAAGGCTGCGGAGATGGATGAGCGTCTTCTGTATGATCCAAGTAGCTTCACACGTGAGCTGCTGGGCTTTCATATGTTGTTTGATGCAGCGATCCGAGAGCTGAAGGCTCTGCCAGGCTTGAAGGACTCGGTTCGATCACAGGCGCTCGCGTACCTCTTCATTCCTCAAGTCCCGAAGCGCGAGTTCTTTCACGAGTCCACTTCAGTCATGTCGGTAGAATAAACTGCAAGCAGAATAACAGAGTGAAGTAAAACCGCTCGCGTCTGTTGCGTGTGAAAAGTCACTGCATCTCTCTCTGCATTCTTCGTCCTTTGGTCTCTTGGGATGGCGTCCAAATATGCCAAGGTGCTTCAAGTGCCTGTGGATCTTCCGGATGTGCTGCGTAACTTCACGCGCGAGATCCTGCGGCTGCAGGGCAAGATGGAGACGAGGGAGGCCATGTACGAGTTCGGCGTGCAGTATTTCCAGGACTTGATTCAAAAGCGAGATGGAACAGGCGGCCAAAGCGCTGCTGCTGGCGGCAGTGCCAGCGGATTCGTCCCAGCGTACATGAAGGTGTTTGAGGACGATATCAAGGATCTGTTCACGCGCGTGCTCCAAGACGCAGACCAGCAGGGCGAAGGATGGCTGGACTTCAGCACGTTCTACAAGGTGACGAGTCTAACGTGGCTGGAGCAACTGGAGCTGAAGGAGCTGATGGATCTGGTGGCTAGGCACTGACTCAAATTGGCGAGGAGCTTCAGTTCTCTCCGACAGAGATGAAGGCCTTCTGTGCCGAGGCCGATGAAAACGAGCAGGGGTTCATCAGCTACGGCGGTAAGCTTCGCTCTCTCGTGCGTTTGATATCGCTCTCCTGAATAGCCGCTTGCTTGTCCAGACTTTCTTCCGCTTGCGCTCCAGGTCGCGCAGCATCTTCGCTCGAGCCGACCTCAGCGCTTGGCCCGCATCGAATCGTTCGCCAAGCGAGAGGTCGACGTGTTTCTCCACGGCATGATGCAGGACGAGATCGAGAGTCTGCTGCGAGAGATCTTCCAGCGAGCAGACAGCGAAGACCGTGGCGTGTTAGGCCGGCTGGAGTTCATGGACTGCATCCGAGACGCTGATCTGGGCTTCTGTCGGCGAGAGGTCAACATCCTCATGTCCGAGGCGCCAACAGTGGAAGAGGATGGCTCTGTCGCCTTTCCCGACTTCATTCCCACTTGCTTCCCGTTACTGCGCGATGCGTTCATCGCAGGGGCCATGGAGATCCCAAGCGACCAAGACATGGTCACGCAGTACCTCATTGAGGTTTTCGCGAGTGGCGACGCCGAAGCCACTGGGCTTCTGACCGTCGCAGAGCTCACGAGACTGTTCCGTGCAGTCGACGTCGGACTCACACGGCTGCAGATCATCGCGATCATGGCCGAAGCGCAGGAAGACAAAAGCGGATTCGTCAACTACGAAAAATTCGCAGCCCACGTCGCTGGGATGACCATCGTTCTGGCCAACTTCGACAGCCAGCAGACCTTTGCGGCGTATCTGCAGAAGTACCGCAAGACGAGTGAGTACTACACCATTCTCGATATGAACCAGCACACGTTCGAGGTAAGCTACCTGGTTTGCTTAAAGTGCACTCGATAGCGATTAAAGATCCTCTTGTGTGCGCAGATGACGCTCTCTCGGGCCCTGGAAGCGCAGGATGAAAGTCGTCGCGGACTGTTGTCTCGTCAAGAGGTGATCGAGGCCATTCGCAATGCCTTCCCTGACATCAACCAACGCCAAATACGCTCGCTCATGGCTCTCGCCGATGTGGACGAGATGGGCGATGTGGAGTACAACCTGATCAACCACTCGGCGTTCCAGGCGCTTCAGAAGCTGCAGGAGTATGACATGATGATCATGGAGTCATAGAGAGTGAAGCGATACACCTAAACCAATGTGTGCACACTAATCTAGTGGTTCATTCCTAAATATTTGTGCTGCACATAACTCCTGTTGACAGATTATTCACTCTGATAAGAACGGAAATGCGCCGAAGCCACCAGCCTCGCCAGCCTCATGTCGTCGTCGCCTCGTTCCCCTGAGTTCCTGTGGGATGCTGCAGCAATGGCCAACGACAGCTTCGCCTGCCACGCTATGGACCACGTGATCGTGGACACCGAAGGCAGCGAAGTCAGTCCCCTCTCCCTGCGCTCATCAATGGAACAAGGACAAGCGCTTCGCCTGCCAGTTCGACCCTTCGTCGCTCAAGCACGGGAGATCGCTGGTATGACTCGCTGCTTTAGCAAGCCATTGGTCTGTGTCTCAATAGAATGGGATAAAAATATGGCTCGCTCTCTGTCAGGTGCTCAAGTTTGACGTGGAAGGGAATTCCAGCTTCGAAGAGCTCAGTCGCATCGACGTCCTGCGCATGACGACGGAAGCAGCCACGCCTGTGTATCTGGAGGACAGCTCCGTGCGAAGTCAGCAAGCCACACCCGTTCAGCAGCTGAAGCAGAGTCCGTCGGCCTACGGAACGATCTGTGACGTGCAACGCGTCCATGCGCGTGACATTCGCAAGCTGGATAGGACGTTCTCCGTCTCCAATGAGCCGTCCATCGAGCTCCGAAACCAAGCGATTCTCATCAATGCCGGTACGGCAGAGGTGGACTTGAGTGGCTTGCTCACTGATTGGCATCTAACTCAACCTCTTTGCTTGTATGAATAGATCCCGTTCGCGCCGTCATCATGCGCAACGCCTGCCTTGTCTTCGTGCCTGATGGAGCAGACTCGCTTCTCACAATTCTCAAGGATAACTTCCGAGAAGTCATGCAGCAGGACTCTAACGAGGTCCCGTACGAGTTCAAGTACGTTCACGTCCGTCTCTTGGGAGGTTTCTACCGTGGCTTTGCGCGCTGATCAATACGTCCTTCTTTTTGTCCAGGGCTCTGGAAGCCATGCTGGGAACACTTGTTCGCTACTTTAAGGCTGATTATGACAAGACTTCGCCGATCATCTCGTCCGCGTTGGATCAACTGGCTTCCGGTCGCACGTCTGCACATGAACTGGAGACGCTGCGCAACTTCAAGAACACCATGAACGAGTTCGAATCCCAGGTCGACGGTGTGCGACGAGCGCTCATGGAACTCGTCGACAACGAAGAGGATCTCCGACTGCTCTACCTCACCAAGCTGCACGATAACCCTTCGCTGTTGAACGATCTGTGGATTTTCGACTCGGAAGAAGCTGAGATCCTGGTGGAGAATTATCTTCAGGACAGTTTCTCCACTCGTACAAAAGTTGGTCTGATGCAACACCGCATCCAGAACACAGAGAGCCTGGTCATGCTCAAGTTGGACTCGATGCGAAACTACCTGCTTGGGGTGGATATATTCGTCTCCATTCTCACCATCACCATCTCTGTGGGCACTTTTATCACCGGAATCTTCGGAATGAACCTTGAGTCGAACCTGAAAGAGGCTCCTCACTGGTTCTGGAGCGTTACAGGCTTCACCATGGCGCTCATGGTCGTGATTGCCATCGCCAGCGTGCTCTTCTTCCGTCGCAAAGGCGTCTTTATCTAAGTCAGTAACGCAATACACACACATTCCCTCGTTCTTGGTGTTAGGCTCAGTTTACCCATGGATTGATCGAGAGGAACGAACCCCTTCGGACGCCGACCTCTACCGATGAGTATGTATGGCTTTGCGAACACTCTTTGAGGGAATGACGTGTCAGTTTTTCGCAAAGAATTGGCTTTGTCAGAAGGGACTTGTTCAGATTTCCGCGTGTAATGGCTTGATTCTCCGAAGCGGTCGGATGCGTCAAGCAGCGCTTCGTCTCGTTCGTCTTCGCTCACGGGAAGGCATGGCTTAACAATCCGCTCCATACCACAGCTTTAGCACTGATTCTTGAGCTGACGTATTTGGCTCCTATCTCATATAAAGCTCCTTTGCCACTTGTAGAAAAATACAACCTGATCAGCGTTCCAGGCGCTTCAAAAGCTCAAGAGTATGACATGATGATCATTAAAGATAGGGAAACAATACCTGGCTTGCATTCTCAATTGATTAGTTCATCGCCTTTTCTCAACACGCACCTATATCTAATGATGGCCGAAGCCAATGTGAGACGATGAGACCATCATGATATCTCGCATCTTCTGCTGGAAACGCTCGGCGTAGAACTTCGGAGGGGCGGCCGAAATTCCGCAGCCATCCGAGCGTAGAATAAATATTTTCCACCACCGCTCTAAGCGCTTTTTCCATGTCCACGTCTGCAGCATGTCGATCACGCCGATAGTGTAGTAGTCAGGTCCAACGACGACACACACCTGGTAGCCAGGCTTCTCAAGTGTTCGCTCGCCGATCCACTCGGATCTGCCCACGCTTGGTGACCACGTATCGTACGTTCCAAAGGACAAGGAATCGGACCGTAGTGGCGTTGAGGGGGATACCAAGGTTGTGTCGGTCGATTTATTGCCTTCTTCATTCAAATGGAGAACGGAGAAGCGGCAACCTCGTCGGAACGCTTGCCGTCCATTTTCAATTTCCTCATCACTTGATCCTTCAGTTGGGTCAAGGTCTAGCTCACTGGCGCTTTGCTTGGAAACGAACGACACGTCAATGTCCCGATGGCAGGACGCATAATTCACTTTGCGTTTTGATGGAACGTTGACAAATGTGTCTTCATCGATGTGATCCACCACGTACTTGGTGCTGTGGACGCTCAGCAGCAAACTGTAGTCCATGACTCCTTGCCCACACAAAAACTCGCTATCTTTGACAAGCTGATTCACAATAACTTCCGCTAATGATGAAAACACAAAAATGTTAGTCATCACGAAAAGCCAAAGCCACTAGAAAATGATCATACCTGTTTCCGGGGTAACTCGCAAACGCCGGTGGAAATCATTGTCTTTCAATACAATGTGAGCGAGATGATTGCCGTGGATGCTGTACTCGCAGTATTCACTTCAAGCACATCAGACAAATCTAGTTAGTGACAAACAGATCTCATTGCAAATGCATGATAGTGGTCAGAAGACTTACTGTGAGCCATATTTGAAAGGATTGCTGCAGTAGGCACAAATGACTGTTTTTCCTGGTGGGATCGGCTACAACGCGAATCAACCAAAGTTAGTATTGAAGGCGTGCACGCTTGGCAATAGCAGGATCTTCTGTCTTACCTGAGCATTGCGGTCAATCCATGACCCCTTGATGTCGTAAAATTGGTGCATGCTCACGCGACCGATAGCGTTACCCATGACAACAAAGCTGAAATCCTGTCCATACATCTCAATCGAGTGGCAGCCGTAGAAGCGCGTCAGGTGTGATCCTGGATTCGACTTCATGTATTTGATGTATTCCGGTAGCATGCGTAGCAGAACGGCGCGTTCGCCTCTTGTAACGGATTTGACCAGGTAGCTGTAGTCGGCCGTGTAGAACATGAATGCGCCGCTGGATCCTCCTGACTGGATGCGCTCGTGGCACGTAGCGAGAAACGACTTGCGATACAGTGTCTCGCGAATACCAAAGCCCCGACGAATGTCACGGAAAGCCGAAGGGTTATAGTCATTGAAGCGCACGACCATGTCGAGCTCATGCAGACGAAGGCGAACAACGCGACGACCATCACCAGCCTTGCGCGCATTGGACGACGCAGCCACGACTCCGCGTGTCGTGAAATGCAGCACTTCCTTGCGCAGAGCGACGTTCAATTGTGGCTGCAGATCAATATCAATATCGGTGTACCGGTCGCCGGCCTCCAGCGCTTCATACCACGCGCTGCAATCGATGAACGGCATGCCATTGATCGAGAACCAAATGACCAGGTCGATGAAGCCCTTGGATGTTTGCAGGAACGAGGTTGCATTGCGTACCGATTGGAGCAGAGCCGGTCGGTGCTCCAGCAGCGCGATGTCAGTGATCCAGAGCGAGATCAGGATCGTCTGGTAGATCGTGTAGGCGATCGTGAAGATGCGGGCGCTTCGAATGACGTCCTTCTTGGCTTTGAGCGCCTCCTGCATGCCGCCAAACGGATGCGACTGCGTCTCGCGGATCGAGAACACGACAGCGCAGCAGACCGAGATGACCACGAAGACGTAGTAGGCGAACAGCAGACTCGGGTTACTCTCGTCCACGTAGCAGGAGCGGTGCTCTTCCAGGTCAAAGTCCACGTCCGAGAGCCACAGGCCGAGCATGGACAGAAAGCCGACGCCCCACGAGAACGAGTGGTACCACTGCAGGTTCTGCTTCATGTTGGTGAATGGGTCGGTCGCGCACTGGTACAGGTCGAAGGTCATGCTGACAAACCAGCCCTCGGACGCGAACGTGCAGAACTGCGTGAGCGAGCCCAGGATGTGGCACTCGAGCGGGTTGATGTACTGCACCCAGTCGTACTGGAACCGCAGCGCGAAGACGAGGTCGACGACGGACTTCCAGTAGAGCACCGGGTTGGGATGCCGCCGCCACTTGCGCCGCAGTCGATAGAACAGCACGATGATGGAGCAGCTGATCATCGAGATGAACGCGCCGGCGTGCGTGAACAGGGCCTCGGGGCGGATGGCATCGCGGACGAACGCGCTTTCCATGAGAGAGACCGGGAGTGGAGGGCCTGCCGCTTGGTTCTGCTGACAGCCCGGCACCAGCTACACACACAGACAGACAGACATTCACCCGTGAGACATGTTCCCTCCGCTCAGCCCAATAGAAGGCCCTCCGGACCAGACGGGAGGGCTCGCTGCTCAAGCAGACGCAGGCGGTCTCGTACCCAGAAGAGAGAGGACGAGAGAGATGGAGCGACGGATGGAGAGAACGAGGAAGCCGCTGTCTGCGTCCGTCCACCACAGAGAAATTGCTGCACTCATCACCCAAACCAAATGCCGCAAGCATGATTTGACCATCACTCTGTCGTGCGCACTTAACGAGCAGTAGGACCCGCAATCTTGGCACCGCAGACCAATCAAGACGCAGAGTTGTAGATCTGGCCTTTTTATGCGTTTTCGGTATCAGGAAATACCCAGCTGTAGAACCCAGAAACTCGACGATTTGGAGGTAAAACCGCAGCTTTTATTTTGGGTAATTAGGAACATGCAGATAGATCCATCAAGTCCTCGTCGAACTTAACGCCTTGTTTACGTGACCCAGCGAACCGTACCTAGGCACGTCAGTTATTATCCCCAGAGAGCGCTTTTAATCGAGAATGAACAGTACTGTGCATAATAAACCGGTAGAAACCGGTACAAAGTGCTTCCATTCCAGCACCAGGCAGAAAGCTCTGGGACCTATGGGGAACAACGCTTCAAGCCAAGGCGCGGGCGAGTGGAAGGGCCCCTTCAGTGACGAGGTCAGTGATTGGCCTCTATATGCTAGCAGTTCCAGCTGCCAATGAATCCACGCTGACTCTGTGCCTTGTATAGGAGTATGACTGTCTGGTTACGCTCTTCAAAAGCTTCGTGAATGGCAATGAACCGCAGACCAAGTTGCAGGTTAGTGGTCATAGCGCTGTATTGTGCGTTGTTACTGATATTTATTGCTATTATGCGTTGTTCAGGAGTGGCTGGAGCTTCCAGGAATGAGTGGCACGTTGCCAGAGACCATGAAGCTGCCCCGGGGCGCTCTGGGCTCTGCATTTTACAGACTCTGTCTCAAAACGCGCGAAGAAGATGCTGGCACTTCCGCTGCCCAATTGAAGTTGGTGGATTTCGTGCGCGGGGGTAAACGCTGCTGTATTTGCGGCTGGAGAGTGCTATGTCTAATCCTTCTCTGGATGTCATTTCACAGTCGCTCAATGCACGCGGTCGTCGTCAACGGTGGTCTTGCGATCTCTTTTCTCGCTGTTTGCAAGCGATACTAGCGCCACGTACATCAGCGCACACGAACTGAGCCGATTGCTGGCAGCAATGCTAGTCATGGCAGATGAAAAGGCCAGTGCCGAAGACGACAAGCGATTCGAAAGCGCTGTGCAGAATCTCACGAGGGCTGCGCTCGCTGTGGACAGCAGAAGCGACCAATTGAGCTCGGACGGCTTCATTCGATGGGCGACAAAATTCCCGCTATTGTATTCGATTTTCACGACGTGGATGGCGCGCAAATGCTTTGGCTCGATCGCTCGGCCGTCGTACTCGCCGCCCCAGCGTTCGGAGCAATCGGACATTCTCTCGTCGTACGTCCACTTCCTGTCTGATCCTAAATGCGTGAGACATCTAATGGCGTTTGTTGGATGCTGCAGAGCCCAGTTTGCGTGTCTTTCAGCGGTGGCAAATCCCTTGCAGAATGACCTGGATCGGTTGTATACAAGCACCAAGCACGGACTCAGTTTCAACCGGCTTTGCTACCATGTATTGGGCTATTCAGGCCCCACGCTCGTGATCATTCAAGACACTGACGGAGGTTGGTAGTCATTCAGTTTTATCTGTTGACTGTGGTGAATAACGTTCTCGATTCTGCCTCTTGTGCATGGATAGCCATCTTTGGTATGTTTTGCGATACAGAATGGAAAGAATCGAGCCGATATTATGGTGGCAATGGATGTTTCTTATTCCGTCTGGAGCCCGAGATCAATATCTATCGAGTGAGTGCTAGCGGTGCCAACGAGAACTACATGTACCTCAATTCCAAGGGTTTTGCACTTCCGCGTGGCCTTGGTATGGGTGGTGAACCAACGAACTTCCGCCTGTTTCTGAGTGAGGATTTTGACGAAAACTGCTACTCCACCCCGAAATGCCTCTCGTTCGAGCCCGGTCGTCTCTCGACCAACAAGCATTTCACGATCGATGCCATGGAGGTCTGGGGGTGTGGTGGTCAAGACAGCCAACGCCAACAGCAAGCTCACCGCCAGGAAACAGCCGATCTCATCAACCGCGCCAGGAAGGTCGACAAGGCGCAGTTCATGGGAAATGACTTCGACAAAGAGTTTTTCCTCTCGAAGACCTTTGGCCACGGAGCAGATCGGGCCCGAATCGCTGATGACGAAGAGCACTGATGTGGTTTCTTCAGTTTTGATTGATCTTCTCAAAACTTTTGGATATTTGTATTATGAGCCGCGCGAGGCGATCAAGAAATAAACACCACTTGCTCCCTTCCCATTTGAGGTCGCGTCACGCTCTTCTCATGCTTACTGTACAGCTCAACAACAGTATGTTAATTATTATCGACTCACTTGCTGCCCCTCTTGAGGATCGGTCATCTCTGCATCTTCGTCCTCGTGATCATCTTCGATGTCGGCATCTTCATCTTCGTCCTCTTCGTCATCTTCCTCGTCGTCAACGTCTTCGTCGTCATCGTTATCTTCCGTTGCATCGACTGATTGATCGAAGTGGCACCGGCGTGTGCCACCGAGGACGTTGCAGTTGTCAATGTCGTCGTATTCGCCACGATACGTGCTGCATACGCGTAGCTTTCCTTGTTTGGTGCCATACAGAAACCCTCCACCACAAATGGGACTAAACAACGCAATATTCACATCATCCAACTCGCTTTCGACGTGTGAGAGCAGCTTCATATCGTCCCAGCGATAGATCCGCGTCACGCGATGGACAGGAAAGTCATTGTCCCTACAAAATAAAAAAAGTAAGAACCAGAACAAATATCCAACAGAGCAGCGAATATGCACGCACCTTTGCTGGCGATCACGCACGCCATAACCTAACAAGACGTATGCAGACGTGGGTGAAATTTTCACCGACGTCACTCCTCCAGCGGCAGTCTCTGCCAAATGGCAGGTTTGGATTACTCGTCCCAGTTGGTGCGGATCCAGCGATATCAGAGCTAGCCACGTGGACTGGATTTCGGATGCTAACCGGCCTCGTTGGTCTCGTTGAGTGCGTGTAAACCGCGTTCTACTGAGCGCGATGTTCGGGCGGATCTGCGTGAAGCGCTGTTGGCTTGCTACTGGATTGAGTACACTTGGCCTAACCAGCCCGATCGGCTGACGATGGAATCCACCATTCAAACGCGGACGGACTCTTCGGAACTCGTGATTCGTAAACTGATCCAGCGAAAGATCAGATGCTGCTGATCGAAGCACTGCCAACATGTTCGGTGGCGGCAAGAGCCCTGGATTTGGCAGCATACGAGCTGACATACGGATCGGCGTAGGAGTTGACGGGGCACTAAAGCTTGGCGCTGCTGGAGCGACCGGAAAATTCGTTGCGCTACTATCTGTGGAGGACGCTGTTTGGCCGTTGGGAACTGACACATCACTCATGTCGTCGTTTGGACTGGCCACTTCCACTGGGTTTTCATGCGGGGCTGACGACAGAATCTGCTCCAAGTCGGTGCTTGCGTCCATTTCGGCTTCCATCTCCACTTCTTTCTCGGCCTGCCTTAATGAGAAATCGGCGCAGATCGCAAGGTACTGTCCGCAGCGCGACACGTCGAATCCACCATCATTGTAGATCAGGGCATGCGAAAGCACAACACGACTGTTGTACATCGCCTTCTTCACGAGGAGCGGGTCCGGCGCTAACGCCCACGACGGATCAAAATCCCACATGGTCAAAGTCACCGTGAGATCCGAAGGAGGCGCTTGCCCTTGAGGGCGCTACAATCAATGCACGCGACCAATTGAGTACTGAGCTATCAACATTCCAAATGCAAAGCAGACTTACGACGTAGCGTTCATTGGCCTCGCCGACCATGATCTTCGTCGGATCGGGAAGAAACGTCACTGACCGCAGCGTTTGGTAGCTGAACATCGCAATGCGAGGACACGTGTGCTGTGTAAATCGCAAACGCAATCGTCAGGATCTCTGGTCCATTCCATTGCAATCATACATGGCATACCTGGTAGTCCCAAGTGTAAACGCACGTGCCACTGGCGATGGCGAGAATGTCCCCAGACGGATGAAAGGAGATCGAGATGATGGCGTGACGCAGCGTAGCCACATACAGACAGCGTCCTGTTTCAATGTCCCAGAATCTGCATGGCATCCAAGTTGATGGTGAGAAGAAAACGCCCCTCGCGTAAACAGCGGACTATCGACGGTCTCACCTGACTTGGAAGCCCAGACACCCAGAAGCGACGTATCTCGGGTTCGTCGGGTGGAATTTCACACTCCAGGGCGTTCGGGGGTGTCCCACGAGCGTCTAATCGTGCGTTTCAGAGGCAGAAATCGTCAGAATCCATCGCCATGGCGCTGCAAACGGGGGCTCGTTCCTGACTCACCTGCAGTATCCGGCCCGTGGTGAAGCAAATGATCTTGACCGTGTGGTCTCCATGCGTCGAGGCAAACGTCTTGCTGCATTGACAAGCAAACGATTCGTATCCGTTAGCGTCCAAGGCGAACACCAGTCGACAGTGATAAATCAGTTCGTACCCGTCGGGACTAATGGCGATTGAGATGGTCGACTTGGTTGTCGGCGGTAGATCAAAGTACCGGCTTTGGTGCTGTCACAAGCCACACAAAGAGGTCAGTTCCTTACGCTCAACCGCATTGCCTCGGCCTGCTCTCGTGCGTACCTTGGCGGCGCTCTCGCCTTCGGCCCAAAAGTTTTCTCGCTGGGTCTCGCCATACAGCCTCGTGGGCCTCCGTGCGCCTCCAGCCTCTCGCTGCATGAGCACTCTGGCGATATTCTGCTGCTCGTGCGCACGACGGAACGAGTTCGGAACCCCCGGGGGGTCCAAGTCGGCCACCGCTCGCTGCCACATTTTCCGCGTCATGGTCTCTGCAAAAGCGCGCCGAACAACGCCAAGAGGACACGAGTGAGCTCCCCTGTCCAGTCCCCCAGTCCTCCCCCTGTCTGCAGCTGCAGCAGAGGCCTTTGTCCGATGCCTGGATGCGTACCAATGCGCCGCTGGAGCCTGCGCTGCTGCCGCTCCCGCCGCGTGTGGGTCGCACGGCCTTTAACTCGCGAAAAAAGGTTTCAAACGCAAGATTGGCTAGCGCCACTGACCGCAGTGTACCTCCCCCCTTTACTCTTTGAGGTTAAACCTGCGAGCGAGTGTGTGACAATAAGCGTACCCTCAGGTGTCCTAAACTAACAAAACAGACGGTTAAGTGCGCATGCGTTCAGCAACAACTGGACGACTGAGTTACGGTCCTGCTTTGGCGCCACTAAGTTCGGTTGAGGTCATGAATCTTGGGTGCTTTCTCTTGCTTTCAGTATGCGGCTTTGGTTGTTGCAGGAGGCGAGAGTGATGGTCGCGCGTGTCGCGCGGTTCCTTTCTCTTCATTCCCCCATAGCCCGCCCGCCCGCCGACGTTGAAGCCTCCTGCAAGCAGTTGCCATGACTGCTTGAATCGAGATCTGACTACATGACGCGCTTGCCTGCCCTTCCACTGACTTGAGAGCCAAGTCCAGTCGCAGCGCGAGAGACACGACCGACGCACGTGGGGGAGAGAAGCCAGACGGAGAAGAAGAACACACAAGACGATAATGGGTGCGGCCAATAGCGCGTGCAAGCTCACGGTCGACTGCATCGCCATGCTGGAGCTGCTCGAGCCGAACGCGGTTGAAGTGCAGAACAAGAACGAGATGCGGGATCAGGTGCAACAGCTGCTGGCGCAGGAATGGCCGACGTGCCGCGTGCTGCCGTTCGGTTCGTCCGAAAGGTAACGATCAGTGGCCATGCGAACGCAATAGTCACGCGGATACTGACTCTACGTGGTGCTTGTAGCGGCTTTGGCTTCGGCGGATGCGATTTGGATCTCGGGATCTATTTTGAGGAGATGGATGTTGATTGCCAGGGCCAGTTCTCGCCGCAAGAAAGGATCCAGATCCTCACGACGGCGGTCTCTCGGCTAAGCGGCACGTTCACAGTGAAGCAGTTCATTCGTAATGCGCGCGTGCCGATTGTCAAGCTCTGGGATGCGAAGCGGAAGGTAAGGAGTTGAACTATGCGCGCGTTTTGGGTTGATGCCAGCGTGCTGAAAACGGCTTGTGTTGCTTGTTCAATCAGATCGCATGCGATATCTGCGTGGGCCAAGTGAATGTGCTGCTCAATACAGCGCTACTGAAGTTTTACGGCCAGCTTGACCCAAGAGTTCGTCCAATCATATTTGCTGTTAAATACTGGGCACGACAACGAGGCATCAACGACTCCGCAAACGGCACTCTCAGTTCCTATGGTACGATGATACACTGGCAATGGCATTGTGTCCGATTCATTAACATTTGTCTCAAATTATCGATAGGTTTCTCGTTGCTGGTGATCTTTTATCTTCAAACAAGTCATCCGCAAAACCTCTTGCCGCCCGTGCAGTCTCTTTTCCAGAACATCCAATCAGAAAAGAAACTGTCTTCGTTGCTCCCGCGCCTCTGCTCGCTTCCGATTGAAATGGAATCTGCCTTTGGACGATGCACCAGAGACTCAATCGGTGCATCGCTTGCTGGCTTCTTCCGATTTTATGCATCAGAGTTTGATTTGGAAGACAAAGTTGTCAGCATTCGAACTGGAGCACCTATATCGAAAGCAACGAAGTGGAGTCATTCGGTTCCATGGCGCCTCAGCATTGAAGACCCCTTTGAATTAAATCATGACGTCGGGCGCGTAATTTTTCACAAGAGAGGGCAGCATATTCTCCAATGTGAATTTCAGCGAGCCTATGAAATGGTTCACACTGACTATCGGCTGGACGAAATTTGCGAGCGCGATCACTCGTCTTGGAATTTGGCGGCAACGTGCTATTTATGCAGCGCAAGCGAGCACACCGCCAGAGATTGCTACCTAATGGGCTACCGCATGGATACACAAAAGGCAGCAGTATCGACAGTGATGTCAAATACCTTGGCGGCACTAGCTGATTGCTGGTACTGCGGGGACGTGGGTCATTTCAAGGCTGCATGTCCATTAATCGTCTTCCGTGGACCTGTTCCTCGAGCTGAAACGGCCGCTCAAGCTGTTCCTTCGCTAATGCCAGTATTGGTATGTGGCACAAGTTCAACGAGACGGAAAACGCCATTGCCGAGCAACTCTCGAAGCGAAACGTCATTCGCAAGCCCGATAATTTCGCCCATGCGACCTCCAAGAAAGAAGAAGAAATCGCGTCATGGATCTCCGATCATCTCACCAGCCAATCCATCTTCTAGCAATAATCTGAAGCATCAGCCTCTGCAGCATGACTTCACGTTGGCTCAAGCTCCTTCACGCATGTGGGGCAAGAAATGCGCCTCAGGGCAACAGCAACTGGATCAAGCAAAAGTGGTCTGTCTCACTTAACCGTTAACCGATATTTGTCCGAATCAGATCATGTTACAACGACTTGTGTGGGTGTACCACTTAAAAGGGTACCATCCGTTCGCTTTGGTTGGTGGAGCCCTTCGCCGTCAAGAAGCATTTCCGAGTGTCAAGGACAAGATGTCGGTGCGTCGCAACGTTCGCCTCCGTCGGGAGTACCTGTACCGCAAGGGCCTCGAGGGCAAGGAGCGCGCTCTCTATGACCACAAGCAGCAGCTCAAGGAAGCCGTTCGCAGTACGTTTTCTTTGCAATGCCTTCGCCCGAACCCACGAATGCTCACTCGTTGTCTGTTTGCCTATGCAGGTGGCAAGGCCATTCCGACCGAGATCCGTGGTGAAGAGAAGCGTCTTCGCTATGAGATGGAATACGACGACGAAGTGCACGAAAAGCCGATGAACCACATTGATGACGAGTACAAGAACGCCGGCATGTTTGACCCGAAGGTGGCCATCACGACCTCGCGCGATCCCAGCTCGCGTCTCAAGCAGTTTGCGCAGGAAATCCGACTGATCTTCCCGAACGCCATCCGCCTCAACCGTGGTGCTCACACCATTGGCGATGTACGTCTTAGCATTGCTGCACTCGTATCGTGAGCCTGAGTGCTGATGCTATATTTGTGCTGTATGATAGTTGGTCGAAAGTGCTCGCTCGAACGACTACACAGATCTACTGATCGTGACGGAGACTCGTGGTGAACCAGGTTTGTTGGAACTGAATCTATACGTTCTATGGTCATGCGCGAGTTGCTGATGGTATTGTTACTGCATAGATGGATTGGTGGTGTGCCACTTGCCGTACGGACCGACCGCATACTTCTCGCTTAGCAACGCCGTGCTTCGTCACGACATTGAAGACCGCGCTACCATTTCGGAAGCCTACCCGCATCTGATCTTGAACGAGTTCGAGACTCCTCTGGGCAAGCGTGTCGCCAACATTCTCAAGCATCTCTTTCCGGTGCCGAAGGCTGACTCCAAGCGTGTCATCACGCTCTCGAATGAGAACGACTTCGTGTCCTTCCGCCATCACGTGTTTAAGAAAACTGGTCGCGAGGTGGAACTGCAGGAATGCGGACCTCGTTTCGAACTGCAGCTGTACCAAGTGAAGTTGGGCACGTGCGACCAGAAGGAAGCGGAGAACGAATGGGTCTTGCGGCCGTACATGAACTCGGCCAAGAAGCGTCGCGTTCTCTAAGTAGACGAAATCGCCGCAGTGCGGACGAAGCAGCCAGAAGATTGATGCAGAGGCCGTCGCCCTCTTCTCTATCGGCGCATGTATTAGAGATAATGTTAGATTCTTTGCTTGATATGCTGCTGCTGTGATTGACTCTGATCGATTGGATATGAAAGCGACTCAGCTGTGAAACAGGTAGTTCAACTTATATTCGAGAAACTAATACTTGCGCAAATCGACCGACTGCAAAATGGGGCAAATCTATAGCGAGACATTGATTTCTGCCTGGAGGAACGAGTCGCCAGGAATACGCGCAAGAATCTTGCTGAACGGGTCGACTGGAGCAGCGTACATCTCGAACGTGACGGGCGCACTCGTGATCTTGCTCAGGTCAAGTCGGAAGAACGTCCAGCAGCCAACTTCCACTTCTTCCGTTACCAAGCTGCGATGGCGCAGCTCCATGACAGCCACACAGCCTACAAACGGACAAAACATATATAAGCTCATGCATGAAGATGGAGAATAAACGTAAACAAAACATACCGTCCTTGAGATGCTCCAGCGGAGTCTGCAGGTGCCACGTGTTGCCAAACCACCAGTAGTTACCTCCGGCTTGGATCAACGAGTTTGGCGTATTCTGGTATGAACCAACGACTTCGCCCTTGAAGTCCAATACGTACAGATTGAAATGCGGCGTTTCCATAATGGGACCAGTGGCAACCGCGACGGCTCCAATGAAGACAGACACATAGGTACTTGCTGGCAGACGTGATGGCGGCTTGAGCAAGACCAAACGACTTTCATCCTTGTTAGCATGAGTCGCCGGATCAAGAATATCCTTCAAATCGTCTTCCTCAGCCATATCGACTGGAGTCTTGTCCTCCAGGTTCTTAATAGTGGGATCAGCCCCACGCTTCATCAAGGTTTCCACGAGATCGAAGCGCTCCAGAATGACCGCATAATGAAGAGCAGTGTTGCCACTGACGTCGATAGCGTTCACATCAGCCCCATTTTCGATGAGCCAAACACTCACCTTGGCAGCTTCAAATCCTTCATCGTCCTCGTTCTGTACTGCCAGATGCAACGGCGTGAATCCAGCCTTGTTCTTCATGTTAAGATACTCGCGACGCAAGTAACTGTCGATGCAGATCATGTTGTGGTAGGGAGGACTGGAGGTAGCGATGCGAACGCCATGCACCTTGCGAATCGCCGTCATCCACTCATGAACCTCTTCTTCCGTGTCTGCGACAAACGAGAGCATTCCTTCAGGGTTCTTCGTGCTTTTCAGTCTAGGAGAGTGAATCTCGAAGCAGTTGTCGACGTGCGAAATACGCTTGATGGTCGCGTCGCAAAGCTCGACAATCTTCAATGGGATCTTCTCCTTGGGTGCCTTGTAGTAAGACAAGCACACTTCATCGATCATGACGTAGCGCTTCGTAGCCCAGCGATTACCGCTTGCTTTACGCAAGTAGCCTTCTTTGTATACTTCGATTTGAACTGTCGTTGGCAGCACTGGCGGCAATGCAGATGACAGATTTCGGCGATTTCCCATTGTGGGAGTTGACGACACAAGAGTGCGACGTCCGTTGCGCTTTGGTGCCTCACCAGGCTTGAGAGAGAATGAAGACACAGTAGATGCCATAGAAGCTCCTCTGGAGCGACCATCAAATGCATGGGTCAAGCTGTTCGCGGATGAATTCTTTGCAGGCGACTTCATCGAAGGTGACTTCATCGAAGGCGAGCGAAGAGATGATCCGTTGCTAATGCTAGACATAGAGCGCATCTTATCAGGAGATTCCTCCGTACTAATGCTTGAGTTGCTGGCACTACGAGCACGAGACACGTCCACCGACATATCAAACAGAGTTCCTCCAGGATTGGAGTTGCGGTTAGCAACCTTCGTGAGCAGCTTGGCCATATCCAAGTGCGCCAGTCTTGCGGCATAGTGAAGCGGAGTACTTCCAGCAGAATCGCGACCGTACACCAAATCTTCCAGCTGTGGGTTTTCCTCGAGCACAAATCGTGCAAGATTCAAGTCACCGTTCTTTGCAGCCACATGCACCAGCGACATCATGTCATTGGCACGATCCCTCACGCGCAGCATGCCTGGAATTTCTTGAGCAATGTGCAAGACTTCAGTCAAATTAAATTCATTGGCAGCGGTGAACAAGTCGTTTGTCCGGTTGCGCATACGCACACGGGACAAAAAGAGACGCACGACTCCGAGCACACGTGCCATTGCACGACGTCGGACTGCAGAAACCTTGTTCGCGCGCTTGCGACGGAAAACACTCTGCACAAGAATGATATGCGATCGGCTTCGGTGGTATTTCTTGCGTTGCGCGTAGCCACGGAAACGTGCTTGGAACTTCGTGATTCCTCGACGGAACTTGATGAAAGATCGTCGTCCAAGGTACGTGCGGACAGCACTTTGGGCGATCTTCGTCGCGCTCTTGAGCTTTAAAAATCGAGTTCGATTGATTGTCATGCGACTGAACGCTTCAAGAGTAATGATCTGCTCACGAGTTCGCTGGTACCACTTCGATTGTCTGTGGCAGCGCCAAAGTGCTTGTAGCACAACGATTTGGCGTCTGCGTTTGACAATCTTATGGCGGTGAAGCTGCATACGCCAGAGAGACTGCACAAGAATGATTTTCTTCCTTTCATCCAGGTAGCGTTGGCGGCAAATGACCATTCGGCCAAATGCTTCAATTCGCGTTGCCATTTTCTTCTCACGAAGAAATTTGCGGCGGACAAGTGAACGACGAATCATAGCTTGCGAGTTGATAGTTGCCTCTCGGCCCTTCAAGTACTCAGTGCGAACCTTGTTAGCGCGGACACGTGCTTGGATCATGACCACGCGACGAATAGAACGCTTGTATGCCTTTCGGGCCAAGAAGCCACGAACAACGCGGGCAATCTGGATCTGAGCCTTGTTGCGCTGCACAGCACGTTGACGCGCCTTCTTACCATACTTCAATCGAGCAATATAACCACGACCCACTGCATGAAGCAAGATTGCCGATTCCTTCATCTTTTTGTACTTGCGACGACCAGCGTATCCCTTGTATCGGGCAGCAATCACACAAGCCGCATGCTTCATCTTTAAGAAGAGTGCTCGTTGTCGTCGCATCTTACCGGAGTTAGCAACCAGAGAAGCCGCATGCTTTTGCTTGAGGAAACGCTTGCGCGCTAAGTAGCAACGCACTTGAGCATTGATTTTCGTGGCGGCTGGCGGTGCGTGGCGCAGGAACCATACGTGGCGACGGGCATTCTTACCACGGATATGGCTCTGCACATAGATAGTGGCTTTGCGAAGACGTTGGTACTTGCGGCGTTGAATAAATTGACGTGCCACAGCTTGTGAGCGAGTGATGCGCCTGCGCATTCTTTTGTAGCTGCGTTTAGCCAAAAACATGCGAACCATAGATTGGATCAATACAATCTTTTCACGCATCAAGAGGTACTTCTTGCGTTGAATCATGCCACGAGCATGCTTCTGAATTGCAGTTGCTGCCACATGCATGATTTTGCGTGCTTCGTTATCTAGGATTCGAAGCTGACTGTCTCGCAAGAACACTTTCTTGTGGCCAAGCTGCCAGTTTTCACGCGGAATAAGCTGCAAAATAATTTCGCAGAATTCTTTGTCAGTCATTTTGGCACGCTTTTCCTTAGAAACCTTGCGCGTCAAAATCTGGTACTTTTGGTGGAACTCCTCAAACAAGCGACGAACCGGGAAACCAGATCGACGAATACGAACAGTCTCCATAACACCCAAGTAGATCAACTGGTTCAAGATAAGTTCAGCATTCCATCCTTGAGGGAATCGCAAACTGTTAGGCTTCACACACCGCACGAATGACGGAGCAGTTGCCTTCAACTCAACCATGAGGTCATTCATCTGATCGCGGAACTTGCGACCGACGGTATTAGTGCCCGTCATTTTGGTTCCACCAGCTCTACGAATAGGAGCGCGAGGATTCGCTGCGCCTGCTGCGGCTGCAGGTGGCGCCAGTGGGAACATAGCACGCAAGAATTCACACTTCGAACTATCCATGAGCGAAATCAGATCATTGTGCAATGAGTCATCGTTTTTCTCCAAGAAACCAGTTACCGTGTAGGTAACGTCACCAGCGTAGTGCTGAATCGTAAACTGGTCCTGCGAAAAACGGGGCGTGGAGTAGTATTGAGTCACTCCCTCAGGAACCTTGCCCTGGGGCAAATGCGTTTGGTTCAACTTCTGCAGGAAATTGGCATCACTTGCACGGCGACCCAGCATTCCCTGTTCATCCAGAAGAGGCAAAATACCAAGAGGTTTCTTGTCGATAAGATCAAGACACGGACCGTTGTCTTTGAACTCGAGTCGGGAGAAATCAATGCCTTCTTCCAAGTAGACATCTTGCTCATACACAAAAACGTGCTGGTTGAATTGCTGCTGCAGCATTTCGTTCGTGTAATTGATACAAAGTTGCTCGAACGAGTTGGTTTGCAAACTTTCGAAACCGAAAATATCAAGAATACCAATGAATCTGGCCTGACCACCGCCCATTGCACCACCATCACCACCAATTTGCTGGGTCGACTTGTTAATCTGTCCAACCAGCCAGTCGAACATCTTGCTGAAAATATCCTTGGCCAAACCATTGCGAGATTTCATAGATTCAACCGAGGACAGCGAAATCTCTGCGACTGAGCCACGCGCACCAGCCGACATCGTTCGCTTTGTCAGCGCAAATTCCAGCTCCGCTTCTGTGACCATCATGAGGTTAGCCAAGTTGGTCACATCTTCCGGTCGGGCGATTTGCGATTCGTTTTTCGCGTTTTCCGTAAATTCCATGTTTCCCAGATGCAGCACGCAGGCAACAAGAGTAAAAATCGTTTTCTGCACGTCAACTGGGATTCCAACAACGCTCATAGCCTCCACGAGTTCCTTGTAATCTTTCTTGTCGTTGATCTCGGGCACTTGAATGCAGTTGCCCTGGTTCAGGTACACGTAATCGCCAGCGCTTTTGAGCTTCAGCTCCGCCTTTTCAGCAGCGGACATACCCGCACAAAGTTGGTAGAAGATGTGGTAGTTTCGCTCCGCGTCCGCACAGCCCACAATTCGACTCTTTTCCAGCAAGAAATGGCTTGTCGTGGCACCAGAAATGGTGCCATCTGGCTTGTAGTAGATCTTGATGAACTTGCCAAATCGACTACTGTTGTCGTTACGAATGGTCTTGGCGTTACCGAAGGCTTCCAGGATCGGGTTACTCTGCAGCACACATTGTTCGACCGAGGACCCGCCTGCAGCATCCGGTGCAGCCTTGGGCTCCTTCTTTGGACCACGCTTGCCGATCTCACTGATATTAGCCAAGTACTACAGCACCATCAGCAACAATGCATTCACATGGTCAGTGTTAGATTGCAATGGCAACCAAGTGAGGAATATATGTTACCATACCCGCATGATGTACTTGGAAGCCTCCGTTTTACCGGCACCACTTTCTCCGGACACGAGCACAGACTGACACTTGCCGTCCGTCTGCAGCGCATGATACGCTCCATGGGCAACGGAGTACACGTGCGGCACGGGGTTGTCCAGCTTGCCGATGGAGTCCAGCTCCGGGAAGTTGTAGAGCATCGGGATGTTCTTGTACGGATTGATGGAGATCAGAATATCGCCTGTGTACGTCTGTCATGCGCACCAAACCATCATCAGATCCAAATTTGCATTGCAACATACAGCAAAGAGTCGCCTGGTGGTGTCTACTCACATAGATCTTGTCTTCAAGGTAGCGTCGGCGCAGCAAATCGAGCAGCGGCGCCTGGTGCAGATTGTCCATCTCCGAGATGTTCTCGAGATCCATCGAGTGGCTCGGATCATAAGGATGTATCTGGTCGACCGTGAACTGCTGCTCCGTGTCCACATCGGGCAGCAGCACATGCAGCTTCTCGCCGTCGTCCTCCTGCACCGTGCCCAGCTGCCAGACATTGCGCGGATCGGGCACCCAGACCTTCTCGCCCTCGCGCCGGTGCGGGCGCTTGCCGCCTCCGTTCTCGGCCATGTTGTTGGCGTACGCGATGTGCCTTCCCGCACTCACTCAAGGAGCTTCTCTCTCGTTTCCCTGAGCCGCCGAAGAAGCGAATAAAGCCCCCACGTGCGTGTTTCAAGGCTGGATACTGATTTCTCCTATAGAGAGAGGTGGACGTGGGTCATCAATCGAGGTTTTTTCGCATGATTCAACCTCATTCTTTCATCAAATCAACCAATGAAACGCTTGACGCGATTTAGAAGCTGATGTGATTGGATGAAAAGACGCATGTTGAACCCATGCGCTCTATGGTCTGCTTCCAGCAGCTACGGTTCAGACCGGAACCGGTCGCACATCTGAACCGCATCACCGGTAGGACGAAAGCGACGCCGAGTGGAGCCAATCTGAATTGGATTGGCTGGCGGTCGACTCGAGACAGGCACAATGAACGATCCGCATGTGGGCGTGACCTGGCAGGCGGATGAGCAAGCCACTGCGCTGAGCTACCGGTATCTAGAGGCGGAGACCAAGCCCAAGTACCGCCGCAATCTGGTGGCCAAAGTGGGCGTTCCTAGTCCATACGTCGCCCCGCTGGTCGAGCGTGCGTTCGCACACCATCCGGCGCTGTACAATGTCGTTGACGCCGAAGATGAAAGCAACTCGCAGCAGCCTGATTTCATTGTACGTAGCTGCTGTATTTGATCTACATTGCGATGGTGGCTGACGCGTTGTGGCTTGTCTAGTGGGATGAGTATGAGAATCTGGATTGGAAGAACATTCTCAAGGGCAAGGTCGTCGCGAACTCGTACTGCGTGCGCAAGGGTCTCTCGCGAAAGGCACAGCTGTCTATCTACCTGGGCAAGTACATCATGAAGCACCCAAAGTGCCATCTGAGCAAGGCGCTGCCTCGCACGATCGTGGTTGATACGTGGGATGCATTTGACGATAGCATGGCGCAGTTCGGCATCTCGTTCCGCCAACGACTGGAATCCTGTCTCTGGGAAGCGCGACAGGCGCTGGAGAATGAGAACAAGACCTGGATCATGAAGCCCAGTGCGACAAACAAGGGTGCAGAAGTAAACGTCATCACGACGTTCGCCAAGCTGCGCCAGGTCATCGGCGAATGGACCGATATTCGCGAATGGGTCCTGCAGGAGTACATCCAGCGCCCACTGCTGCTGCGCGGACGTAAGTTCCACATCCGCGTGTACGTTCTTGCGCTCGGCTGTCTCAAGGTGTTCGTCTACCAGCACTGCCTGCTGCTTTGTGCGCTTGAGCAGTACAACGAGGCTGACACGGACAACAACTACTCGCACATCACCAACACTTTCCAGCAGCAGAGCCATCCGGACTTTGTCGAGAGCGAATGCGTTCTCCTGCTGGACGATTTGGAAGGCATTCTCGCTGAACAGGGCATCACTGATGGCGCCGCCAAGAAGGCCAAGATCCTGTCCGACATTGGTCACATCACGGCCGAGACCTTCGACGCGTACAAGGGCGAGTTCTCAGTCTGCCAGCCACTGCCCAATTGCTTTGAGCTGTATGGTGTCGACTTTATGGTCGATGAAGACTTTAACACGTGGCTGCTTGAATTCAACCCCGGTCCGGATTTCAAGCAAACTGGTGATCGCCTGCACTTTGTGATTCGTGACCTCATGACCGACACCTTGAACGTTGTTACAAACCACTTCTTCACGGACGAGTCTGTCGATGCAGCTCAAAACGAGACGGAAGTACTTGGTGCTTTTAAAAAGGTATATGATCAGGAGTGGGGATTCCGATCCAAGGAGCCTGTATCCATGACATTTATCGAGTAAGAGAACGAGAATGGTTGTGCTCTCGTAGATATCGAGACCCAGTACCAATCAAATAGAGTTGCAAAATTGTTTCTGGATTATCTTTTCCCGTTTGAATGAAATCTGGTGATCTTGCGCCGGTGCTTTGACTTTAAAAATATTTTGGGCGGTTTTCTCCCTCTCGGAGGTAAGAACTTGTCGCAGACGACAGATAACTCATCCCCTTGGCAGCAGAAGATAACAGGGTGGTGCCCGAAGCAGCAGCAGAGAGAATGTTAGATCCGGCCGAGCTTGACAGGATGTTCTGAAATGTCAACGTGGACGGCAGAGCCGTCGCGCCATTACTTGGCGATTGCTCCTGGAACAGGCTTTCGGTTTTCGTTACACCATTAGACCCTAGAGCATTAGCCGAGCGTGGAGTACCGTTTGACTCCAGTCGACGCCGGCTAGATGGAACTGGCAGAAGGGAAAATCGAGATACTGGCTCAACAATTCTAGCGAGTGGTCGCGTGTCTTGGGCACTGATAATAATCTTTTTCCCGTCTGCTCAAAATGCGAACACATTTATGTTAGAAAAATGAAAGCAAGCATCATACGAGACATCCGACGTACTGATTTCGCTGATATCGTTGGATTCGGACAAAGATGAAAACAATAGGCGACTCTTTCGAAATTGGATCACCACATTTTCGATCAGCTGAGGTCCGTATATTTCCCAATCCACTGGGTCGACGAAGTCTTTCATCTTTTCAAACAGCTTCAACAATGCCAAAAGGCCAGGAGAACACTTATCTGGATTGAGTTCATCCCCCCACCCGAAGCGGATGAAGTCTGAAAATCCAAGAGTTGCACGAACGAAATACATGTCGAATAAAAACTGTAGAATACAGCACTCGCCGAAGTTAAGAACTGACTGGCTTTGAGAAGCCTTTGATCGAACCAGAAGGGAGACTGCTTCACTGTATGCTTCAACGCTTGTAATCGTCAACTGTTCAACCAAGACATTACGAATGTTGCGTTGCATGAAAGCTACGTGAATCTCTTCAGCTCCAATTGATCCGCGCACAAGACGACTAGCCTCATCCAATGCGTGGCAGCAAGAAAAAAGAAAGCTTGATACAGTTGGTGTCTCGCACCAAGGAAGCCATACGCGCTCTTCACCCATCGTAATATCGGATTCAGACATCGAGTCGTCGCCACTTTCACTTAATGCATCATCTACAATGACTTGTTCTGTCCAGCCTTCATGCGATGCAATCCATTCCTACGACAAATACATTAGTAAGTACAATATGCAAGCAATCCCGTTTTGGACCTTGCTCACCTCGTTTGTCAAGTCGTACTGCTCAATTTGCAAAAGTTCTCGTAAGGGCTCAATCTTTTTTCGCAAGAATGCAGCAGCCCATGATTCACAGTAATCGTGTGAAAGGCTTTGCAACGTATTAATGAAAACTTGTGGGTAAGCAACGCTGCGTTTGATCTCCGATATCAAATAAAATGAATGAAAGCTCAGAGACTGAATAAGTTTCAGCTCCTCGTCAATAAAACTGGGAAAGTTTTCGCTCCCTTCAATTTCAAGCTCCTACAAAGGCACTAATGAGCAATCAATTTACAGATATAAGGGACAAAGCATGCATACCTGGAAAGCCATACGAAGTGCCTTTTTGCTTAGCTCATGCTCGTCTGCATGAGTATGAAATACAAATCGAGCAGACTTCAGTGACGCACTGTTGTCTGGTGGCGATTTGCTCCCAGTAACACCTGGAAACATCTTCTCCCGTCTTGACGGGAAGCCCGCAGCAATAGCACCAAAAATGTTAGCAATGGCAAGATAATAGTCAGCTCTTGTATCTTTTTGCCCTGTTGCGTTGCCTTCATTTACGGATGTCCTTCGACTCGAGTGGATGGGATATTCTTGCTCAATAAAAACCACGATTTTGATCAACGCGCGTAAAACTTCTTCCATCAATACACTTTGCAAGTCGCTTGCGTCAAGATTTTCCGCCTTCTTGTGAATGACTTCAAAGTAGTCGTAAAATTTGATACAGCTAAGCTGTGTTCCAACATGCTTGGCATTGCCATGCATTCCATTATCGACGCTCGTGCGAATTTGCTTCTTTATGGCTTCAAGAGCTTCCACAAAAGAGCTTTGTACCAAGTCTCTAGTCTTCTTTCGGAAAGCATCAGCAAAAATCATGGCAAACACAGATTCTGCACAAGATGTGCTTTGTCTGTCTCTTTCGCGTGAAGTAGTAGATACAATAGTTCTACCACGAACCTTGGGCCAAATTTTTCGACGCGTGTAATCTCCGTTTTTATTGTCTGTCGTGTGAAGTTTTGACTGAACATGCGCGAGCTGGGTGATAGTCGTAATGCGTGCAATAATTTGAGTTGACGCTTGGCTAATCTGATAGGCACAGTGTTGTCAGAGTAAAGTTCACATGATGATATACAATACTGTGCGTACCTTCTTTTGCTCCAGGAAAACCCACTTATTTAGATGATCTTCGAGCTTTCCACTGGTAGCGAATTGCTGAAAATCAGCATGGAGATTCGGCAATATCTTAAATGCAGGATCCATCAAAGATTGAATTTGATTGGCGTTCAAAAAAATGTCCTCAGTGTGCATCAATGTCGAAATAATAGTGCGAAGCATCACAATCAAGCTTAGTTCGTGCTTCACAAATTCCATATCGTCTTCTGTGAGCTGTTGAACACCTTTCGACTCCATCCAAGCTGTTCGCGAAGCAAGAAATGATTCCAGTAGCGATTCACAGGTAACATTTCCTCGTTCGTTTAGAATAGCAAGAGTGCACAGATTATTGGCATAGAACTGGCTTGATTGTCCACGGCACTTCAAAAATGTCTGAGCTCGAGCCACCATTCTCTTTAGAAAGCAAGTGCAAAAAGGAACAATGTGAGTAAGCTGTGATGCAAACAGTCGCTGTCAAAGTAAAACACTTACCGGCCGAAAGCTCTGTGCGCACGCCCATTGAGCGGCAAGGAATGGATGCCTGACACTAGCAGCCTGTAGAGCTGGCGATTCATAGACCTTCTTTGCCTCAAGGTACAGCTCCAGAGCTTTGAATGATTCACCTTTATCCAGCGCGCTCCACATCTTCTCGGGCACTGTGACAATAAACGCGACTTGTTCGCTGATGGTTCCCTGCAAGAGGCTTCTGGGTTCGTTATTAGCGACGCCAACAACATCAATCAGTTTAGAATGCACTGGATCGGTCTGTGGCACCTGCGCAAGCGTCGATGCAAGCGTGGCCTCGATCTGCTTCCACTTTTGTGGCATCTCCTTCAGCGCCACCTCCAAGCGGAGGGCGGCCGAATGCATGGTCACAATCTTATCAGCTGATTCAATCAAGTCGCGATACCGCACACTGATCATCTTCTGCATCTCCTGCGTCTTCTTTTCCTTCTCCTGCCTGCCAAACACCAATACCCCAATGAGCTGAGCGATCCTTCCGCCATATCCAGCGCTATGGGCCGCACCTGGTCCGCTCCAGCAGCACCTTAGCATCCGCGATCGAGAGTCTGCGCAGGAAGTCTGCAGACGCAGCGCCACTGGCTGCAGGCGGCCGATCCGCCCGCCCTGCCGTCGCCGCCATCGCGCTTCTGAGTAAATGTGCGCGTGGCGAGGGGATTGAAGACCATCACTCCGACGCGCACAACGGTACAGCGTCGCACCGTGTTTTGGCACATTTGCCGATGGCGCACGATCAGGACGCCGCCGTCGAGGCGGACGACGCGCGGCCGATGGCCATGGCCACGCGAAGGATGGAGAGCAGGCGAATTGAGGTATACCAGATGCATGATTTCAGCTTTCCTCGCCACCCATGGCCATGCTGCGCCGTGGGGATTCACGGCGACACAGTGGCGACTACGGGAAAGTTCAGTGTCATCCTTACTTGTGTGAACAATGATCATCGTGGGCGCAGTCTCTAGCGAAGACAAGCAGTGGTAGCGACGGATCGGAGGATCGTGGCGATGAAAGAGAAGAGTCGAATGCTCCACGTCGTCCAAAGCGTGGAGGCTTTGAGGCCACGAATCGTGAGTAGTTAATGCGGTTTTATCTTGTGCATGTGTACTCACGGCCACTCCTGCAGCCAAATTGCGCGATATCCAACGCTATCTGAAGGCAGCCAGAGCCCTGTATGATCTGCAATATCAATCCAAGCGACCTTCAGCCATCCTGAAAATGAAACCCAATGTGGTGAGGAGCTACGCCATACCTGCGGCGTGAACGATCAAACTTTTGCTGGTTATTGACGATACTTCCTCGCGTGCGTGTAGTTTGGACTGAAAAGCGGCTCTACTTCTGATACGCTAGTAGCGCTCACGACTCCTCTCCGGTCACGCCAAGTTCTAGGTATGGCAAGCCTCAGCGTTCTCAATTTCGGCAGAGGAAGTCTAATCGTACAACTGGTGGTGGAATGAATGCAGATGATTGGTCAGCGCTCGAGATCGGGATTTTCCGAGACGCATTTCAACGATTTGGCCGACAGTTCCACTCCATCGCAGAGCAGGTGTGTTAGCCAAGCGCTGTTACTGTGGTGTAGACCAACGAAGTGACGCATCTCTTTTTTTCACTAGCTGCCGAACAAATCAGTGAGGGACGTGATTGCTTGCTACTACATTTGGAAGAAGCACGGGAAGAAGAAGAAGAGTTCAAGTGCTTCACCTGCCGAAGAAGTTCTGCCGGAACCAGAACCTGAACAATCCAGTGAATCCATTCAAAATATTGAAAAACTGCGAGGTTTGTCGCTTTTTATTGATGTGCTTTTGTGCAAGTTTGGGAGCTTACCGAAAGAGTAAAATACGTAGCGAGACAGGCGACCATGAAGGAGTACATGCAGGCTTCGGAATTGCTATATGGACCACCAACTAGTAATCTCAAGCGAATCGATGTGTCTGATTTCGGCTTCCAGAAGATTCAATATCGACAAGCATCTGTTCATGGCTCGTCATCGCTTCGGCTTGCCGCGGCGATAGGTTTGTTTGTTCATATCGCATCTGGATATTTATTTGTTCGTTTCTGACTTTTTCCTGGGTTCCTAGACTCGTGGACCCCATATGAAATCCGCGTTTTTGAAGTTGCTATCGAGTGTTATGGCAAAGAATTCCACCTCATTGCTGAGCAGGTGCGTGAGGATTATCGAAATAGTTCATTCACTATCAGGAGCTGATTATGATCTGAATTACAGATAAGGACAAAATCTTGCCGTGAGGTGATCGCATTCTATTATTTGTGGAAGAAAAATCCTCATTATCAAGCCATAAAGAAACGACGCGAAAAGCCAGGGTCAGTCCCCAAGCCAGCCCAAGTGACCACGGAGGAACCAAAAAGCAACATCACGTGAATAACACAAGCAGCAATTTAGCGTTGTTCTATTTTGCTGGAAATATATGGCTTAACCTGCCAGAAACTATTTGTCGCGTGCCGATTCATTCGATGGAAATAACTTCCGCCTCATCAACGTGGCTTTGGCCTTCATCAGAGCACTTCGCCAGGATCTTGCAAGGCTCACACACCCATGAGGCGGGCGGCAGTTCCTTCATGTTGATGCAGCCTGTGTGGAACAGACCATTGCACATGTCACAAAGAACCATCTTGTCGCTGTCCGTGTTCTCCAAGCAAATTTCACACGACTCCGAGTCCATGAAATACGATCGCGATGTATACAGCACTGGAGCAACGGCATCCTTGCCCTGTTTGTGGAACTGTTTTTTCTCGAGCAGTTTCATGTTTCGGTACTGCTGGAATCCATGCAGAGCGTGGCCGATGTTCTTCAGATTCAGCTTTCGGCTCAAGAAATAAGGGAACTGGACTTGAAGTGCCTTGAAGCCCTGCGACTGGCGCTGCTGCAGAACCTTCGTCAAGTCCATCAGATCATTGGGACGAGCGCGGCGAGCGCCAAAGATCTGAGTCAAACTCTTCTTCGCATCGCTGCTCAACCACACAAAATCGTCCAGCTCCAGGTTCTCGTCCAAAATATTGAGCTCCAATAAATCAGCCACAACTTGCCAGCATGTGAAAGATCCGAGCGCATTGTTGTTGAACTTCTGCAAGGCCTCAAATACTTCCTTTGTGTTGGCGCATCGCTTTACTTGAGCCGTGCAGGCATCAATCTTCTCTAGGAAGTCCTCCAAGGTATCGAGGTATGTGTTCACATCAAGATCACGCTTGCCGGCCAAGAACACGTGGTCGTGCTTTCGCTTGGCCAGTGATAGGAGGCTATTGGAAATACAAGCTCCATGAGAGATCCTACTTTCGGTCCATACAGAAAATTACTCGATGCTTACCGTTTCTTAAAGTTCTTGAATTCATCCGAGCTCGGAATGCCCTTCGCCTCATCGAAAGTCTCCAGCTTGTTGCAAAAGCGGAAGACAACCGACATCCACAGCACTTCGCGTAGGCTCAGTCGTCCGTGGTGTGCTTGCTGCCATCTAGTTGCATCATTGAAAATCGTCAGTCTCCATTCAGTCGAGCATCGTGCAGCCACAGCCACGCACCGAATTACATGTTTGCGCAGGTAGGCAGTGCTGCGATCCAATTCGCGATAGATATTACAAGTCGCTGTACATCAAGCGCGAATGAGTCACTCCATCCGAATAACACCAGACAGACAATGACAACGCACCAAACTTCATGAGCAGTGGGTCCACACGCGGCGTTTCGTTGGACATGGTATAGCTAAACTCATACAACCAACAATGTCAGCACGTACATTACATCCATGAGAAACAAGCGCAAACGTACTGGTGCCACATGCCATGGCGCTGGTACACGAAATTGTAGAAGGCTAGCGCGCCAAGCCACCAGCTTTTGTATCCCTTCACGTCTTCACTCTCGAGCAATTGGTCGTCCAGAAAGCTCAGCGGTCGGCGCGGTCGCTTGGCGTCTTTCCCGTCATCATCATTCGCCGACGCCTGACGCTTGGCCGATGCTTTGCTGTCTTTCTTCTTGAACCCCTTGAGGAATTCCGACTCGCAGTCGACGCCGCACACCGGCACCGAGGGAGCCCACTTCACGGCATTCGTGGACATGTACTCTGGGTTGGGTGCATGGCACACGTAGCAGCGGGAGTTGTCCACCTCCGGCACAGACGTCTTGGCCTTGGACTCGGACGGACGCAGACCTTTCTGCTCCAGGTACTTGGACTCGCAGTCAGTGGAGCAGACTGGCACAGGTGGGGCCTTCTTCACGGCGTTCGTGGACATGTAGTCTGGGTTCGGCATGCCGCAAATGTGGCACTCGGGCACGGCAGCTGCGCCGGCGCCGTTGTGATGGCGCTTGGTCGTGGGCACGTCGTCCTCCGTGTCGGTGTCTGGGTCTGTGCGCGATTCAGAGCCGTGCTCTCTGCCAACGCTCGTGGTGTTGAACCACTTGCTGATCTGGAAACCGTCGCCGCCAAAGGCTGCCATGCTCTCCGTGGGTGTATTGACTGGTGCTCCTTTTGGTCAGTTGGGCGAAATACGCCCATGATCTTGGCGGGAGTGTGAAATACCTACTGGATCTATCCTCTTATGTACGAATGCAAAGGTTCCTTACGAATTCGAAAAATTATCTCAACATAAAGATTTTGTTTTGTTTTTTGTGGAATGTGAAAAATATACTCGCAACGCCTTCAAGTTAACGCCTCGATGGGACGCGCGGTTTCTGTCGACCCTCTTTCTCAAATTACGCGAATGGCGCCCACTTCTCATTCCCATGATGAGCGAGCTACCACACGACAGCTGCATCCAGGGCCATAGATCTTGTGAATCTTAGCCGTGGATCACTGATTTTTCTGGATCTACCTATCGCATGCGCATGCTGTCAATGCTGTCACATATACAGCACATAGCTTGAGAAGCTTAGTTCTTGAGCTTGGCCTTCAGAATATCCTCGAGCTTCACAATGTCGGCGGCGAAACCACGGATGCCTTCGGCAAGCTTTTCAGTGGCCATAGCGTCCTCGTTCAGGCTCAGACGGAACTGGGCCTCGTTGAGCGACACCTTTTCGCCAGAGTACTCCTTGGGCGAGTTGACTTCGTCCAGCTTGCGAGTAATAGGGGCGGTGCTCTTGGTCAGGTCGTCCAGAAGGTTGGGCGAGATGGTCAGGCGATCGCAACCAGCAAGCTCAGTGATTTCACCGATGTTACGGAACGAGGCACCCATGACGATGGTCTTGTAGCCGTACTTCTTGTAGTATTGGTAGATTTTGGAGACCGAGATGACACCAGGGTCTTCGTGGGACTCGTAGCCGGCCTTGCCAGTCTTGGCCTTGTGCCAGTCGAGGATACGGCCGACGAAGGGCGAAATCAGAGTGGCGTTGGCTTCAGCGCAACCAACAGCCTGGGCAAAGCCGAAGAGCAGGGTCATGTTGCACGAAATTCCCTCGGTCTGGAGCTGCTTGCAGGCCTGGATACCCTCCCAGGTAGAGGCGATCTTGATCAGAATGCGGTCCTTGGAGATACCGGCCTTCTCGTACATCTCAATGATGCGGTGGGCGCGATCGATCGTGCCCTCCGAGTCGAAGCTGAGACGAGCGTCCACTTCGGTCGACACGTAGCCGGGAACAATCTTGAGGATCTCAACGCCGAAGTTCACCGAGAGCTTGTCGATGATGTAGCCAAGACGTTCGCTCTCCGAGAGGCTGGCGTCGAGGCCCTTGCCGTAGGCAACAGCGTCATCGACGAGGTGCGCGTACTGCTCAATGGTGGCAGCCTTGTAGAGGAGCGACGGGTTGGTCGTGGCATCCTGGGGCTTGTACTTGGCAATCGAGGCGAAGTCGCCCGTGTCGGCGACGACGGTGGTGAATTCCTTGAGCTGGTCGAGTTGCGTGGCTTCCTTCATCTTCTTCGTGGGCGACTGGCTCATGGAGTGGGGGTGGAGACGCTTGGGGTGTGGACTTGGACGCAGATTCCAAAATGACCGAGGATTCAGCCATCCCCCATGGTGCGCGCGCACAAAGGGCAACGGGTCTAACCGCATGAGACAAGAAACCCGCCCATGCTCACCCATCTCCAACGACCCGTTACCTTATTTAGTGGAGGTGTTACACTTGGGTTTTGTAAGATGAGTAAGCAGAAAGGGCGGAGGGTGCATGGGTGCTGGCGGGTTTGATGGCAATCATCTGGGCCGACCCGGCCCAACTGTGGGCGTTGAAGGCATCTCAACGCCGCATTGCGCATCGAGGGGTAGGCGATTGCGTGGCAGTGGTGATGATCCCACGTCGATCGGTTTGGCAAGTGGACTGTATGTATGTAAACGGCGCTCGCCCGTAAACTCTTCTTTACCAACGGAAACAAAAGATCCAGTCGTGATCAATGCCCAACTGTCCAGCGGCGGCACTTTGGCTCCAGGAGGTTGGTGCGTGACACATGTCTCTCTATTATAGCATTAATTGCTTCTAGAACGTCCGATCTTTGTGTCCTTTAGGATGCGTCTATCTATGACCTCACTACAGCACCGTCGCGAACGTGTTCGTGGCCTTCTCGTACATGCCGAAGAAAACGAAGCCGCCGATACTGATCCACATCGTGCGCGGGCCAATGCCAGAGAACAAGCGCTTGACGCCTTCCTCCTTGTACACGCGCGAGAAGGTGTCGAGCGTGCCGGTGTAGGCCACGCCCTTGGCATCCTTGCCCAGCATCAGTCGCGTCTTGACCACATCAAGAGGCGTCGTTACGGAGGCGGCAATGGAGCCAGCGATGGAGCCGCACACGGCGCCTTGGAACGAGTTCACAGGTGCGTCTTGGTGGACGGACCATTTGTGCTACGCGATTAACAATGATCCATGAGTGACTGTGCTCATAGAGCTGCTCATGCGCAATGCGAATGGGACAGTTAGTACCTTAAGGCCTTCCCAAATCGGGAACTGGATGAACGAAAACGGGATTTCACGTGCGATCATGCTCCAGTAGCCACGGTAGAAGCCGAACAGGCCCTCGGCGGCGCGAATGCCGTTGATCGCTTCAGCGAAAGACGCGTACACGCCCGTCTGCATGCGCTGCTTGACGATCTCGGTCGGTACGCGCACAAGGCATGCAGCCTATGGCATGGCATGACATGGGTGCAGCCGTTACAGCACCGCACAGACAGCGAGAATTAATTCAACGGCGCAGCGACGTACCATCTCACCAGACGCAGCAGCAGCCATGTGCGCCATGGGCGAGTGCTTCTGCTCCGGCAGGTAAATGCCAATGATCTTCTTCGACGTCTCATATGTGCTGAAGAACAAGGCGCCTACATGGCGGGAACGACAGGAAGAAAGCAGTGTTAGTGCATCATGTCCATGCAAGCAAACGACAGGTGTGTATTCGCATACCACCGGGAGCAGATCCAGCCGCTGCAGCCGAGAGACCCGAGTAGACGCCACGGAATCCGCCTGCCTTGAAGAAGCCTTCAGCGGATTGCAAGCGCGTCTTGATCGTGTCGAGCGGGAAGAGCGCAACATCCACCGAGGTGCCTGCAACGGCGCCGCCCTAGAGTTCAACACAGAATCAGACGTCAGCAACTGCGGGACGAGGATCCATGTGCATACGGTAGTACAGTCTCCGCCTTACGAGCAGCGAGGGCAGGAAGTCCCTGCCGTGCGTAGCTTCTGCGTCGGTCATGGCTGCTGGATGGAACCTGTGGCGGGAGGAGCTGGAGTCAACATTGCTCGCTCGCGTTAGGGCACGTGTGAAACCGTGGTTGTAGCCAATCACAGGCCGCCATCGTGCGCACGCCCCACGTTGTAGTTTCCGTAATCCGTCGTACCTTAATTTAGGTGTAATCCTGTCGTTTTAGGGACATGTTTGCATCAACAAGTTTTGTCCTATAGTAGGACACCATTAGGCAAAGGATTCAAATGAATTGCAGCCACTATTCGCGATTCATTTGCCGCGTGGTGGTGCCGATCGGTATTTGATACCGGTATCTCGGTATCTGCGGAGTGGCCATATTTGAGTCACCGGCCGACGCTGGGCTTGATCGAGGCACCATGGGGATCGTCGATCGCATCAAAGAGATTGGTACGTGCACGGGCCACTGCATTCCGCCCAATGCAACTGCATATGGTGGATATGTAGCTCTGCTCTGCGCCATCAAGTGGCGTGAAGCACAGCTCTGCAGCGTTCGTTGTCGCTTTATGGCGCAAGATATTCACTGGTGGTGAATGGTTCTGCCGTATCAGAGGATGAGATGAAAAGGACGCAGAAGAATAAGGCCACGGAGGGCCATCTTGGCCACCTCAAGGCCAAGCTCGCCAAGCTCCGTACTGAGGTGCGCTTCTATCGTGCTCTAACGCTTAAAGACTGGATGAGATCTAATGATTGCCCTTTGTTAAACAGCTTCTTGAAGGCGAGAAGACCAGTGGCGGCGGTGGCGAAGGTACTGTCGCTCTTTATCCCGCATCCAGTATCACCTCACTAAGCAATGCTTTCCTTTGATGCGCAGGCTTTGACGTGGCCAAGAGTGGCGATGGTCGAGTGGCTTTGATTGGCTTTCCTAGTGTTGGCAAATCCACGATGCTGAGTCAATTGACCGAAACGGAATCGGAAACGAGCGCTGTTGAGTTCACGACCTTGACGTGTATTCCTGGTAATCTCATCTACAACGACGTCCGCATTCAGGTCCGATGTGTCTTCCTAGCAGCATGAGTTCATCATACCTCACCGCGTTCTTTCCTTGTATCTATAGTTGCTGGATCTGCCCGGTATCATTGAAGGCGCCGCTCACGGCAAGGGTCGTGGTCGCGAAGTCATTGCCGTGGCCAAGTCGGCCGATATGATCTTAATGGTTCTGGATGCTGGTCGTGAAGCCGGCAACCGTCATCGTGAGATCCTTGAGCACGAACTCGAGACCGTCGGCTTGCGTCTCAACCGTCAGCCGCCTGATATTTACTTCCGAAAGAAGAGCGGCGGTGGTATTACGTTCAATAGCACAGTGCGCCTCACCAAGGTACCTGATTCTATGGCTCTGATGGATGTGAGCTTGAGTCTCATGAGAATTGTTTGCTGTAGCTTGGAGATGATCCGTACAAGACCGTGTACAAGATCCTCCATGAGTACAAGATGCACAACTGCGAAGTGCTGTTCCGTGAAGATGCCTCGACGGACGACCTAATCGACGTCATTGAAGGCAACCGCAAGTACATCAAGTGCCTGTACGTCTACAACAAGATCGATGTCGTCACGATCGAAGATGTGGATCGCCTCGCCCGTAAGCCACACTCGACTGTCATCGCTTGTGAGCACGGTGATCGTCCAGCGGTAAGACCAACCAGTCTATTTGCTATCGACATAATTGTTTGCTGATAGATAATGTTGTGGTGTTTGCTATTCAGCTCAACTTCGACACGCTGCTTGCCAGGATGTGGGACTACATGGGCCTTACGCGTGTGTACACGAAGCGACGCGGAGAGGCTCCTCTGTTTGCGGAACCAGTGGTTTTGGGATCAGAGCGCAGAGGTGTCAGCATTAGCGCGGCTTGTCTATCGGTGCGTTTCCTCATATCCAAGTGATCCTTGTTTTAATTCCATCGCTCAATCGCTTTATTTTCCCGTGCAGATTTCGAAGGACATGCTGGATAACTTCAACTACGCACTTGTTTGGGGAACGAGCACCAAGTACAACCCTCAGCGTTGCGGCAAAGACCACATGCTGCAGGATGAAGATGTGCTTCAAGTGATCGTCAAGACCGCCAACCAGCAGAAGCACGACAAGAATTACAACCAGAAAGTGCAAGCTTACTTCGACAAGTACAAGAAGAAGAAGAAAGCTCTGAAGACATAAATCGCAGGCTGATTTGACGCAAAAATCTTCTCTCTCCAAAAACATGATTGCGTTTTGCTGGAATCAATTGCGTTCATTACTTTCTGCAATTATTTGATTTTACGCTGAAACCAATAACTTAAGGCTCGTTTTGGGTAAGACGGTTGAGAAACTCGTTGTCTTCCTGCTGCCAAGACAGTCCGTAAAGACTGGACAAGCGATCTCGGATGCGGCGTAGCGTTCTAGAGCACATCATTTCTGTCAGCTCAAATGGTTATATGCAGACATGAACTGACTATGAAGTCACTTACGCTGGCTGTAGCTTTGGACACAGTGGGTCCGACTGTTCTTGATTCTTTCTGTGAAGATGCTCGACAACAAATCGCCAGTTTGCAATCGGCTTCCTTGTTGATGGGAGTGGGGTCCTACAATGGTCAACTGGTGTAAGAAACGTACCCATACATTTTCAAATCTCAGTCACCGCAGAGAATTGATACGCACCAAGATCGTTGAGGGTAGCTTTCGTCTGTTCCTTGCAATGCATCAGCATTCGCAGACAATAACGAATGCACGAACTGATCATTGAATCGACTGCTGACGCGAACGAGATTGCTCAACCCCGTTGCAGTCATCAGAGTTTTCACACTTCCGCTTTCTTCCGCTCGTTTTCTCTTCCGAGATATCTTTCGCACTGATTCGGCGACCGCTTGGACGAGTGGCCCAGGAGGTGATGCAAATGCGCTGGTTCTGCGTTCTTGGAACTGTTGTTGCTCTGTCTCATTCAAAATGATATCGTGGTCCAACAGAATGTCGCTCGGATTCTCCGTAAAACTAATTATTTCAGTAAAGCATACACCGTTAAATATCATTGCCGTATTCGTAGGTGAAACTGTTTACGTACTTCGTTTTTTTGAGATTTCGCACAAGTAGCGGCCATCGAAACTTCCTAACGCCGGACCACAAGCAGAAAAGTAAGTAAACTTCACGTAACACAGTATCGAGTTGCGTGCACTAACCGTTTGAATTCATCAACGTGTGAGAGAGGATCTTGGATTAGAGGCCCGCGTGGACGCGCACCCCGATTGATACCAGTTTGCTCCGGTACTGGTACTCGAGTGAAAATATTGTGCAGCAGCCACAACGCGTCTTGGGCTTCGTAGACATCAGCAGCAAGAGGTTTAACACCGTCTTCTTCCTCGTTCATACGCATTTTGTCTTCTCCGCCAATTAAGCTCTCCGGACTTTTTCGGGCGTCTTTGTTTGTCTGAATGGATAAGTCTGGAGCATCTTCCATCACGATATCAACAATATTATACCCTGATTGTTCGTTTTTCGCCACGCTTCGTGAAGATTGTTCAGTGTCGTCTTCGTCGTCTTCGGAGGAGGACTCCTCAACAAAACCATTGACTGCTATTTCATTCTCGGCTTCTAGATCCTCTTCATCGTCGCTACTCCCATTTCCTTCATTCTCACTCTGGTCCATCTGCTGCTTTTTAAGTTCCGTGTTTGAGCGCTTGCTATTGGACTCATCGGATGAATCTTCGTCACTAGAGGTATCTTGCTCCAAGTTTCGACGGTCATAATTGATGCTGAGGTCCTTGTGGTCGGTCTCGCGTTTCCACGTTGGCAGGTCCTCATCTGACGAAGAGTCTTCATCATCATCACGCGAAACTTGCTTCATGGCTCTACGTTCTTTCTCGTCTTCACTACTTGACTCGGATTCATCAGAAGACGACTCTTTCACTACCTCTTCCCTTGTCGTAGGTAGGGCCGTCGATACCACGACTTCGTCCTCGTCACTAGACACTTCGACGCTTTCATGAGCTGCCACTTGAGCCGACTGTTCTTGCATCTCTTCATCGCTTGATTCGTCCGATGATTCGTCCTCTTCGGCCGTGGTCACCGTTTGTTTGTCTTCATCGCTGCTTTTCTCTTGCTCTGAGTCGTCTTCTTCCTTCATCGTCACGTCTTGGGCTTCGGCGTCGCTTTCCTCTTGCTCGGACATCTCCTCATCCTTCACCACAGGCGTCTCTTCGTCCTCACTGCTATTGTCCTCGCCACTTGATTCCTGCTGTTGAGCAGCTGGCTTGCGCACAGGTGCGACCACTTGGACATGTTGTTCGTCCTCATCTTCATCGGACGATTCTTCTTCGTATGCAACGCCTTGTTTCACAGCAACTGCGGGCTCTTCCTCTTCGCCGTCGCTTTCTTCCGAGTCGTCCTCCTGCTTCAATGGCTGTACGCTCTTCACATCCGCCTCTCCCTCCTCATCCGATGAGCTCGCTTGCACTACGTCGTCCTCTTCATCGTCTGAGCTTTCTTCTTGCGCCTTCACGTCCTTTGGCTCGTCTTCCTCCGCAGACGACGAAGCGTCGGAGTACTCCTCTGCGTACGCCATTGGCTGCTGCATCTCCACCTCTACCGATTCCTCATCGCCGTCGCTCTCTTCTTCTTCAGAGGACGGTACAATGGACGTCACGACGTTCGCCTGCTGCTCCTCGTCGCTCGAGTCGCTCCACTGCGCCATGACGACCAATGTGTCCAATCGACTCGGTTTGGCTCAAAGCCTGCCCTGAGTACTCCGGTTTTGTCAAGCCTAACTATGCGTTTATAGAGGCTATCACGTCCGCCTCTAATAGAAGACCCTCTATTATTTGATGTGCGAAACGTCAGGCGAATCGACGGCCAGCCAGGCAGAATGACACGCCTGGGCGTCAAGAACGGCCGGCTGGCAATCTTCCCGGCGCAGGACGCCGCCTTGGCGCCATCAGCCTCCGACCAGATGGCACAGGTGATCACCGGAGGCATTAGGAAGACACTGATGCCGCTGGGACTGGCGCTGCTGAGAGATTCGGCAAAGCTGCGAGAGCGCGAACCCGTGATCATGGTCGTGGACAACGATCGCACCAGTGTGGCGTGCATGCTCGCCGCCATGGAGCTGCGTCTTGTGTGCGTTCTCATCAGTAAAGGTCGCATTGAGCTCCTGGAGCGCATCCAGAAGCAGACGGGTATCGAGAAGCTAATCGTTGTGGACGATCGCAAGAGCTCCGTGGACGTGCAAGAGCAACAAGTGGCCAATGGAGCAGCAACCAATGCGCACTGGCTGAACGATCCCGCCGTCAGCGATGGATGCGTCTGCATGCTCACCTCGGGTAGCATTGGCGAGCCAAAGGTCGTGGCCTGCTCGTGGAAGGGTATGCTGCTGCAAGGCGAATCGACGCAGCGCGAGTTGTTCCCAGATCGCCCCGCTCGCATCATCTGCGCGACGTCCATTTCGCACGCCTTCTCGATCAACGCCATCTACACGTTGTTCACGTCGGCCTTTGACGATCAGAGCGAGCTGTGCTTTGCGCCCTCCATTGAATCATTGCAAGCGCTTTTGGCGCAGCCCAAGGAAAAGCTGACGGTGCTCTACGGCACTCCTGGCACGTACACGGCGCTCGTGGAGATCCCACCAAGACCGCTTCACGTGGACCTCGCGTATTGCGCAGGCACTCGTCTCTCCCCCGACCTGTTCCGCACGGTGCTGGACCACTCGGGCTTGCGTCTTGTACAGAACTACGGCTCGACCGAGATGGGCGACATCGCTGCTTGGTTCCTCAACGGCAAGCAGCTGGACGACGAGACCTCCGAGATGTTCGCAACCCAGAGTCATCTCTACGTGGGCAGCCTTTGGCCTGGTGTGCAAGTGACTGTGGAGGATTCGGGCGAAGTGATCGTGCAAACGCCATGGCAGTCGATGGGCTACGTGGTCGACTGCCGTCTGCAAGCGCGCAATGGAGCTCCTCATCGCACAGGAGATCGTGGATTCGTGTCGATGGATACGAACGGCGTCGCGTGCCTCTGGCTCCAGGACCGACTTCGACCGCTCATTGAGATCCCCGTGGACGACAAGACTCAGTATTTCGCCCCAGAAGACATCGAACGCGTGCTTTCCGCGCACCCGCAGGTCTCCGATGCCCTCGTCTTGAGGCAGAAACCTTCGCCCCACTCTCTCCCCGTGCGCGTTCGCGTCGTTCTCGTCGACGATACGACCGTGACGGCTTCAGAGCTCCTCGAATGGGGAGTCAAGCAGGTCCCCGCGCTCCGCGGCAGCCTGTCGATCATCACGGCCATGTTTCTGCCCTGCAGCCCCGCAGGCAAGCTCATCTACGCGTAAACGCTCGAGCCGCCCTGCTTTCAAATGGACACCCAATGCGAATATACAACGCAGTTTGAATTATTGTCTAACTTTAAAGCTGGATAATGTGGGCGGCATCTTCGTCACACAGCGCGACGCAGTCCGAGAGATGCGGAGACCACCGGATCTGGTTGATCTGGGACCTGGAACGGTAGAACTCGGCGCTGCTGCCGCCATTAGCCGCAACTGCATTGACGCCTGTGCCGGAGCTGATGTCGTACTTGATGGCGGAGCCGTCTTCGCCAGCGCTGCAGATGAGCGATCGCGAGTGCGGCGACCAGGACATCGAGTTGACGCTCGCCGTGTGGCCCGAGAGCTCGCACACCGGCTTTGTGGACTTGCGCCAATCGAGAATAAGCACCTTGGAACTGCCGGCTTCAAAGGTCGCGATGAACCGATCGTCCTGCTTATTCCACGCGAGGCGCAGCAACGCCGTCTTGTCCTCGGATTCGTACGCGACGTTGCTCGACTGCAGTGTGCGACGGTCGAATATGCGCAGCGAGCCGTCGCCCCCGACAGAGCCGAAGACGTTGGTGTTCTTGGAGAACGCAATGTCGTACACTTCGTCTTCATGCGCCACGATCTGCTGCTTGGGCACGGTGTAGTGCTAGACTCAGAACGAGATGGATGCATTAGCTACTAGAATAAGAACACCCATGCAGCAGCGTAGGCTTACATTGAGATCCCAGAGCGTGCACGTCGTGTCGGTGCTGCATGTCCCCACCAGATTCGGCTCGGTCTCGTTCCAGTCGAACGACGTGAGTGGCGAGCACGTCTCGAGGATCGGCGTCTGTTCATGCCGCTTGTTAAGTGCGCACACACAAGAGAGAAAGAGACTGAAGAGCAACGTACCGCAGCGATGGTGGCGACGTACTTGACGGACGTGCCTGTGAAGCTCCAGAGCCGCAGGAAGTCTGCCGATGTGGCCAGGTACTCGGTCAGCTCGGACTCGAGACGCGGCGACCACATGATCTTAGTCGGCGGGTACGCGTGCTCAATCTCGGCTGTGCACACGAGCTGCGTGGCATCGCTGTTTGGCTGCAGAATCTGTCTCATTCCCACAGCAGATCCATGGCGCTCAGTCGATAGTGACAGAGTAAAGCGCACGCAGGAGAGCACGACGCACCTGGATCTTGTTCTCGTACTGCCCTGGGATGAACGTGGTCACGGCCAGGCGGATGTCGTTCTCCTTGGGCCGCCAGCAGAGCCCCTGCAGCCGATGCGGCGCCGGGTAGCTGATGATCGCGCGCATGAGCTGCTCAAAGTCACTCTGCTGATCGGACGCATGAGTTCAAAGTCACTCGCGCGAGGGAATACGAACGGTTTTGCCAGAATCAGATTTTACAATAGGAACATGGAGCTGATGCTAATGCGCCGATCGCCATCTCCATACTGAGTCCCCCAGAGCAGCTACAGCAGAGAGGAGACTCGAGGCATAGAGGTCTTGGTGATGCGCTCTAGTCAGACGCAGCTGCCACGCGTGCGCGATGCTCGACGGAAGCCGACGGCCGCCTCCAGTCCGAGTCCAAACCAGTGGCATCATGTATCCGATCCGATCCAAGCGATGGCTGTAAAGCGCAAGACCAAAGACAAACGGGTGAATCCTTCGGCTCCTTTAGGTGGTGCTGCTAGATACACGCTGTCGCCCATGGATGAGCGCGTGCTGGTGCTCTACCACTCGGCACTGAAGCGTTCGTGGGTGGATTCCTCCATTGGAGCCAACGCGATCGCTCCAAAGGTTTACGGCCATGAGGCAGAGTATGCAGCCACACAGATCCAGCGAATAGCACGCGGCGTCGCCACACGTGAGCACATGCGAGCGATCACAGGACCTTGCTTCCAACGCGCAGCGCGTCGCATTCAGTTTGCGTTTCGGCGCCTGCAGGTGAACCAGCGAGTCCACGTGCGCGTGCGTGCCAAGCACCACCGAACAGCTACAAGAATACAAGCCTGGTATCGTGGGTTTCGCTGCCGCGACCGATTAAGAGACGATCAAGCGCGGTGGCTCAACAATCGAATAGCGGAATTCCAACGCCGATTCCGTGGGTACAGGTTCTGGCGCGTTGTATCGGCCATGCTGCACCAGCGTCGTATGCTATCAGCCACTGAGTTGCAGCGCGTGTATCGTGGCTGCGTGGGTCGTCGTCGCGCCAAGGCGAGACGGTTCGAGCACATGAAGTTTGAACGACATTTGCGACAGCAGATGGATGTGCATCGGCAGTTTGTTCGGTGTCAAGGCTGTAGTCTGGACCAGTGCTCGCTTGAGTCGCTATTCGACTGCATGATGGTACGTTATATTGGATTGCATGATTTCCATGGTGCAACGACGCTGTGTCAGGACGGCATCCGCTTGTTCCCATCGTCTACCAAGTTCCATTTCCTCTACGGAGTGTTGCTGCAAGTGATGGGCCACGATGTCGAGATCGCAAAGACGTTCATCAACAAAGCAGTGCGAGTACTGGGAATCAAAGATGAAGAACTCACTCAGGTATGCTTCAACTATATTTGCTCTTTGATTGCTTCTGTCGTTGACGCTCGTTCTGTGTTAGTGTGAGAAGCAGTATTTACTTCCAGCAGTGCACATGCGTCCTCAAGATGCTGCAATCCAATTGGACTTCGCAGTATTTTGTCAAAGCTCAGGCAAAATAAGTCGCGCAGAAGCGAATTACGCGAAGGCAATCGCCCAATTCCCACCAGATTACGTCGTTCCCGGGTATTTGCATCGCTTGCAGATGCTCGACCGTCTTTTGCTCAACTATCACCGCTTCTGCTCATTGTTCCAAGGCCGCGCAAGTAATATCCTGGCCAGTGTCATACCTATCGCCAAGCGTGGCGAGAAAATTCGATTGATGGTGGCCAAATGGAACCATTTCACAGTCATCTCGGCGGCGGATGAAGCAGATGCGTGCCGATTCAACTCGGTTTATCTTTCGGACGACGAAGTGTTCGCAATATTCTCTGAATGGGACAAAGCCAATCCTGCTGCCTCACAAGCTGCCAATAGCGCGAATAATCCACCAGCAACTGACTTCCGAAACCTGACAGCTTGGAGAAGAAGGAGCTCCTCTAAGACCGTTTTGCAGCAACGCTCAGCCAAACGCCTCTCGAGGGATCTAACTGCGAATTCAGCTGTGAAGGAGCCAAAATTCTCTCTTCCGTTGATTTACCAGCAAGAGTTCCGTGGTCTGAATTTGCGACCAAGAGAGCTCGCATTGTTCTCCGAGTCAAAATCCAGATTGACTGTGTCAAGGGAACAAGCCGAGCGTCTCCTGAAGGAGTTGGTTTTCATCGATCCGAGCACAAGCAGTTCAGTGCCAAATCACTCTACCTCCGTAACCCAATCCACGGGAATTTTGCACCGAGTCGTCGTGGTTCCGTTCGTACTGAAATGCCGTCAGCAGCATGTGCGATCGGTGTCGCTATCCTTCGCTGCGGTTGACATCCAGCGAGTATTTCGAGGTTTTCACTTTCGATCAGGAGTCCGGCGTACGCGACTACTTCAGCAAATCCAGCAGAGCCAAATCGACCAGATGCTGGCCCAGCTTCAAGCCAATTATATATTCCGCCAACATCGTCGAGAGAGCGCCATAGAGATCCAACGGATATATAAAGGCTTCGCGCTTCGCAAGAGAGTGTATCTGTGGCATGAAGCAGGTCTGCAGATTCAGCGTGTGTTTCGAGGATACCGTGGACGCAAACGAGCCATTGCGTTTCGAGAAGGCAACTGTACGTTTTACATGGCTGAAAGGGTCTTTCAGCGCGGCATTGAGATCGATGGACGGCGCATTCTTCTCGTCATTGAAATGGTACTTGGTAGCCAACGGCGTCAATACTCTTGCTTGAGACTGACTCCGCCTTGCTGTTTGTTGCGTACAGTGTGGTCTATCCTTTCGTTTTGACGGGTACGATTTGGATAGCTGCTCCACATATCAAGGATTCTTTTCGCATCAAAGTTCGCTTGGGCTCATCTGCTATTTTAATTGGACGTATGCCGAAAGCTTTTGCGGACGTGAATTCACAGCTCACGGGCAAAAGTTGCGCGTCGCATCTGTGGCTTGGATCAATGGCGAGACAGGAGAATGCTTCCTGTTCTGCGTGCCTTCTGATCTAGACAGCAATCCAACTGGTGCTAATGAGCGGCTCGTGTCGCTCGTTGATTGCGTCAACGCGATCAATCTTCGAGCTCCGGCTGTGAAAGATTGCGATGAACAAGTACTGATGTTACCTGTGACTGTGGACGACACAGCTCGGTTCGTTGCAGCGATGACAAAACGAATGACGCTCACTCAAGCGTTGCCAATGCCTGTGAAGGACCTGAACAAGTCTGTTTCTCGTGTCATAGCTGTTCGAGCACCACCCGGAATGCACTTTGTGTTCCAGAAGCCCGCGAAAAGTGAGAATCCTGTGATGTTGATTGATAAAGCAAGAGTGAATGCCTGGGCACAGACTACTGCCATGACAACAGCAGAACGATCTCACCAGGCGATGACTATTTTCCCAGTCTCAGAAGGATTACGTGGCGTTACTATTGGGAAGAAATACTTCCGCAAGCCTTGCCCGCGGCATGCGCGAGAGTACACGCGCTGTCGCTGTGTGCTGCCAATTGTTTCCACGGCAGCCCATGTGGAAGCCATCAGCCTAGCGCTAGCGACTCCACAGGCAGGGCAGGAATTTACCGACTACTAATTGATCAGTCAAGTTGCGTGAAGAGAAAGGAGCGAAACTCAGTTTAGATTCTATTAGCTTATGAACGGCCAACAAATACCGACAGCACGATCTCTCGGGTAACTGCAATCTCCGATCTTCTACTGCTGCGAATCACTCTCCTCTGTTGATTTTGTGTTTGAATTGGAGGAAACGGGGGTAACGGGCATAAAATATCGTCCAACAGCTTCCCGGAATCTCTTGCCGTACATCCCTGGCTCGATAATGGTTGGCGAGGACTGCCCAGCAATCATTCCGACCGATTTGCTCACGCTTTCAACGCGTTTGATCAGATCAAATTGACGCAAGTAATCAATAATTCCGACCGTCATTTGAGTCGATGAATCCTTGCCTTCGTCTCTCTCTTCACCAAGGCCGAGCACGAGAGAGTAGTCGACCACATTGATGGAATACAAGAACGCAGTATCGTTCTTGATAGCTTTGATCATAAATTCGTGGTCTTCAGCTAGCACACCGATCGGATGGCCTTGCGTGTACTCAATGAGGTTACCATCCAATAGCACACGCTTAGACTCGTCGCTGTTGTCGTCGGTAGGTGGCTTGACGTATCGGTTTCGAGAACTTCCTTTCAAGTCGTACGTTTGCTTGATCTTTGCATGGTAGAACGCGTTTTCCATGACCAGGATATAGTGCACGATCTTTTGCCCCGTGTCTTTTCGCGTGATCGTAGTCTGGTAGATGCCAACTGTTTTGGATAACACGCTCTCTTCACCGTCAAAATAAATCTTTGCCATGTGCTTGAAGTATGCTGGCAGCACATCCAGAAAACTCTGTACATGTTCAAAGAGCCTCATCAGTGACACCTTAATTGACCGCCAGCGATACAAACTCTACACACACCTGCAGCTCTGTGGATGTGATGTGTTTTATTACGAAGCGATCATCCAGAGTCCGATAGAACGAAGCACCTGATTTTCCGCCACTCGCATTCCAGTTGTTCACGTGGGAAATGCAGAACAGGTATTGCTGGAGACTTCCGTAAAACAATTGTCTCATCACCTCAAACTTCAACGAACCACTGTGTTAGTCATGATCATGAATCACATCTCAAGAGATAACGGGACATACCTGCAGCGGATAGTATGCAATGGTGGAAAACTCCCATGGTGAGGTTCCCGAAGACGAACCCGAAAGCAGCGACAAGTGAATCGGCATCTCGGAAACCGAGTGTTTGAAGGGGACGTTCAACATCGTCGTGAGAGCAGCACGAGACCAATTTGTGGATATTGGCGCTACATTTGATTGGAACAATGGGTCCGACGCAAGCGATGCAGCCGCTTCCGCATGAACCATGACTTTCCATGAATCCAGCTGCTCCTCATAAGATGATGATGCAAGCGCGTAGGCAACACACGTGACTGGTTCAGAGTTGTTCACAAGAATGACGTGCTCCGATGAACGAAATGGGAGACTTGGATGCCCAGCCAGCAAAGCATCCGGAAGATCGACATTAAAGTCGCTTCCTGGTGTTGTCCGCCCAAGCACCCGATACAGATCCCAAAGTGCCGTTTTCCAGCTGGATTGTGGCTAGGAAATAGGCAAATACAAAAATGTTAGACTCACAGTTGGTATTGCTACCAAATCCAGTAGCGCTACATACCTCTTTTGCATCTCCAGATTTGCTCGATGCAGAGTCAGCTGGATTGCTGGAAATTGAAGACTTACGGGCATTTTCATTTGCAGACATCATCGATGATGATGACATAATCAATGAACTTTCAGGCGATGCATCTGTACCATTGAGACTCATGATCTCATGGGTGCTTGGATATCTGCGCTTGTACCGCTCTTTTGCCTCAGACGCATATTCCGACGAATCTCTTGAAACTGAACTTGGGGTTATCGACGACGATGGCAGATGTCGAGGTGATACAACAGGAGATAAAACTGTTGGTGTACTGAATGAAAATACCGGCAATGAGAACGGGGAAGCGGAAACTGTTCCTCCTTGCTTGGAGAAATTTTTCTTGATCAACTTGCGAAGTTTCATCATATGATCAATCCATCGACAAGCCATCAGATACAAGGAACGATGAGCAGTGTCACATTCCGCCAGCTTTTTTTCTGAGTTCAGGGCCAATTTGTCCACTTTTTCGCGAAAGCACTTTTGATCACATTCGATAACTTTTTTCAAGCACATCACTTCCAGGATAATGTGTGCATGGACACTTTCATCGCATTGTTCAAAGGCATCAACTGCTTGCTTGATACCTTGAAGCTTTCGTGAAAATTCTTCGAACAGACTATCAAGGAGTTGCCTTAGATCCAGTACTCGCTTTGAAACTGCACCTTCAACAGCGAGATGATCGCCTTCAGCTACACCACCACTAGGGCCGAAGCTTCTTTTCATCCAGTCATTTCCATCAAGGAAGCTGAGAGGCACCCGCTTTGAGTATTCGAAGCGTGCAACTTTGTCTCCCACATTGAAAAACAGCACATGTGCCTGTAAGGAATCGTGCTGGCACATTGAAGCTTCAAGATCGGTCTTGCGCTTCGTTTGAGCTTCTGCAAAGATCGTATCCAAGAAGCACGCAAAGGAATACTTGTACACATACTTCTCCAATGGTATGAATGGAGTGACCACACCGTTGCATTCGTGACACCAACGCCAAAAGACCACTGTCGGGATATCTTCCTTTTCCGCGGCGCTCCCATTGAGATCAGAATCACTGGATGTCGCTTCACTCTTGAACAAACTGAGCACATTTTTCTCGATCAGACTAGTCGAACCAGTCGGCATCACAGTAGCCTGATCTCCAAATGGGCTCTTATCGTTTTGAATCAAAGAAAGAGAAATTGGTAACTTGCTTTTCTCTGGTAGCTCTTCAAACGAAATAGTGACGGTGCCATTTCTGGTACTGAACGTATGAGCATGGTCTGCCATTAAATAGTTGCATTTGGGGTTCTACGCGTTGAAGAGATCATGTTTAGTTCGCATCACCCAAGCAATTGATAATACATAACTGACTCTTACCTTGCATTTTGATCCCAACGAACTCGTCTCTTGCACCAAAAGATTTCCCAAAGATATATCTTCAGCGGCATAAGTTACAATTCCGAAATGTTTCGATCCCGTGCACTGAAAATAGCGCTGCGTCGCATTCGCTCCTTCACGAACACGAAGTGTGCAGGTCGTGCACCACACAGGAGTGTCCTGTTCACACTTACCGTCCGCCCTTTCAGGAATCGTCATCTTTTCCAGATTCAGATCGGATAGAACATGCGCCTCCAAAAGGGATCGGTACGTCATCCACAGAACATTCCGCGTTAGCGTTTTAAGCACACGTAGCTTTGGTTTGGAGTTGCCCGTGATCAAAACTGTGCATCCGTTCAGAGGATCGCATCCATCCAGGTAGATGAACGTCTCAGTACGGAGTCGGCTCCCTCCGTGGGGGCCAGCAGTCCCAGCTAGTTTGATAGCCCTATCACCCGTTGGTGCTTCATCTGGAGTTGTCGGAACTGTTTTGGCCTGGAAGGATCTGCAAGTGCCGACAACTTCTTCAGGGTCGACTTTGTCCACATGATCAACTGATGTCAGCAGCTCTGCTCCAATGTGCCGACCGATCCGCTCAAGCATTTCCAGCTTGACATTGAGCACAATCGAGACTCGACGCTCTTGCAGAAGCTCTTGCGCGTATCGAGACACTGTTCGCTCGACAAAGATCACATCCGGCTCCAGTGCTGTAATCTTGTCGACCAGAATTCGCATGTAGCTCTTCTCTTGTTCAAGCAGAGTGTCGAGTGAGCTAAACTTTCCTGTCCCCGATGAGCGATCGTAGCTGATGCCACAAGCAAAAAGCAGAATACGCGGGTTTGCAATCTGACGAGCCATCTGCTTGTGGCTCAATTGCTTGCGACAAATCGTGCCTGCCAGCCATTTGAACTGGTAGCTCTCTTCCTTGACATTCTTGTGCACAGTCTCAGCCATCGCAATGCTCTTAACTTTCACGAGATTGGAGTAATTGAATCCATTGGTCGACCGGAACTGCATGCTAAAAAGCAAGTGACCAGCAACGACGAATGCGATATCTTCCAGTGTCGACGCTAATTTCTTCCGGCCCTGTTCGTCCGTGACGGACAACTGATCAGTTACTGCATCCACATCCTTCCTGATTTCGTTTCGAATTTGTCCATGGGCTGCTTGCTGCATCGAATAAAAACAGCAACAGCAAGAAGTCAGCAGCGTTCATGAGCCGATAAAAATATGTGATCCAACTTACCATGTGCTTGTCCAGATTGATCTCTCGCTTCGTGTGCAAATCGCTTTTTATCCGAAACGAGAGGATGGATTTCAATGCCGGCTTCGGCTCGGTAACGCTCTCAGTAACCTCCGCTTCCTCTTCATCGTCGGGCATGACGGACGCCATTCGATCCAAGTGCTTTCGACTCTCGATAGCACCAAGTAGCTCGGCGCTTGACCTTCTTTTGCGAGCTGTTGGGGGGCGCGCTTGGAAGGTTTGTAGTTTGGACCCATCTGCACCAATCGGCTCACCATCCATGGACTCAGAAGATTGGATCGTGTACAAGCGAGGCAGAGACGGAAAGGAATCCAGTCTGACTACATTGGGCAACGAAGGATTCACCATATCGTCGTCGACAGCAGACGCAGAGGCCTCTTCGTCATCAGGCGGAGTGTATAGCTCAAAAAGCAGCGGAGATGCCGCATCAACTTCAGAGGACCGGTGTTCTTGCACGCCATTCGCCACTGGCGTTACACCCTGCACGCTCTGCTGGCGGTGAATATCCAAGCTTCCCACGTCCGACGATTTTCTGAGCCCATTTCCGCGAACGTAGCGAGAGCAGAACTTGCAGATGCGGATGAAGCCGGAGAAGCCGTGCGGCTTGCCGTCGATGAACTCGCTGCTGCAGTCGAAGCAGAAAATCTGTCCGCAAAGGCGGCAGTGGTGGCGTCGGCGAAAGATCGAGAACGACACGCCGCAGTCGTAGCAGACCTACGCGCCATGGTCACCATACGTTTTCGCCATCAGTAACGAGCGCACTGGACCAATTGTGAGGAATGAGGACTTACTTTACAGAGATGATCGGGCATCCAGTACTGCTGCGAGCCTGTGGACATGGGAGGACCACGCACTTTGAAGGGCGAGCTGGCTGTTCATGCACATGAATTCCATACAAACGAGTCAGTCGTGACGCGAGAATTCACTCTTTTGCCATAGCTTCTCTCAGAAAAACACGCACCAAGTTCACCGCCACTGACGCTCGCAGGCTCTCGACCCTGCTGCTAGACACACGTCTTCTTGTCAGTCTTGTCTTTATATCTAGGATTATGGCTCTAGAGCGAGACGTACCTGGAAGCCGGACGGCTGATAGCCTGGCATGGGAAACGTCGTGAGTCTGGACATGAATGAGAAGCGATAGCGTGAGCACGACACATCGCAGGAGCATCGCGACAACGTGGTTTCACAGCAGAGATGCAGACGCAGAACGCCTACCGTGAAGGATCGCGGTCTAGCCTGTGGTGCGGGAGCGACTGGACCTGGCGCGCGGGCGACGCCATGGCCTCGGCCGCATCCATAGCGCTTTTGCGATGGCCGAACTGATCTCCGAACCCAATGCCGCCCCTTTTTAGGCGTAATCATCCTGGTGATTCAAGTCCAGATACGTGCGATCCAACCCCTAAAAATGGGTGGTCGGATTGAAGGGTGGTACTTTGGTGCAAAGGGGAACTGAAAACGAGGAACCCTCTTCAATCCGATACATGCAGCGTTCATTATTTATGGGTCCAGTACGGGAGGACCGGTTATATTCGCTTCTGGTAATTTTTCGTAAACGACTTGGTCGGCTTTAGTCGGACAGTTAGTTGGGTTTTTGCTTTGTATTTCAACCGACTTGATCATTTGCCAACCGAGAGAGCCATGGGGTACGGCGGCAAGTACTGCTTCGATGCGGAGGCGTTCGCGGAGCCGGAGTTCGACCTGGCGTCCTTCCTGGAGGACTGCAGGGCGCGCCACCCGATGGAGACCATCCACCAGGACCTCAAGCAGTTCCAGACGGCGCTGGAAAACCAGGCACGACTCCATCGATCGATCTGTTGTGGCACACGTGGGAGCTAATGCGACACATGATGTGTTGTACGCTTGTTTCTCTGGAGTTCAGTTGGTTGCGATTATCAACGAGGACTACGCTGAGTTCCTGCAGCTCTCCTCCAAGTTGAAGGGCGTGGATGAAGCTGTGTCTTCCGTGCGATCGCCGATCTTAGGCATTTTGAAACGCGTCGATCAAGCGCAGTTGGCTCTGGTAATCGGCCAGCATCACGCCGTTTCCCGTTCTGAGATCCTCTGTATGCGCCTGATCCTTGATTATGCTTGTCTAGAGTGCACTACGCTCCAAGATCCAGAAGCAAACGCAGACGAATGAAGAGCTCGAGAAAGCGGCAAAGAACTTGCAGCTCAACATTCGGTGAGTCTGAACGATCGCAAAGTCACTCAATGCGTAGGAGCATGAACGCTGACAGAGCCACGTATCTATAGGATCTCAGAGAAGATGTTGTTGCTGGAAGAGTTGCTCGAGATCTCGTCTCCTGATGATGAAGAAGAGGACGATAACAGTCGTGGTGGAAGCGACACACAGGAGGAAGAAGACGACGGCTTTGATAACTTTGACGCCGTGAAGCAAAGTGCGATGAGCAAGATCAGTGCGGCAGAGTGCTGCGCAAACCTAGAGCGTGCAGCCCAGAATCTAGTTCAGCTCGAGTTGGAGTTCTTTGAAGGCATGGACATCCCCACAATCCAGGTATGGCGTCATGGGAATTATGATTCAATTCATCCTTATTTAATACCGTTTATCCTTTATTAGAGAGAAGAGAAGCGCTTGGCGGTGATCGAAGAAACACTTTTGCGACGCCTGGAGACAGAATTTGCTGCCGAAATCTTTCCCGACACGTTCTACGGTCGTGATCACACGATTAGTGCCGTCACTTTGAGTTATCTCCTGCGAGCGTACGTGCTGCTGCAAAAGAGCCATATTGCAGAAGAAATGATCGGCCGATTGCTTGTTCAACCATTCGCTGAGGAAAATTTGACTCGAGGTAAACTGGACGGACGCACACGTGGATCTTGTGAAGGCCTACCGCAAATCTATGTGTCGATCATTGAGTTCATCAGCAGCAAGTTTACCGATATCCTTGCGCTCCCAATCTCTCAGGGCGAAAGCAAATGCTCCGTCGACATTCTGGGAAATGCAATTTGGAAGCCATTGCAACAAATCCTCACGACGAATCACGCAATCATTTTCCAAGCTGCCGAGCCGGACCGTTTCCAACACAATTATGTGCTCAGTATGCAATTCTTGAACGACCTTGAGACCATGTTTTGTAGCAATGATGTCATGAAAATGCGATTCCGGTCGCACGAAAGTGTGGTCGAGTTCAAGGAACGTTGGAATATGGATGTCTACTTCCAGCTGCGCTACTCAGCATTTGCGTCGGCGGTGGATGCCTCGTTTGGGCAGAAGCGTGACGAACAACAATCCGAAATTACGGAGGGTGTGCTGCTCTTTGAGAACTCGAAAGTGTTTTGGAAGACAATGCAGAACTGCTGGAGCGAAAAAATGTTCTTGCTGCCGCTACTGACAAAGTTCAGCAAGCTCTGTCTGCAGTTGCTGCTCCACTACGAATCAGTGTGGAGTGGTCCTTTGACCGACGCTGTCGAACAAATTACAAGTGGCGTCAAAGTGAACTACGAACACATTTCGTTGTATTTCCTGACTAGCGACGAAGACATTATCTGCGCAGGAAGCGATTTTCATGTCCTGCGTCATCAGGTTTGTTTTTTTCTTGAAATGTTTTCCATGTTGATGATCGTTAGTAATTACCGCCTTCTTGCAATAGATCATGGCGGAGCTGCTTCCGATCATCACCAAACATGTTCAGCCCTTCGTCGACGATGGCCAAGCCTTCGTGACTGAACTTTTCAAAGAGGTTATTTTCAATTGCCGGCCGAAACTAGAGCTCAAGTGTGATTATCTGACCATGTATGTTTAATAGCCGCTGGATGCACTACGGGAGTTGGAATTGAAATGTTGGTCTGTCGCTGTGTCGGTGGTGGCTGAAGAGTGTAAGAAAGTGCTTCCAGCTCTTCGGTAAGTGGATTTGGATGTTGCAACTCGTTCATGAGATAGGAGTTGACATGTTCGTGATTTGAAACGCGCTGTAGCACGGTGAAGGGTCAGTATCAGATGACAAACAAGCCACCGCCCACATCGCACTCATCCTACGTGTCTAGTATTGTGAGGTGGGATCAGATATATCATCAGCCTTCAAAGCAAGTGTCTAACATGATTGTTCCAACGATAGCCCGCTGGAGGACTTCCTGAATCGGTGGGGAATGCAGCTTGGAACTGCAAAGCAAGATTTGCTGCGATCGATCCTCAACGACATCTGCGAGTCGTACAACACGCTCTCAACGGAGCTGCTAAAGTCCGCCATGGAGCTGGAAGAATCTCTCAAGAGCCGCAAACTGCAGCGGTCGACCACGGTCAGTCTTTCGTCCTCTGATTCCATGTCGGACACGGAGAAAATGCGCATGCAGCTGCTGCTCGACCTTCAGGAAATCCAACGGTGAGACCTGTGGCCCTCTGTGTGTGCATCTGAATGCTAACATACTAGTGTAAATTGTGTGTTGCAGCCAAGTACTAACCCTGGGCTTTGACATGAAGCTCTGCCCGTCCTTTCAAGAAGCAATGATCGCGCTCTCATAATCAGAATCGCTTTGATTGGCATTATCAGATCAATCCAATTGGCTAAATTTGGGTATTTGATACATTTTGATTGGCTAAAAAGGTGACTCTATCACGAACGGTGCCCATTTGATTGCTCGCCTGCAAGATGACGGATGGTCATTGGGCGGCGTCGCTCTGGACATGGAGCTTGTCCATCGCCATGGCCACGCTGTCTGCGTGGAAGCTGCTGGATCTAGTGGGCGATAAAGAGCAGAGCAAATGGCCGTGGAGCCGCTCGAAGACATTGGCTGAATTACCGCACGGATTCCCGGGACTGATTGGCAACACGCCGCTCCTGGAGCTCAAGAGCCTCTCGGAAGCGACCGGATGCCGCATTCTGGTGCGTATGATGCGTATATTCAGTAGAATCCTGGGCTGACAGCTGGTCCTGCGGTCATTGTCGTGACAGGCCAAGGCGGAGTTCATGAACCCCGGCGGAAGCTCAAAAGACCGCGTCGCCAAGGGAATCGTGGAGGACGCGGAGCGACGAGGACTGCTTCGTGAAGGCGGGACCATCGTCGAAGGCACATCCGGAAGCACTGGAATTAGTCTGTCACTCATGGCGCGAGGTTTGTAGCTCAATCAAATGCTGGAAGAATCACATCGCCCATAGGACTTACGCTATACTTCGCCTCGGTTCTCAGCTCGTAACTACAACTGCGTCATCGTGATGCCGGACGACCAGGCCCGAGAGAAGAGTCAGCTGCTCGAGACCTTCGGCGCGCAGGTGAAGCTGGTCAAGCCTGCGTCCATCGTCAACGCCAAGCACTACGTGAACGAAGCCAAACGTCTCGCAAAGGAGATCGAAGGTGCCAGTCGCTGCATCTGATCAGTGCTATCAATGGCCATGACTCTGACATTGCATTTCCTCCTCTGAAGGCGCGTACTACACGAACCAGTTTGAGAACACGGCCAACTTCGAGACTCACTATAGAACGACCGGCCCCGAGATCTGGAAGCAGACGAACGGCAAACTTGACGCCTTCGTCATGTCATCTGGTACGTGATACAAGGCGGATATGCGCAGCAGCGTATCTGGGGCTAACGCTATGATCGCAATAGGAACCGGAGGCACGATCGCAGGCGTGTCATCGTATCTGAAGGAGCAGAACCCGGACATCCAAGTGTTCCTGGCTGATCCTCCGGGTTCCAGCTTGTACAACAAGGTCCGAAGCAACGTCTGCTACTCGGCGCAGCAGGCCGAGACCAAAGTGCGTCGTCATCGCTACGACACAATCGCCGAGGGCGTGGGCATCGACCGGCTCACCGCCAACTACCTACACGCTGTCATCGACGACGCGTTCCACGTGCCGGACCAGGAGACCGTCGAGATGTCGCGCTACCTGCTGCGCAACGAGGGCGTGTTCGTGGGCAGCTCGAGCGCCCTGAACTGCGTGGCGGCCGTGCGCGCGGCGCGGAAGCTGGGCCCAGGCCACACAATCGTCACGATCCTGTGCGACTCGGGCCAGCGCCACTTGACCAAGTTCTGGAACGACGCGCACATCCGCGACGAGTGGGATCTCGAGGCCCAGGCCACTGGGCTGGAATTCCTGGAAGGATCCAGCGGCCAGCCTTGACCAGCACTCTCAAAAGATCCCTTGGGTTTCCATTGGCTAAAATAGAGCTTGAACCAGCAGCTGATTGGTGGATAGTGATATATGGAAGCTTTGGGTGGTTCGTCTATGCACAAGTCGTTTTTTTCGAAACTCAAAAGATACTCTTTGGCCCTCGTGGCTCTCCCTCGCGCTGCCTGCCCCCTCGGGCAGCCTCATGCGTCATTCCGCAACTCGCCAGCGACCAGCCACCGCCTCCTCCGAAGACCCAGGACCATGAGCGCCACCGCCATGGAAGTCACGACCACCACCACCAGTGCCAGCCCCCGCAACTCGTTCTCCGTGGAAGAGCGACTGAATCTGTCGCTGGATGCGCTGATCAAGGAGCGCAAGAAGGAGACCAAGAAAGAGATCCAGGACAAGAAGCGGCAGTCAGTCAAGGCCGAGACGGCCAAGACGACCAAGCAGGACAAGGCCAAGGAGAAGAAGAGCCAGCAGCAGAAGAAGCGCAAGGATCTGGCGAACAAGAACCGCGGTCTGGAGACGCTGCCTGAACCAAAGAAGCAGGAGCCAAAGAAGAATGCGAAGAAGAACGCGAACAAGAAGAAGCAACAGCCAGTGATTGCTCAAGGCGCTGCGACATCAAAGAAGAGCAAGAAGAACGCAAAGGCAAAGAAGCCTGTGAAGGCAGCGATTGCTGCGAAGAAGACGAAGTCTGTCCAGCCAAAGAAGGCGCCGCAAGTGACGAATGCCAACCAGAAAACGAAGGCCTCCAATCCAAAGCAGCAGCAAACTCAGGCAACCAAGAAGAAACAGCAAGTGGTGCAGCCGTACACCGTCAAGAAGGCCAAGCAGCAGGCTGTGCTCTCTTCCAAGAGCATCCAGAAGCAGCAAGAGCGGAGAGTGACCCAGTCCTCTCGCAAGGGCGACAGGCTCCAAGTGACCATCCGACGAGTCGAGATGAACCAGTCGAAGACCAAGAAGCAGAAGCAGGAGCAGCCGAAGAAGAAGACCACCAAGGCCGTTCTTCCAGGCAAAACGCCAAAGGCCATGACCAAGATGCAGCGCGCACAGCACGTAGTCAAGCGCGTGCAGAGCCGCAAGCAGACGTCCAAGAACGGCAAGTTCATCGTGCGCAAGCCATTCATGGCGCGCAAATAGAGCGAGTGCTGCCAGCGCCAGCGCTTTGTGTTTTGACAAACAATTGTACGCATAAGAAAATCAGACGACAATGCACGTGTTCCGAAGTCTATTGGAGGATACTCGCCCTTGCTCCGATCGATTGTTCGAACGACCGTGGGGAATCCGATGGTTGTATAGACTAACTCTGCTGTCGCAGGCGCTTCATCACGGTCTCCTTGCCCAGGAGCTCGATCGTGTCGCCCAGACCAGCGCCAACCTCCATTCCAGTCAGGTAGTATCGAATTGGCATCAGCACCCTGCAGGCAGAGATGGATATCAGTTCCTGCCAGCTCTCATGCGGCAGAAAACGAAAGCAAACGCACTTCTTGAGGCCCAATTTGCGGCTCTTGGCGACAGACTTGATGGCCTTGGTGATCGTCTCCTGCGGCAACAACAGTGTTACAATCTGAGCATCAAGTGGCATGGCTCAGAAGCACGAACCGGGTTGAAATCTGCGTCTGACAGCGCTTCCAACTGATCAATGACGTCGGAAACAATATCATCTACGAGCCAAGAGACAAACGCATGAGTCATTCGCATTGGTCAGCACCACTTCAAGCGTGAACATCGTACTGGTGTCATCGCCAATGTACTTCTCCTTCATCACTTGAGCGTCTTCGGAAGTAAGATCGGGGGCAGCGAAAAACGGCACACACAGCGGACCGAATTCGGGCAGTGCACTCACGCGCTCCTGAAGGAATCAGTCGAGAACATCAGCCACAAACTCCACTTGTGACACCAGCTATAGCACATGTCATACAGCCATCAGGGACATGGATCGCCAAATGTAGTCGACTCCAAACGTCGAGATCAGGTGCTCAGCATCAGCCAGCGACTCGCCTTGCTTCACAAAGGACAGGATGTTGACGATGTTTTCGCGCTTGCGGTCCTCAGGCATGTCTTCTTCGCTGAAGAGCGCGCGCACGTGGCGAGAGTTGATCCATCGAAGGCGCTCGACGTTGACCACTGAGCCTGCCTTGTTGATGTTCTCGACGGAGAACTGCGCCACACGGGCAACACAGTTAGACACGAATAAATACTCGGAATGGTATCAAGCCAGCACTTCGAACCTGTTCTTCCAGCTCGCTGAGCTTGAAAACCTCCTGGTTATTACCACTGGCAGGATTCCATCCAAGCAGAGCAACGAAGTTGACCAGTCCAGACGGCAGGAACCCCTTGTCCTGCACGCAAGAAGCAATTTTAATGTGAGTTTCCCAACCATCACAAAGCCTGATAATACGATGAGTAGCGGATACGTACGCGGAAGTCTTCCACCGCGACATCTCCCTGGCGCTTGGAGAGCTTGGAGCGGTCTTCGTTCAGCAGCAGTCCCAAGTGCGCAAACTAATAGCACAGTAACAACTGTCAGCATGACTTCGAACGCACGAAGATCCATAAAAGCCATTATACCTTGGGGGCTTCGAAGCCTAGCGCCTTGTACAGGATAATGTGCTTGGGCGTCGACGTGAGCCACTCTTCACCGCGAATCACGTGCGAGATCTTCATGGCGTGATCGTCCACGACGTTGGCCAAGTGGTACGTCGGGTAGCCGTCGCTTTTCATCAGCACCTGGTCGTCAATGCCCGAGTGCTCAAACTGCACGTAGCCACGCAGCATGTCTTTGACGACCGTCTTGCCGTCCGGGATCTTGAGGCGGATCGTGTGTGGTTCTCCACGCGCCACACGCTCCGCGACGTCTTCCTCCGTGAGTCCGAGACACGCGCGATCGTACATGGTGGAGCCTCCGTGCTTTTGCTGCGACTCGCGCAGCTTCTGCAGACGCTCCGAGGAGCAGAAGCAGCGATACGCATGGCCTTCCTCCACCAGTCGGTTCGCGTGCTCCTGGTAAATGTCGAGACGCTGGGACTGGATGTAGGGGCCGTACGGACCGCCGCGATTCGGTCCTGTTCGCGATCCAACGTAAGAGATCACCACAACCAGACCATCTGCAATATACAAAGGTTCACACCTTCGTCTTCTTCGAGGCCGCACCAGCGGAGGCTCTGCACGAGCGCCTCCAGCGATCCCTCCACCTGGCGCGTCTACGCCACACGATCCATGCAGGTCCCATGCGTCAGTCTCCTTCCAGTCAAACGCCAATCAATGGCAAAAGCAGTGCACTGCAATACCTTGTCTGTGTCCTCAATGCGCAGGAGGAAGTCGCCGCCGGAGCTCTTGGCAAACAGGTAGTTGAACAGCGCCGTGCGCAGACCGCCGAGATGCAGGTAGCCCGTGGGGCTCGGCGCATATCGCACGCGCACTCGCTTCTCGTCGCTCACGCTGCCGTGAGCATGATCTTCATGGCCGTGGCCGTGCGAAGCGTTGCCGCAGAAGCGCAGCTGCTGCAGAGTGCGGTGGTGACTGAGCGCCAAGACCGATCGCTGACGCAGCAGAGCGGCCATTGCTTTGCTCCGGAATCCGATTGTGAGCGGCTACACAAACACGAACAGAGGTCTATCTTTTCATCCAATCACATATTCCAAACGAAAGGGTTTTAACCAATGAGAAGCATTTATTTCGATTATTTCTATTATGTACACGTACATCAACTCTATCGTTCCGGAATCAGGCGCTTGATGGGCATTTTCAACTGCGAGCCGTCGTCGTCGGAGGCCGAAGCGCCGCCTTCCTCCTCCTGCTCTGGCTGCGTGGGGCTCGGCGTCAGCGCGTAGAGTGAGAGCACGGCCTTGCGCAGACGGTAGTCCTCGCGCGGACTGTCCACGATCTCCTGCAGCAGGTCGTAGTAGAACGACAGCAGCACCGCGTTCCGTGGACGATCGGCATTGGCCGACACTGCCGCGTGGACGCTCATGAAGACCTGGCGCAGCGACAGCGGGCTGTTCACGTCCTGTGCAATGATGCGGTCTACCGCAGGGAAGATCGCTGCAAGCAGAGCGTTCTGGCGGATCTTCATGATCTCCTTATCCAGATCCACGAGCCCACGCGCCAGGCAGTAGTACTCCAGGCTCGGGCTCGAACAGTCTTCTCCGTCACCATTCACGCTAATGTACGCCGAGTACTCGCTCGGATCTAGGAAGAGCCCTTCCTCTGCGCTGATGATACGGCCAAGCACCGCAAGTGCTCGCTTCTGGTCTGCGCTGGAGATTGGCACGGGGGAATACCGATGCTCGTTGTGATGGCGATGCGCGTGCGTGAGGTTCACACCGCCAAGGAACGGCTGGAGTTTACTGATCGATCTGTCGATCATCTTGAGCAAGTACTTCTCACGTCGCCAGAGCGCTGTCCATGACGAGTCGTCCGGGATCTTCTCCTCCATGGAGCTGTTCCGGATGCGAAGCACCAGTTGCAGTCGGTCGTTGGCATAATCGATCGGATCGGACGACAGATCAAATTTCTGTGCCAGAGGATGGTCAAGTGCATCGGCGTCTTCATCCGTAAGAAAGAACGGTGTGGCTTCAGCCAATGCAGTGAGCTTCTCGCTCTTATAGCCAGGCACTTCATCGTCCACAAGCGAATAGCCATACGCGATTGCTGCTTCATCGTACGAGCCGATCGTGGTCATGAAGAACCCATGCGTTGGCACCTGCTTGTCGGTCAAGTCCGAAAAGATGTTGATGGGGATGTAGTCCATGATCGATGACGATAAACCGTTCTTAGCCACGTAGTTCGGGTCATTGAGCTGCTCACGTGACACGACGGCAGTTCCAGCAAAGTTATGGCGCAGACCCAGCGTATGACCGACCTCGTGCATCACAATGTCCATGAAATGCTGGCCGATGATCTCATCCGGGATGAAGCCACACTCGCGGCCAAGCACCATGGACATGACAGCGCGCTCCAGCTTGTACTGTGCGTGGTGACCGATTCCGCAATGTCCATGCGGATGGGCTTTCTTGTTCCCCGTGCGAAGAGCTCCCGTAGTCGTGGCTGGTGTCGCCGACGGAGGCTGCACAGGGGAATTTACATCGAAATTCGCCATCACTTGATCGAAAAAGCCGTAGTCGAAGATGATGCCGCTGTGCAAGATCTCGCCGGAGCGAGGATCCTGAACGTTTGGGGCGACAGCGTACGTCTCGTCCGAGATCACAACGGAGATGCTATTGTATCGAAGATCTCCGACATGGTAGTCGCTGGGCCAGTCCGCGTCGCCAGGCTTCACTGCGCGAATGGCGTTGGGGAATCCGATCTTCTCGAACGCTGGCTTCCAGGCCTCAATGCCTGCAGCGAAATCGTCCTGCCACCGCAGCGGAACAGACGGGTCGATGTAGAAAACGATGGGGTTGATCGTCTCCTTGGTCGTGTTGTTGAGCTCAAGTCGTCGACGATTGATCACAGTCATCACTGGATCCATGAAGTGCAAACGGTTGTCGGTCGTGGCGTTTGCGGGATCGTTGTTGTCCACGCCATAGCGAGTGTAGCGCAAACTAAAGTACCCAACGCGATCGTCGGCCACGCGCTGGGGCATCACAGTCTCTGGGAGCAGACTGATCCCGTAGGACACGATGACCACTCCTTGCGGCACTTCGTATTCCACTTGCAGACGGGCATTGCGCGGGAAGAAAGAGGATTTACTCTCAAGCACCGTGTACGTTGACGACATCAAGTAGGATGAGACAAAGAACCCGTTTGAAAGGAACGCGTGCATGCTGAAGTAGTACGCGTCTTCCGTTTCCGTGGAGATCGTGATCTTGGTGATGTATCCAGGCCATTGGCTGTCGTCAAAGGCTTTCTTGAGCTCATCGTTATCACTCTGCAGGCGAGCCAGGTAGTTGTCCTGCACAAACACGAGCGAACTCGCATCCTCGGACAGCTCAAAATGGAAGAAATAGTCAGAGATCTCAAGGAGCATGCTGCTTCCGTACTCTACGCCTGAGAAAACCGGGGCGGAGTGCTTCACGACTGTGGGAGCCACGAGGAACGACGCGTTCAGAAACTCTTTCTGAAGCACGAACATGTCCGTTCCACCGTTGACTGCGAATTCAACTTGAAGGAATGGCACAGCGTCTTTGGTTGACGCGATGGATTTCTCGGATGTTGCGGTTCCATCTTCATTCGAGGTGCCGCCTTCGGTTGAAGTAGAGCTGCTTTGACCAGAGCTGTGCGCCACGAGGCCAACGCAGAGAGCAACCAGACTCAGCAGAATCGCGACGCCACTCGTGATCTTTAACCGTTTGGAACAGCGCCTCGGTGCCGTGGAAGTCTCGCCTGAATGCTCACCATCGTCATGTATCTGACCAGGGATGTCGATTTGGTATTCATCATCATCGGAGAGCTCGACGTGAGGCACCTCCATCACTTGAGCCATCGCAGCTTGTGCAAGGAGACGATCGTGCTATCAGATCTCAATTCCAGCTGCTTGAGCAGCGCACAACGGTAGAAATTGTGCCTCATATCCAACTTTCGTTTCGTTCACGTTCACTTGCAGCATCCCACAATCAAATGAGCAGTTGAACGCCCACACGCTGGAAACTACTGCCAAACCGAAACGGATGAAACTCACATCTTTGGATTCTTTGGGTCTCAGGAGTCACGGATCTGTCTGAACGTTCTGCCGGAACTTTAGCATCAGCTCTGCGACGATCGCATCAGTTGAAATGCACGTCTCCGTATCGTTCTCTTGAACGCAACCAAATTCGGATGGCTTGTTCTTGAGATCTGCCAGGAAGGCCTTGCGATGGCGATTCAGCCGTTCTGCCTCGTGACGCCTGTCAGCTGAGGAAACCGAAGGCCCTTTTAAAGCGCTGGAGATCCATTGTCGCAGAGCCAAATCCAGTGAATGCGCCACATTCTTGTTAGTGAGCTCTTGGTCCGTTTTCTAGAGCATGCAATACTTTCCATGAGCTCTGGTCTCCCCATTCACCACACTTGACAAAGCAATACTCACCCTCATTAGCTCCATTTGTGTATCTTTCTCCACCTTCTCACGGCGCTCCTGCTTGAGTCTCTTGGCAATTACAAGCAGCCTCTGGACGCAGTCTTCCAGAGACGCATCGCTCTCAAACACCACGGCGTTCCCTTCAAAGGCGCACTTGTCGCCGTCTGGGGGCTCGAATGCGTCCACCATGCGCTGGAAGACTGCGACCGGAACGCGGTCGCTCTCTCCACGAGCTTCATTGCGCTCGCGACAGATCTCTGATGGCGTGCAAACGTAGAGAATGCCAAAGCCACACTCAGCTGAATAGCGTTCCATGCACAGCATACATGAGCCTCAACTGGTTGGAATCGGACAATAGCCAGCATACCTTCCAAAGCGGCATGGAAGAAGCGCTTGCGCATACTCCGGAGCTGCATGTTGTCGTCCACAAGCAGCACTGTGTCCTTGTCTGAATCGCCATTGCGTTGCTCTAGTTGCGCCTTGACGCGATGCGCCATCAGCTGCTGACATTGCTTCCAGGCGGCCGGATCGAACTCGAGAGCGCCCTGTTGCTGCGTAAACAGATCGTCGAACGAGATGCGCTCGATGCGGAGGCCACGTCTGCTGCTGTCGTGCGCCATACTGACAATTCGCTTGGCCAGCGTCGTCTTCCCAGCACCCGGCAGTCCGCATACCAGCCACAGATGCATCGGCATGCCTTCACTTGGTATATTACGGCGGATTGTATCGGAAAAATATATTGGCGAATATACTGAGCATACATGTTCGCGGAACGCTGATGAACAAGCCAATGCAACGATGAGCGAACTGCGCTCTTGCGCAATCCAACAGCAAAAGGCTGGGCGGACCTCCTCATGCAAGCATTTCTGGCGTCAAAATTACTCATAACTCTGGGATTAAATAAGTAACGATGCAGAGTTCCTGCGCACCATGTTCAGCGCTTGGATGTGGCCGGATTCGTAATCTCTAGAGCAATTGATCGCGATCCTCTTGTAGCTCAAGCTTTGCAGATCACGAGTAGCTCGAGATATCCATCACAGTTTCCGGCGTCTTTCTTGCTGAGCGTGGAAACATTCGCGCCGCCAGCTTCTTTCGGGAAATGAGCGGAGTCGGGCGAGACAGGTCACCCACCGGTTTCCGCTCGCTCTGCTGTGTAATAGCCACTGGCGCATTAGCTTTGCGGTTTCGGTGTGCATGGTGCTCATGTCTGTACCTTTTGGCGTCGAACTGACGCGAGTTGCTGCTTCAAACGATGCAGTTCGTTCTGCTGCGCACGACTCGTTCTCCACCGCGAGAGCTCTCTGGGCGCGTGAACAACCACAAACCGCGCGATGGTAGCAGCTAGTGGCAGCAGCAGATTGAGCACGAGACACAGCGCACCAAAGAGCGCCACCAACTCTTGCGCCACCGCCCACACAGTGATTTCCTCCATTGTGCGTCTTCTGTTGTGCTGTGATTGGCTAAAATCAAGATGGACGGTAATATACGCGTTTATTTACGCAATATATGCCGAAATACTGTATGTTTCAGATTTTTATTTTTATATTTGTTTCGCGAGCGTTCAAAAATTTTATCAAATAAAGTTACTTTACTCGCCCGCGAGTCCCTGGTGGTAGCCGCCCTGGAACGTCGGCGGAAGATCAATGCTCGCGCCCAGTTCCAGACTGATCTTCTCCAGTCGGACGACAATCTCGTTAAAGGCCGGACGCTCCGACGCGTCTGACTTCCAGCAGTCCGTGATGAGCTCCAGGTACTCCTTATCTACGCCTTCCGGAATGGGCGGACGCTTGCCAGAGTGGATGGTCTGATTGTAAAACTTGATTGGCGCCATTCCGATGAATGGGTTCTGGAAACTGTCGGCGATCATTTCCCACATCACAATCGCAAAGCTGCGAGAAAGAAGCACATGATTAGAGATTTTCAGATTGACACCGAGATAAGAGAACGCGTGGGCGTACCTCCAGTTATCTGCCTTGAATGTGTACCCAACGTCTTCGTCAAGAAGCACCTCCGGAGCGACCCTGTTGAAAAATACAGCAGTTTAGTTTACATTCAGTGCGCAGTTTATGGAAAGAAGCAAATGTGAGCTTACCATCCAGTCGTTCCACACTGAGTGAATGCAGTGGCATCATTGTCAAGTACTTTGCTGATACCAAAGTCTGCCACTTTGACACGCCAATCATCATCCACAAGGAAGTTGTGCGACTACATAAAAATAAATTAGCATCACCACACTGCATAGTCCGACATCTAAGCATTTTGCCAAATTACCTTGATGTCGCGATGGATGATTCGCTTCGAATGCAGATATTGGATTCCTCTTGCAGCGTCCAACATCATTCGAACCTTGAACTGCAGTAAACAAAGGAATTAATACCACATTTCTGTTCGAGCAAACCAAAATTAGTTGAATGCGAACCTTCCACGGAATGGTTTCAAAGTTATTGCTATGAATCACTTCATACAAACTGCATGACATGGAAAAGTTATATCATTTTCACAAAAGCTGTCCAAGCAAGTCATCATTTTACCTTTTTCGAGAGCAGTATTCCGTCAAAATCATCAATTTTGGGTTCGTACACGCGCCAATAAATAATACAATGTTCGGGTGCTTCAGCTTTCGCAAAAGAGCAACTTCTTGCTTGTAATCACCCAAGATTTTATCGGTCAAACGCACATATCGGAAAAGTTTAACAGCAACCTACAAAAGCATCCAGCGTCAGTTCACGCCAAATAGTCATATTCTGATAACAACACCTACCTCAGCAGCGCCATTTCGGTTCATCCACAGACCACGATACACAGTGGCAGCCTTGCCGCAACCGAGCTCGTTTTCTTTGCCTCCCAGCATTCGAATGCTTTCGTACGGAATTTCCAGGTACTGGTTCTGCGATTCCAGAACGCGAGCCTGCTCTTGCAAACTCGAAACGTCTTGGTTCATACTTTCGAGCGCCCGAGCTTGTTCCTCTTGATCAGGAATGTCATCGGTCATAGTAGAACCATTGATAGAATCGCTGGTCTCAGAGCTTGCAGCCGATCCGTTTTGATCCACTTCCATAGCCGATGAATCCGTCGGCGGCTTGGCAGGAGATGGAGCCGCAGATTTAACAACCTCGGGAATTGATTCGATGGAGAAGAGATCCTTGCTCGCCTTCCGTCTTGCGCGAATGAGAAAGTTTGTCACAGAAAGAATCTTCCGCAGTTCTGCTTCGCGAGCCTCCACACCCTTTTGCACTTCGTGACGTCGTTCAGCAGACAGACTGACTGCTGCAGTACCCAAATTGATCTGAAGGGTAGAACAAGATGTCAATATGTAGCCAACTAATGACAGTGTTTGTACACTGAGCGCACCTGATCGATGAGCTTTGCAAGTACTGAGTGCTCTCCGTTTGCCTTATCATCCACGTGAACCTTGTCACCATGCCCAAGTCCAATCGTTGATCGAAGCCCAGCACTGTCGTCTTCAAGCAAAATGGCCTTTGAGCTTGGTTGAAATTCTGTTGAAGAAACGAATCACAAGCATGAGCTCATTGACGATGAAATACCACATAGCGCACGAAAGAGTACTATACCATTATTGAACTCATCCATTTGGCGAATCCAGACAATACGTTGACGGTCTTCTGGAATGCCAATGCTTGAAGCGATTTCCTTACGAAGTGACCCAACGTTTGCGTCAAACGCAATTTCCAGACACACTGGTGGTGTCATGTCTCCTGTTGCTTGAATGCACACCTGCCAACATGAAACATAGGTGCGTTATTGCATCATTCGATGAAGTGGCCAATGAATTCTTGAAAGAGGTTCATACCACACGAAGAAGCATGCAATCATTGTCAACTGCTCGCCGCACTCGCTCTCGGACCGATTCTTCCGATATTTCCAGCACGCTACTCGCAAAGAAGTGGACCTATTCATGTAAAAAAATCTCAGGATAAGCAAGCATTTAACACCATATTGGAAAAATTGTCCGTACATGGTGCGGAAATACGCGGTAAATCTCGCTTCCGTGAATATGCGCAGTGAGCGCACGTTGTACTTTGGAATTCGAGGTGGGCGGTCCACCATCGCTTGAATTGGAAGGTGGGCCAAACCAGAGCTCGACTTCGTCATCCGAATTAAAACCAGTCGGACTGGAATCCGTCCCCTGCCACGTCACGAGGACGTACTTGGACACGATGCGTTCGGAGCGATGGTGGATGGGGATATCGACGCGCAGGTAAATGTACATCGTGGTTCCTTCCTGTAGCACAGAAGTGATCCCACCAATGCCCTTTAACGCGTACAGTCCAGTCTAACAGCAATAGAGAAACATTAGGTTTCCTTGACCGATGGCAAGTCGCTGCCTGGTGATATCGTACCATTCCCTTCTCGATCACGATGAGCTTTTGATTGGTCATATCGGTATCGAAGTGGTTGTATCCGCAGACGACCCAATTGTACGGCGACGTGTCCGATTGGATCTCTTGCACAGCTTCGACAACCTCCGGCGCAAACTCAATGTCGTTCGTGATGACTCGACGGGAAGACTTGCGTGACCGCCGTGTCGGTGCAGGACGTAGTGCGCTTCCATCGCTGTGCATTGCAGACATGAGCGATATGGTCAATCACTGTAGGCTGCGCCATTGATACATATTGCCAGTGCAACGTACAGCAATTCGTCTGGACTCTGCAGTGTCACATGAGTCACTGCGCCCAAGTGTTTCTACGCAAGCGAGTCAGTCCAGCGTCCTTCCATCCATCGCATTCGACAGATAGAACCACGCACCCGAATGACGTGATTGAATTCGGTGAACTTGGTGCGCAGGTAAATGGGCAGACTGCGGCCTTTCCAGCAGAACGACACGAAGGTCGGCGGGCTGTCGTTGTCGTCTTCTGGCTCACAAGCCACGCCGTAGCACAGCGCCGTGGGCTCGAACAGCTGCGGTGGCCACTTGGACTGGTCCGTGAGGCTTCCGGTGCCGGACGCGATGGTCTGCATCGTATTACGCCGTTCCCGCGGATCCTACAGCATAATCCAGAGAGAACAAGAGATCCTTCCGGTGTCAAGACGCTGATCCAAGCCTCAAGGCGGATACAGACGACGCACCGCGAAGCCCAGCACGACCCAGGAAGGCGAGTACGTGGCCTTCATCTGGTCCAGCAGCGGATCCACCTGGCTGAAGGACAGATCCTGCGCCTTGACCGTGCGCACGAACGTGTGGGGGACGGGCTCCATGCTTTGCTTCCTCCTGTGGCTCTCGAAGGGCTGGGCGCACGAAGGTGGACGGGCGTTTAGCCTGCAGCACAGAGTCACAACCGATTAGAGCTCCCGGGGGCATGGGGAGAGCACACACAGAGCCGACTCACGAGAAAACGTCCGTCGCATGCGGGAGCTAATTAATTCACCCGCGGAAGTGAAGGCGCGCCGAGAGCCTTATAGCAGACGGATCCACGGTACTAGGGCCCGAGCGACATGAAGATTGGTCAAAAAGATACGGCATGTACCCTAATTACCGCCGCTGGCGTGGCGATCATTGGCCTAAAAAAGGGTCATTCTTCGCCCAACAAAACGGATAAAACGGAACAACCCCACGACTGCGCGAGGGTCGTGGCTTCGCAAGATCAGTCTCTCGATCACACGAGCGACCACAGGATCTTCAAGCTTCCATCTCAATATCTCTATTACTGCTCTGTGCGCATTGCTCCAGCAGCAGGAGAATGCCGCTTCGACTGCTTTGGGGGTGGATTCATTGATGTGTCCAGGAAGGTGGGTTGGTAGGGGTACGTACTTAAAGATCCAAATCAGGTGCTGGATTGAGCTGACGTCATGAAAAACCCAGTTTAAAATGGGTTATTGATTTCGTAGTGTGGACACATTAAATTGGGATCTCTTTGGCATTTCAATGCCGCCGCCGACGCTGGAGGAAGCAATATGGGCCTTCCTAGTGGACGATGTGGCGCTGGATCTGTGCTTTGAGGTCCGCTTCTGATAGCCTGGACCAATATGACAAGCATTTGACCAGGCGGTTGACCAATCGCCATCTCTTGTGTGCCTCAGTAGATGCACCGAGAGGTCAAGACGTCCGACAAGAGTCTTGAAGACCTCTACGATGTGCAGCCCTTCGAGCAGCTAGGTATGCATGAACCATTGCTTCCCACGTCCATTACGGCACCTCACAGTCTCTGCTGGTTAGATCGTCCAGCTACTCCGCAGCAGCAAAGTCTCTTTGTTGGATGCGTGAAGTGCAAGCGCCAGGTTCGAAGCCCATGCGTCTCAATGGTCTTCACTTGAGCTGACGTCTGTCCATGGCTCCTAGGTCCATGCGTCCAGATACGCGCCGCATCTGGAGAAATGCATCGCTGGAAGCCGCCGCCAGAGCACGATGGAGCCGCAGACCCACGAGTAGCAAGAGCCGAGTAATCAGATGTAGCGTCGTCGTGTTATTAGAGAAAAGGAGCTACTAGACAAGAACAGGTACGCAGACGCACACTGCACGGCGAGGCGTTAAAACTCGGGCAGATCATGGTCAGAAAACAAGTCGTCGTCACACTCACTATTGGTGGTGCCGTCTTGGCGTCCAACTGCGGAGCCCTCTTGATCGCCGTCTTCGTTCATCCATGAGGCCTCGTCTTCATTCGATGGCTCCTCGCCATTGACAGTGTCTTCTTGAGCGTACTCCTCACCTGCTTCTTCCGCGTCAAATGGAGTGTCCACTTCGTAAGGCCAACCGTCTGGGGGCACCCAGGAACTCTCGCCAGTGGCGTGGTTGAACCAAAAGTAGTGATTGGAGCTGGGATCAAAGCCTTTTTCCCAGTCGCCGAACATTTCGGCTTCCTCATCGTCCTCATCTTCTCCTTCGACTGCCTCTTCTTGAGCTTCTTCTGCTTCTGCCTCCTCGTTTTCATACTCCACGTCAACTGTCTCCTGAGCTTCATGTTCGTGCTCCACCGGGCTGGTCTCCTGAGCCTCGTGCTCGTACTCCTCATGGCTAGTTTCCTCAGTCTCAACTTCGTACTCGTGCTCGCTTTCGACTGTTTCCTGAGCTTCAGTCAGCGTATTGTCTTCCTGATCATATTCGGCTTCATTCGTTTCAAACTTATTCTCCACCGAAGTCTCCTCGACATACGCGCTCGGATCTGGTTGGGTTTCAAAGACCTCTGCCTCGATCTCAACCTCTAAATCCGCGTGATCTTGCTCATTGGCGACTGATGAGGTTTCCTCTGCATCCAGTTCTCCTTCGGAGGCTACCATCTCATCGAATTCATGCGAATCAAATACTCCCTCCTCGCTAAAGAGATCGTCATGCGCTTCTTCAGCTGGTTTACTCTCCGATTCAAGTGCGTTAGCAGCATTCTCGTAGTCGTCAAACGGAGAGTCTTCCGTATCAAACACTGAAGTATCATCTGCGTTGTGAATGTCCTGTGTAATATCTGTCGAGGCCGCGAAGACGGCAACATCGTGATCAACGTCCGGAGTTGATTCGACATGAGAAGGGCTTTCACTAAAATGATCGATCTCAGGCTCTACTTCAGCAGCAGATGGAGCAGATTCCAGCTCAGTGATCAAAGTGTCACCGCCCAAATCAGGTTCATTTGTTGAAAGGAAGTCAAACTCATTGTCGATCGCATTGGCCTCTTCGTGATGATCGATGTCTGCATTTTTTTCTTGCGGTGTATCAGAAGTGCGATCTTCCTCTGGCAGTGAGAATTCTTGATCATTGCTGAATGAGTAAGACTCAGCGACCGGTTCTTCAATACTATCGCTGGAGGGAAATCCATCAGCAACATCGCTGGATTCAGTTGAGCTTTGTGTCGTGGTTGCATTCGTTGACTCAGGGGCACTCTCGTCAACGGATTCAGACGCATCGCCACCTTCCGATTCGCTCGGGACGATGTCTCGCAATTCCGTAGTGCGTAGCGATTTGCAAAAAGAACGAATCTGGCTGGAGCCTGGAGAGTCAACGTCGAGGCGCTCCAATAATTGCTTCATGCATTTTTTTACCACACCGAGGCGCTCAAATGCGCTATTACACTCGGCCGCTCGGGCTGCATTGCCATAACCTTTCACTTTGTTGAACAAAGTGTGACTTTCACGCTCGTCCAGGATATCCAAAGCCGTAAGACTGCGACGATACCCGAGCAGCTTGTTGGGATCGCCGTTTGCCTTCTCACTCATAGAGAGCAGAACAGTTAACGCAGTCACAGCAGTCGAGAACTCCTCTTCTGCATGATTGAGAAAGTCAGCCACTGCAAGCGAGTGCAGGAAGTTATTCTCGATTACAGCAGCCGGTTTCGCCTCTGGAATTGTAGGAGATACACTCGTTGCGGGAGTTTCTGGCTTCAGTTGTGTCGGAGAAGTTTCCTTTGCACGAACGGGAGTAGATTCTTGAAGTTTTACAGGCGATTTTGCTTCTGCCGCACGAGTGGGTGAAGTGCGAAGCGGTTCAATTCGAAATTCGACCACATCCCCGCTTTCTTTGCCGATCAAGATCTTCATCGGAGTGGCCGGCCTTGGACTGGGTTGAGTTTCAGCGGTCGAATGAGTCGTCATCGCTTGCGGCGGCTCATTATTGTGTGTCGCACTGGCGCGTTTTGCCTGGTGAGTACCTGGGACTGTACTTTTACGCGGTCCAATTGTCTTGCATCCAGCCATGGAGTTGCTTCGTTGAGCCTTGTCCTTGGTCAGCTGCAATCTCTCGGCCACACTCATATTGATATCGAACGCTGGTCGAGACTTTCGCTTTTTTTCCTGCTGAAGCAGCGCCGTATCAACTGGGGGATACTTCGGTGCACTCAGCTCACTTGAGCGTCGCTGTTGGTTTAACACAACACTTCGATCAACAGTGGGCGCTTTTTTCTTCGGTGTTGGGGGTGGCAGCGGTGGACCAAAGGAGTAAGCCGACGTTTTTTTCTTTGGAGGCGAAGGAATTGCCTTGCCTCGCGATCGGAACGCGATAGCACGACTGCGAAGCTCATCTCGTTGACGCTGTTCTTCTCGCGTAAGTGCTTTTCGTGGTCGGTCTGCCGCATCGTCATTTTCAGTGCCCCATTCGTCGTCATAGCTGTCGTTATTCCTGCTAGAAGGCCGCTGGATTTCAGCGTCTTGATAAACCTTCAGTACATCACAAGCGTACGATACCCACAGGTCCTGAAAATTTGGCAGTTGCTCCACATCTAGTAATCGCTTTCCCGGTTTAAAAGTTGTTGGCTGACTCATTTTCTTTTCTTTAGATTGAAGGCTTACACACGGGATAGAGCCAAGTGATCGAAGCGTTGGGAGAAGATTCAGCAAATTCGTCACATTTTTTCTACGTTGACGTTCGTCAGTGTCGACAATCGGATTGCCGTCCAGATCCAAGTGGGAGAGCACTTTGTTCATTGACAGCAAGCGAAGCGCAGGAATACTGGCGATAGCATTACCGTTCATCGCCAAGATTTCAAGATTCAGCAAGTGTTCAATGTTTTTCACAGACTTGATGGCGTTTCGATTTAAATTCAGGGCCTTGAGATCGAACACTTTGCCAAGTCCTTGGATGCTTTTGATTTGATTTTGAGCCAGGTTCAGAATCTGAAGTTTCGGAAATGGAGCAAGATCATTGTCAGATAGTTTACTGAGCTTGTTTGACGACAGATCGAGAGCGAGAGTGCAAGGGAAGCGGCACTACAAGCATCACATTAATGATGAGAACTCAGAACCAAATATAAAAAAACATCGAATTGAGACTTACCTCTTTCATGAGTGACAAATCCGTTAGTGCATTTTCAGAAAGAAGCAGGACAACAAGGTTGCGAAATGGGATTTCATCAGGAAAATCAGTGAGCGGCATGCCACGGCGGAATTCAGAATGAATCAGCTTGGAAATGGATCGCTGCTTCCCGTCTTTCAGCACATCTGCCAGTACATGTTCCACCCGCTCTTGTATATCGATTCCTTCGTCATCTTCAGGTCCTTCATTATCCAAAACTCCTCTTATCTTACTTTTGGAGGCTGCGCTTTGATCAGAACCGCTAGATGGGCGGTGATTATTGGCCATGAAATTTGATTCGGCGATGCTCCCACGATAGACCAAAGAAGATAGATCGACTTCCTCTTTACTGTCATACTGAGAGTGCACATTTGAATATCCTTCGGTCATCTTGCTGGGAGATGTAGTATCATCTGCTTCACCGTCAGACAGCTCAACAACTTCACTTGCAAACGTACCAGAATCCATTCGGCGATGGGCTGTAGGGCGAATGTCTGAAAAACAAATTGAAGGTGGTCTGCTTCCACTCTTGACACTGCCATTGCAATTGTCCACTTTGGTGCTCGCATCTCCAGCAGCGCTGTCATTTGAATCATCATGACTATCGCCATTGCTAGAGTCCTCCTCACTGTCCGTGAAAACATTGTCATCCTTCCATGGTGGTAGTTCGCTGCTCGACGACGGTGTGGAGTGGTGTGACGACTTTCGTGAAGAAAGCCCCACCTCTTGTTTTCCTTCGGTATCTTTCCCAGCGAGAGCAGAAGCGCTTAGTCCCGAAGAGGGGACTACACGAATAGGAGGTTCTGCCTTAGCTGGGTGAATTGGAGCTGAGAATTCAACTTTTGGTGATTCTACTGCTGCAGAGTATGGTGGGCTGGAAGGAATTGGAGCGGGGCTTGTCACACTAATGGACTTTGATAATACTCGAGACGTATCTCCTGCTGCATCATTGCTAATAGCTGCACCATTGAATGCTCTTGGTGTGGAGGCTGACGATGGCTGGTGCTCAGAGGCAACAGGAGATGGCTTCATTGTAATCGGCGCTGGTGGAGGAGGCGATGACGGAGGCCTGAATTCGTTCACATGTTGCTGAGACGGCGCTAAAGGTTTTACGTGCGGTGGAGATTCAGGTGGTTTTGTGGGTGAGCCTTGTTGGATTGTGGCAATTGCAGATCGTTGCATCGAGGAAGTACGAGATGAAGACTGAATGTCAGGACCATCACTACTTGTTCTTGTCTTCGCGCTGACCACTGGAGTATTTGGGATTGGCTGGGCTGACCGTATTGCGTATGCCCTCGATACAGTCGACACGTTAGCAGAATCTCCCTGTTGTAACGTTGGACTCATTATTGCAGGATTCCGCATGCCCAGAGTTGCGTAGCGTACTTGAACCAGGGCTTCCCACGGTGGACATGCTGCCTTCTTCGATGGGGAGGAAGAACATCTTGCCAATAATACGTTCTCAAGGCTAATCGCTGATGGTGCTCGGTCGTTTGAAAGTGTATGCTGTTGCATCAGTATCCGAACTTCTTTCTTGCTCGGCTCTGTTCCAGTCAACAACTTCAAAACGGCCTTGAATTCCTCTTCATCGATTCCACCTGCGCCGTCTAGATAGATGTGGCTTAAAGCTGCCCGAATTTCGAGTCGCTTGTCTTCTCGTTTCAGAATATCTGTGTACTGAGTGATTTCCTGGAATATGTGAGCGGAAATCTCATTTCCTTTTAAGTTCACGCTCGTGACATATTTCGTGTACTCAGGAACGACGGGATAAATAGGCTTCTTCGTCTTCGGATCAGTCTTCACCGGTGTCTTCGCCGCAATGATCTGCAATCGCATCACTTCTAGGATTGCCTTTGCTCCCTGGAAATCACGAACGCGAGCAATTGTTACTTAATCATTCATAACGAAACCAAAACTAACAAAATAGGCATACATCATCGGTGATACGATTGTCACGAAGATCAAGAGTCGATATCATGGGCATCTCTACAAGTGCTTCAGCGAGTGCGATAACCTGTGGGTCGGTAATATCCTCTTGGCGAAAATCCACAGAGTGTAATTCCTTTTGGCACGAGATTGCTTTGTAGATGCTCTGTAGATGAGTGCAATATTTGAGTGATACGCTCATTGCACGGCAAACAAAAAGAGTTCACGCACCTTTTCAAAGCAAGAAGGGGTTTCTACATGCCGATGATCAGCATGTTTGGCGTACGCGTCGCGGAACCTAGATTTGCAATGGTCACGATCAAATATTGATTCGAAGCAAATGAAAAAATGGCAGAGATCGCACTTTTTGATATCCTGTAGCGAAGGAGATCGCAGCTCTTGGATCTTCTTTCGCTTATGAAATATCCCACCCAGCATTTTTGATGATCAGTTGGCTCTCGGCAACGGCTGTCGCAGTGGTGCTATTCGGGTCGAATTTGTGCGCAGATTGCACGCCGTCCGCGGATGCAATATCCAGCTTGTGCGTTCTTCGTCAAATGTCCACGCTCAATCAGCGCTGAAGTTTCGAAACCGCATGATATAATTGGCGCCAACACCGAACGTATCGGAAGCGGCTGTATTATAATAGCTTTCGTGGGTGAAGCGTTCTCACGAAAAGGTTGATGCGCCTATTGTGAGCGGTGATGGCAGAAGATCTGACCTACAGCGACCATGAAGACATGCTGGACACAGCCTCTCCACCAACTACAGCTCAGCATGTCAACCCAGCTATCGGTAGCGATGACGATAAAGAAGGCAACATCCACCTAAAACTTTCGTGCGTACTCATAGACTTAGCACCAGCAAGTGCGGGTCTAACTTTGTTTTTGTATCGTAAACCATGTAGATATGCGCTTGGTACTCGCTACTGCGGGCACAATCTCGTGGATTTCCTCAGTGAGAATGTCGTCATTTATCCGGCTGCGCACCATCTGAATTTGTTCCACATGGACAGCAACGCTATGGAGTTCTTTCATCACACTCGAAACGTGCAATCTGTTCAGTGCTTTCACGTCTCTCCTAACCGAGAATTGATAGCTATTGCCGAGGTGCATCATAACAGCGTACCATTGGCAACGATACCCGGGGTCCCACCAGGAATTCCACCAGCCATTAGTCCTCAAATGACCTCTCACTTTCGAGATCAACAAAGTCAGCATGTTCTTTGCATATACAAGGCGAGCACTCGTACTCGAATTCGCAGCATCTCGCTATCCCATAGTGCCAATATCGTTGCATGCAGTTTTTCAGCCGACAACAAGTATCTGGCCATGCTCGAAGACACGCCTTCACATAATGTTACGTACTGGAAGATTAGCAACTCCAAACTGATTGCGTCGTACAAATGCCCGAGTCGAGGAACAAGAATTCACATCAATCCAAACAACTGCAATCATATATCTGTATCTGGACCAATGATTTTGAAGTACTGGCTGTGGACAAATAACGATTTCAAGATTGGGAATTTCGTTCCTCAGGCACGTGAGCATGAACACTTCGTTGATCATGTATGGATCAAGGAATTTATGATCGCCGTGTCAGAGCGAGGCATGCTGCTTTGTTTTCGATCAACGGCCGATTGCACCACTGTCGACCTTGTTCACTCTTCCCGATGCCATCAGCCATCCTATGTGCGCATGGAATGCATTGCTGCTCATGCAAAGGGATTTGTGTTAGGAGGATCGGCGGGCTTCTTCAGTATTTACGAGTTTTCGGTATGTAAAAATAAGCATCATCATTTATGCTTCTTCATTCATCGCTAACGAGCGTGGCTTTACTATCCAGGACGATCCAAAGGATCCATTCGCATTTATTCGGTCTGTTTCGGTTGGAGATATAGCATTTGAGTGCTTGACGATCTCGCCCAGTGTTGAAACGATCGTTGCTTGTACAAAGAGCCACGAATTGGTCACATTTTCAATGAGTGTTCTTGATACGCTCCAAGAAGATCGCATCGACTTCCGTGAGCTGATTCGGCACGTGAGTACCTGTTGTAGTGCGCTAAACGGCGGTTCATTAGTTTTGACGAATCGTTATCAAATAGGGACACCAAATTGGAGCTGTCTTGCAAGTCGATACTTGCATTCAACGCCCCATTATTGCTTCTTGTGGATCCGACAAGACAGTTCGAATCTGGAATTATGAACTACGCCAATATGAGATTCTGTATCAATGCTCAGAAGAGCCGATCGCATTATCACTTCATCCGTCGGGTTTCCAAGTCATCGTGGCATTTAAGGAGCGGGTTCGAATGTACAATATTTTACAAGAGAGCTTGAAGCAGACGCGAGAAATTGCGATCAAGTCTTGTCGGGTGGTTCGGTACGCGAATGGGGGCCATTTGTTTGCTTGTGCATCTGGACTTACAGTCACCACGTTTCACACATACACGGTAAAATGCCTGTACTGACTTCAAATGGATATTGTGCGCTCTTGTACTGAAAATGTTGTTGTCTACGATAGGTCGAACCTGCTCACACGTTTTCTGGTCATATTGGCGCAGTCAGATCGCTTTGTTGGAGCAGTGACGATTTGTCACTGCTATCAGCTGGGCATGATGGCGCAGTGTATCGGTGGATTATCCCTTCAGGTGCATATTTTAATCTTAGAAACTTTGCCACCCTACAGCTAATAGCTGACTTCGTCTGTTTTCTTGAGCATAGGAACTCGATGCGAAGAAATGATGCACGTCGTCAAGCAATGCCAATATTCAGCACTTGTTGTCGATGATGATAACCCCAAACTTGTGGTTGCGGCTGGAAGTGATGGAAAACTACGCGAGATTTTAAGCGGTGAGGAAACAAAGACAGTCGATTTACCACAAGGTATCAGCGTCACTTGCTTGGAGCTTATGAAAGAGAGCAAACGCCTTTTTGCAGCCACCAATATTGGCAGTGTTCTTGTGTATTCATGGCCGCTAAGTGCAAAAATCATTGGTGAATACTTCGCACACACTGAAGCCATCACTACTTTGCGAATCACTGAGGACGGTGAATGCATGGCCACCAGCTCAGAAGACGGCAGCATCTGCATTTTTTCTTTGAACAACAGTACTCATCTCTCCCGAGCATCCATCATCGAAAATCAAGAGCAGAGCATTATGGAAGGATTCCAAAGGCAGACCGACAAAAAGAAAACTACAGCAACGTTTGCAGATGCTGTTCTTGTTGCACGTGAAGATATAGAGGAGCGTCAAGCCACACTTGTTGAAATGCAACAAAACTACGACCAGCTGAAGGCGGATGTTGAATTTGCTTTGCATCGCAAAGAAAACGAGTGGATTGAGCGGTTGCGGGTGATAAAAGACGAGTCTGAATCATTAGTGATCCAAGAACGTGTGCGGTACGAAGACCTTGAATCTCGATATCAACAAGCCGCTCGAAAACACGTGGAAGAACTATCACAAAAAGAGGCTAACCACGTGAAATTGACTCAAGAACTTGAAAACCAATATGAACGCAAGCTTGCTCAAGAAATCGCTCGATATGACGCGTTATCGGAGACATTGGAGCAAACAAGACAACGTTGCGAGGCACTGATCGAATCGCAGGATAACCAGCATCGAACAATATTGCATAGTGAACGAAAGTCATCTTATGCACGAGCAAAGGATCAGAACGAAGTCATCAAGCGCCTGCATGAAGACCTTAAATTCAACCACAGCAAATTCGAGGAAGTTTTGCACCAAGAAGAAACTGAATACGAGCAAGAGCTGCAAAAAGCTCGCTCTGAGTACGAAAAACTACTGGACAACGAGCGCCAAAATACTGCGATCAAGCAAGGACAACTAAGTGCAGCAAACACCAAACTGGAATCATTAGCGAAAAAGATGCAGGAGCTGAAGGCTTCGTCTCATGCACGTGATATCATCTTGTCGACAGAAAAAGCTAAAGTCGAAAAGTTGGAAGGAATGCTAGTCCAATATGAGAAACATTTTGAGCACTGCAAATACTCCATCAACGAAAGAGAAAAGGCGATTGCTGGTTTGAAGTCATCAAATCGAATTTTGGAAAATTTCCGCTCAGTGCTCTACCATCGCATTGATAACCTCGAGATTCAACAAGCACCCATGCAAAACCATATGTCATCTCTGGAAAACCATATCAGCGAAATGCAAACTGAACTGGTTGAAGATTTCAAAAGCAAAGCAGCTATGCAGCAAGAACTTGAGCGCAAGGATGTCAAAGTGAATAGTCTTCTGCAGGAAGTCAAAATGCTGCGCCAAACCTCACTAAAGAAGGATTATTCTTTAAGCGAGATGACACGCGAATTTACTCGACTGGCTCAACTTTCAAATTACAAAGATTTGGATGCAGCCGTCAAAGATGCTTACAGAGTTTTCGTCATCGGGGAGATCATACACAAGCGCCCCCCAAAAGCAGTCATTACTGCTGCTATCCAGCCCGAAAGCAGCAAAACTTGTCAACTAAAGGGTGGGCAATCACCAAACTATTCCTCTCCAACAAAGCGAGATGGAAGAGTGGTATCTGAAAGCAAAAATGGAAGCGCAACAACTGCACCAGCGAAGTCCGGACTCGACCAGCGTTCTCAACAAAATCAGCCCGCTATTCTTTCGTCATCATCCGACGAGGCTCTTGGATACGACTGCAAACAAGCAGTCGATGAGTCGATGAAAAACGTGGAATTTATGAGCAAAAGCATCGTCACATTGCGAGCAGCCTTGGAAAGTTCAAAGATCAAAGCTGACCGAATTCGACGTGATTCAGTAGCAGAGGGGAGTTTCTTGATTGAAGAATGCAATAAGCTTCGCAAGGATAACAAGGTTCTTGGTATGAGAGTTCGAGAACTCGAAAGCGTCCTCAACTATGCCAACATTGGAGTATCAGGGCCACCTTCAAGCATCTCAAAAAAACGTCTTCAGACAAATTCATCATGCCCTCAGCTAACTTCTCCACAAGAAAATGATCTCACAATTGACACCGGCACAATCAATAGTCCATCCAAATTAATACCTCTTGGTAGCGTGACACCAACTAGGCATCACCGAGAGCTCCGCAAAGGTGGTACTGCGCTTCCTTTCGCCCGTTTAGAAATGGATCGAGACAAGCGGACTGGAGCGATAGCAAAAATCGATGAATTAAAATCAGTTGTGGATCGACAAAGAAGTGAAATCCAGCGACTTCAAAATCAAGTCCAGTTGCTTCTGTCGGAACAGCCAGAGGGTAAGGATTGGTTTATGTTGATCTCTTGTGCATTTCGACCAGTAACGCATTGTTTCTTGTAGAGTTACAAGCAACGTCACGTCCTTCAGTCACACCCGATTCGTTTCGTCAAATTGCGAACATTCAGTCTGGAAGAACCAAGATCCTTCGGCCGATCACAGCGAATCCAGCACCTATATTGCACTCTTCATTCGTTCTCACCTCGCCAGATCATCTTTCAGGCGTCAATGGGAAGTAAATAGTGCCTTCAATCTTTTCTCCATTCATCTCAGAAAGATACTTCAGTTTCTTGGTCCTTTAATAGCCAGGACGATTAGCCCAAGCCTTACTGATGTGTTATCACGTGAGGGGGTTTCAAAACCATGTTTCATGGCGGATGATCAAATCCTGTTACTCCGTTTGCAACAGCTTGGGCTTGGCAACATTTTAAACCGTCCAATTGAGTGCTATAACAAGTCCAAAAGGTGTTCAACTTCATCAAAACCACCGTTTTCATCGGACTGTACAGATCGATAGTAAGCGAGTCAGCGTTAGTCAAATTCTCGATTCTTCGAGTGATTCGCACGTACTGATCCGTTTGCTTGTATGTCTTCATGACTCACTTCATCTATTTATTGCTGGAGGAACTGAGCCCCGGTTCTTAGTTCCCACACACCATGTTCTTTCTTCGTCTTCGCCCTTCCCATTCGCGTTTGATCGTAAGCTTAATCGCTTGATCTCGTCTATAATTGCAAGAGCTCCATGCAGGCCGCCGCTCTGGTTGGTTTCCTGCCGTGTTCTGTAGATAGCATTATGAGAGCACTCCGTTCCCAACCCCCTTATCCAACTAACCCTTTGTGCTCGACATCTTGTACGTCCCTCAACAGCAGAGCGCGCAAATTCCACGCCTGGTTCCGGTAGTGCAGGCATCGCATAGCAAAAATAACAATCCTGAAAACCCAACAGCATCCTATAAAAAACAAAACAGCCTCGGGCATATTCAACCGCAGAGAAACGACGACGCGCAGACCAACTCAACAGCGACTCATTCTTACACGTTCACATCGCGAGGCAATAACTTGAGGCAGCAGCAGAAACAGCCAGCCGCCCAGCCTCTCTCCGCGTCAGAGGGCTCACCGCATCAGGAGGAGGAGGCTGTTGCCAGGGACACACAGGGCCAGCCACGACAGCCAGACAGCATTACGACAGCCGACAGGTGCAGTCAGTCAGCCACAGCAGCAGCAGTCGTTCAACGCAAGGGAAAGCCTGGTCGACGCTCGTTGCCGTTGCCGCTCTTGTTGCCGTGTGCCAAAGGGAAATTCTGGGTGTGGCCGATTGACCATCACTCCTGCGCTAGTCAGTGCGGGCTCAGCAGCACAACACAGCGCGAAAGGAAGCACAAGACGGAGACGCCGGCCATGGACCTCGCGATTCGCGTCAACGTGCGGTACGCGGCGCCGCCCAACTCGCAGATCAAGGACGCGCTGCGATTATTTAAGAGCCCGCGATGGGTGCAATCGATCATTCGATACATTATGCCGCAGCTGAACAGCGTGTCGCCAGCCTCGGTGCAGGTCATCGACGCGCTCAAGCGGAAGCTCGTGCAGGTGAACGACGACGCCAGCTGCTGCGTCGTGTGCATGGAGGCGCTCACGACTCCGTGCGCGCAGCTGCCGTGCCAGCACCAGTTCCACGAGCACTGCATCGAGCCCTGGCTCAAGATGCATAGCACGTGCCCCACCTGCCGCGACCAGCTACCGACCGACGCGTACACTAACTACAGCGTGTACGCGATCAACACGACCATCATCCTGCAGCAATCGCAGGCGCGCATGCCGACCGCCGAGCTGCTCGAGCTGTCCGCCAGTAACCAGATCATTCGTGCGATCGTGAACGCGCGCGTCCGACGAAACGTGCCGTCAAACGGCGAGCAGCCTGATCAGCTGTTGCTGCCCAGCGTCGTGGATCTGCCCATGCTGCAGGCAGCAGGACCGGTCATGAACGCCAGTGTAGTACAACGCGGCACGGGTCTGTCGGCCACGCTGCCGCCCTGCATCTCCGAGCCAGTGGTGCCTATGATGCAACGGAACTCTTCACGAAGACGATTTCGGGAGGAAGATGTACCCGAGATGAACAAGCGGACGCGGCTCAGCGATTCTTCAGAGGAGCAGGAGCTCTCGACTTCGGTATAGAATAATAATTTTCAAGCGTGCTCAAGGCAGTTTTAGACACAACAAGCCAGGTATCCTAGTAGCAATCAAGGCCAAACAAGACATGTTGTTCGGTTTTTTTCTTACCATTTGTTTCCACGTGGACGTGCTAGTTACTGGTCAACATACAGACCGCGATAGACTATTGCTGAAACAGCTTGGAAGTCAAGCGGCATCGCATGGACAGCATCCGCACGAGCTCAAACAGATCCATCGTGGACTCGGAATCGGCATCGGGTGGATTCTTCGTGAGCCACTCGATGATACCGTTGAACGGAGCCACGAGCTGTAAAATTGCGGATGGGAACCGACATGGAGGCTGGCGCGGATCCTGCAGATGGCCGGAAATCAGCAATACCACGCATACAACATGGAGAACCATGATGTACCGATCGTCTTCGCCTCGGTCTTCCGACGCAAGATCACCTTGACTGGCAAGGGTGTTTCCACTTGCGCAAGCAACTGGGAGAAGAAAATTCAGTGCCCGGAACCATTCCAAGGCGTTCGGGATGGAAGAAGCACCATTTGATGACGCCTTTGCGTCTTCTTTGCCACCGATGAGAAACAGATTGATCAGGATACCGAGGCTCAAAGTCAGCGTGGGCAGGCTGCCATATTCAGATGATCCCTCGGCGATATCCGTGCACAGCTTGCAACAAAACCCCAGGATGCGGCGCAAAACTTCAGCGTCTTCCAACATGGCCGAGGCTCCTTGGGGCAGGGCACTGATTTGCAACAGACCAGGCAGAAGAAAATGCAATTGGTCGAGCGTGGCTTCCTGCTGAGCAGAAGAGATTATTTGCTCCATCTTGCGTGTAACGTCGTCAATTTCATCGTCAGAATCAACCTCATCATCGGAATCCCAATCCTGAGCATGGACTACTGACGGTTCGGGAGCGCTTTCTTGAGTATTAATTTTGTAGCATACAAGGAATGGTACCAAGTCGATGACTTGGTCAACTCCAGTGTCTGAATCTTCGGCGATCCAAGCACTGACGACGCGAATACTTGCATAAACGACGGCATGCAACTGATCAACACCGCGATTTTGGTTCTCGGTTTGCTCCCGAAAGCGGTGGGTTTTCATGAAATCTCTCGCGAGCGTGAGGAATTCTAGTACCACAACAAAGATTTGGTTGAAGGTTCCCTTCATCTCAATCAGGATATCATACGGCAGTAGAGGCTCGTCTTCCGAATTTGCCACGAGTCCAGTAATGATCATTTCAACTACTCCGTAGCAAACTGGGAGCACTTGCAGTGCTCGCTCGACTTCTTTCTCCTGGCGCTCGACTTCATCGGCGTTCTCAACTGCCTTGTCTTCCATTTTGACCAGAGCAAGCTCAATATCATCGATCATGAGTTTAATCTCAATAGCGACCAGCTTCAACACGAAAAGGACGAATTTGCCCCCGGAAACCTCGTCTTGTGGCGTCTGCGTGCGAAGCGTCGTCCCCGAAAGCATCCACCCAGTTCCAGCTTGTCTCATCAGCTGATAGATCAGGTTCAAGCACACGTCTCGTTCCTGGTGCGGCCATTTGGCACGCAAAAAGCGAAGCCCTCCGACCCGGATATCCGACAGACACTGCGAGCTTAGAAGCTCTAGCGGCACTTTTCCTTCATCCATCAGCTTCGTGCAGTTGTTGAAAATTGCAAGGACTTTAATCGAAGTATCACCTTGAACTTCTGCAAAATTGGTACAGATGAACTCGAAGTCGTAGCTGTGGATGTGCTCCCACATTTCCACTCGAGTCGAGAGCGCCACTACCAGCGACCAGAAGGAGTCAAGAACCGATACAGCTTGAGCGGTAGCATCGTTATCAGTGGATTTGTCAACGGACGCAGCATTGCGGGTCATTTTCTTCAAAGCGCTAAAAAGACGACCAAGGATGTTTTCCTGCAAAACGAGCTACACAAAGAGCAAACGGATGTGTCAGCTCATTCAAATGACCCCATTCAGCAGCATAGTGCGTCAAATATTATCTTACGTTGGTGCCCTTTTCAGTTCCGAGAATGCCCTTGAGAATCTGGATGCAGTCTTCGTGCGTCTGAACTGCGACGGACGCCGATCCGAGCTGCTCGAATGCAAAGCGCACAAGAGGTTCTTGTGCAAAGTCTTCTGCGATGGAAGCTTCCTGGCAAAAGCTGTACAGCAGAGAAACACACACGTCAGCTGCATGCGGTAGCCGTTTGAAATGGCAGATCTGCACCTTGCGATCAAATTGAGACCCAACGTCTGGAATGACGACAGGCTGTTGTCCTCTGCATCAGACCCTAGACAGACAGATACATGTCAGTTGCTGAGCTCGTACAACAACCAAGGCTCCATCATTGCGTTACCTTTTGTAAGCAGCAGACGCAGGAAGAAGCTCACACCGACAGTACCGACCACCTGGCGCTGGAGCTCCTGGCGTTGGGCATCAGCGAGAGCAGGCAGCTTTGTGATCATCAGCAGGCCTGCGAACTTGTGTTCGTTAGAATTTCCGGCCAGCATCTTCAGACATTGAGAGACCATCCGCTGCGTCTGGTCGCCACCGGAAGCGGCCGCAGGAGAGGCACTCGGCTGGGCTTCGCTCTCCATTCCACCATTTGCCATGCACGAATCACTGGGCGATGCCGACTTCAAAAATGGGCCCAAAGTAGGTTCAGTGACCCTACATTTATGTGGTGGACACAATATTCGAAATGTTCATCCAGCTAAATCTCAAATTGGTGTTGGGTGACTGAACTGCAAACATTTGAGTGAGAGATGTACCGAAAGGGTCAGTAGGGCCAGCGCTTCACATAAAGTCCTCTTCGTACGCATTGACGCTACTCAGATCAGCCGAGGCCTCAAACCGCTCAGACGCCTCGATGTTCTCTCTCGCCATAAGAGACCTGATAATACCAGCAATAAAAAGGTGAGGCCATTTTCCCAAGTGAATTTCTGAAAATGCACGTACGAATAGCTTCGCAGCTCCTTCTGTTGCTTTCGCTCTTCTTTCTCTTTCCGCTCTGCGGCTTCGAACTGCTGGCGTTGCTTCTTTCGCTCGGATTTGTACAGCAGCTCTCGCTGTCGTCGCTCCTCTATGACATCGAGAAGATAATGGAACGTGAACAATTAGCACAGGTATACAGACATCAAAACATGATCCAAAGTACCTTCCAGATCTGGGTGCGCCTCGGTCTTCGTTTTGTTGAGTGCCTTTAAGATGTCGCGATTCTTCTCCTTCACTTCGTATGTGCGAACCTAAGAGATTGTATCGGAATCAGCCCAAGGGCCTGAAGGCAACTGGCAACATGAAGGTGAGCCGTACCCGGTCAGGATGGTTGAACCCGACTTGTCCGACTTGCATCGAATTCGTCTTCTTCAGGTTTTGCCACATCGTGTAGACCTGCAAATGTACGAAAGGAAATGTAAGGCGAGACCCAAAACATGCAGCCATCGAAAGCCGAATATATCCCACCACGTCCACGCTCTTCTTCTTGCATCCTTCAATGGAGTTCTCCTACTCACGGTGTCCAGCAAAAGCGATATGTCATGGAGGAATTATAGCATAAGACTAGATAACAACGGACCTTCACGAGCTGCGCGCATTCCTCCAAGCACGTTTCCGACAAGTCTTTGATGCGTTGGCCCTACGAAAAACTCACGCGTGAACACCGGATCACACCATCCACGGGCAAAGTGCCTAGTCTTACCAACGGAAGACGAAGGTACACGTGCGCCGAGGACAGGTCGTCAACGTGGAACCTGCCGCCAAATGAGAGATGAGCAATCGGTCGTCTTGATTTGCTTGAGACGGGTGCGACAATTTACCAGACATCCTCCAGAAAACCGTAGCGAATGAGGTCTTCGTTCTCGAATTTGTCCTTGCCCATGTAAATCACATGGCCCTCTGCATCCGTATGCACTTATCAGCTGCGCATTCGCACTCTCAGAGCCAGATTTAATGCGCCAAGTGTACCGGAGGACGTGAAGTAGAACACCATCTTTGCCAATTGAGCTGCTCGCCAACAAATGTGCCAGGAATTGAAAGGGTACCCGATAACGGGTACACAGTGTACCACTACGGTAAACGCATGGTACATGCCAGGCACATGCGTATGTACCATTTTCCTGGTACATATCAGTCGTCAACTGCAAGGTGTAGAAACAAGACGTCAATTTTGCTGTTCAGACAGGACGCCATCAGGAGGTTACGGTACAGTATAATGCAGTAAAGGTCAGCACGTAACCGCAAAATACGCACCCAACTGGGGAAAATTTCGAGGCTTTCCAGGTGTGCCCGTTAGCCGTTTTCTCATAATTTCCGTAGTTTACCGCAAACAATCGCCTCTCCCTGCCCCTACGTGAGTTGTGGATAGGGCTATTTGCACCCTCTAGGTACAGTTACAATTTTTTGATCGGCACAACTCTGCGTTGCTTTCGTTATGTTGCTTTTACTATGGTTGGCGTGGCGTAGAAGACGAGCGTAACCCCTCTGACTCGATAGGTCAGCAACCCTCACGAATCGCTTCCCTTATCCCAGAACTCCGCTCATACCTGGCTTTTTACCCAACGAGCTTCGCTGCAGAATTCTGGTCTAACCCATCGCTCGAAAAATCTCGCAAGGGCCTTTGCCCAACACATGCGCCAGCGACGGCTCCCTCATTTACTAACCGCCCGGTCAGAGAGTACGACGCTATGCAGGTGCGATCTCTGATCCTGGTCTCCGCGGCCGCAGTCCTCGCGGCCCTCAGCCCCTCGAGCGTTCAGGCCGAGACGGAGGCGACCACGACGTACGACTACTACTGTACCTCGGACTCGTACTGCGAGAAGAAGTACCCCGGCACGTCCTGCATCACCGTGAGCCAATACGGCGAGACGCTGAGCAAGTGCACGCCCAACACCAAGGCGCGTCCGGCCTGTCGCGGTGCGCAGCCTGGCCTATGTCCCTCGTACCAGAGCGCGGAGGTCGGCTTCCTGAACACGCAGTGCGTCTTCGTGGCCAAGGACACGTCGTCAACGATTGCCTCCGCCACCACCTCCGGCACGTCCTCCACGTCGGCGTCGGCATCGGCATCGGCATCGGCATCGGCTTCAGCATCTACTAGCGCTTCTGGATCGGGCCGTCGTCTTGCGACTTCGTCATCTTCTGGCAGCAGCAGCGGCTCCGTGGAGGTCGGCAGTGCCAGTAGCTCCAGCTCCACGACCAGCAGCTCCACCACCAGCTCCTCGTCGTCTACGTCGGTGGAGACTGTTCAGTCGAGCGTGGACGACTATGTCACGGTCACGTTCGGCACTACCAAGGTCACGGGCCAGTTCATCTGCACGGACGTCTCGGACTGCGAGAACCAGGCCTACGACCCCACGTCGTGCTACCCGGCCAACTGCGGCAGCACGGGCTCGACCACGCAGTGCAACCACCAGGGCACATGCACGTACCCGAGCATCCAGACTATGACCAAGCGTGACTGCTCGTGCTACGCCGGCTTTAGCGGCAGCATGTGCTCCAAGGAAATCTCGGGAGCCTGTGATGTGGACTGCGGCTACGGTGGCGATTGCGTCGACTCAGAGTGCGTGTGCAAGGCCGGCTGGGACGGCAAGGCGTACGACGGCAAGCAAGGCAAGGCCAACCAGCGCTGCACCAAGTGCACCAACGATCTGGCCTGCCAGAACGACCAGCCGTGCGATGTCTCGACCGGCACGTGCAGCTGCGGTGCCGGATACGGCGGCACGACCTGTGGCTCGACCGAAGATGCTTGCGTGAAGGTGGACTGTGGCACGGGTTCGTGTCAGCCTGCGGACAACGGCACGGCTATCTGCTACTGCCCCATTTGCGACCCGGACTGCACGCAGTGTTCTGGAACCGACTGTACCGCGTGCCCGTCCGGTGCTTCGGCGCTGGAAGTGTCCAAGTCGTTGGTCTTCGTGTCAACTCTGCTGGCGGCCACGCTTGGCTACCTCGCGTACTAAGCTCCGACAGACAGTCAATTCCATCGGTTCAGCGTGACCGTGGTCGGGAACGACTCTCTTTGCTCTTCATTCGATCAATGATCTAGATTCTCCCGCGAGGGTAATTCCTTCAAAGAGAGCTCCTCATTTGTTATTTGCTTCCTCATGCTGTTGTTGTCTCCTTCATGCTTCCAATACGAAGGACAGGATCCTGACGCCACAAGCAGGAGTAAACGCAGGGGCTTCCTAATAGGAAGGGCATCCCAAATATTCATTCTTTGGCTTGATTTCTCAGGGTGGAGCTACGAAATCCTAATAGTGCAGCACTCATGAGGAGCCGTCGACGCTCATCATGAGCGTAATGGTGTCTCCCTTGAGCAGGATGCGACCCAGCGGTGTTCGCTTCAGGTTCTTCACGTCGAGCTCTTCGGCGTCGTCCAGCACGAGGTTCATGTACTCGTCAAAGCCCATGATACGGCCCTCGATGCGCGTGTTCACCTGCTCGTATAACCAGATCTGGATGCGCGCTTTCTACAGCGTCAACGCAGCACACAGAGTCAGCATTTGCCCCACGAATTCTTCCTTACAGGGCGCCCTCGTACATTCTGAAGGAAACGGAACATCAGATTGATGGGTTGGGTCATCGGCTTCTGGACCTTGGTGCTCATGATTGCTGGTCTTGATTGGGATCTGTGTGTTCTATAATGCGCCATTGAGGGCGATACAGAGGGACGAGACGCACAAACAGACCACACGTGTGAGTAATCACGCTCACTAGAGACATCGCAGACCGCCGGTCACTCATGGCGCCCAGGGCCGCGTGGATCTACGCCGCCATCTAGCCACTGTACCTGGTGCTTGCGTCCTGGTTTTGATCTCGTATCTGCTGAAAATGGACTGGTTGGGGGGAAATTCTTTTCATCCAATACGATTTCAAAATCCACTTTAACGCGTTTTCATTGGCTGAAATACCTCCCAAGTGGCTTTTTGAAACGGGTGTGGCTCTTCGTCATGCCATGCAGAGACCTCCATGGCTCAGGGCCCAGGGAGCAGGACCAGCCATGGACCAGGTACACAACTGCACCGCAGCCTTCTAAAAGCAGGATTGACTGACGGCAGCATATGGTTCCAGGTTCGCATGCTGATTTCGTGGCCGAAAATGATTCGTTCCTGGATTCGCTGGAGGAAATGCTGCACGAGCTTGCGTTCCGCTGTCATACGGCTTGGGACTGGTCCGAAGACGCGGATCACGTCCTTAATGCTGTGGCCAATGCGTTGGATGGAGTACATAGTGTTTGTATTGATGCCGGACTCGCTATCCCAGCAGCTTGTGAAGTTCGAGCGCAAGGCACAGAAGAATCAAGAGTTCTCGTCATTGACGCTCCGATTCACGCAATCGAAGAGGATTCGCTTCCGTCCATGCAGTCAGAGGTAGAAGAACAGCCAATACGAAGGGAGCGCACTCCAAGCGAGCAGTCATCTCCAGCCATGCTTGCGCTGCCAGGTGACGAGTACGAAGAGATCGTTGAGCTTGAGATAACCGACCTCGTCATGCACACGCACGAGAAGATCCAGGACTGCCAGCGCCAGTTCGAGCAGTGTATGGCCGACGCTGAGCGGATGAATCAGGATCGAGATCAGCGGCAGAGCCAAGAGATCCAGGCGCTGCACCAGGCTCTGCTGCTCTCTCAGTCCACTGTCGCCAGTATGCAGGCGGATCTGGCATCCACTAAGACCAGCATGGCTGCGCTGCAAGCCATCGTGACCGAGTCCAAGACCACACTGGAAGCTGGGCTCAAGAAGCAGTCAGCGTTCTGGAAGTCCGTGTGCCAGGACCTCATCACAGAAAAGCGCGATATGGCTCAGAAGCTGGCCGAAGAGCGCGGTCGATGCGTCTCTCTGAGAGAGTATATTGCGTCCCACGAAGATCATGACGAAGACGAGTCGTCTTCATTGTCCAGCGAGCGGATTCGGCCTGCGGAATCTGTCGCTCCATTGAAATGCCTGTCTTCAAACGAAGACCAGTCGACTGATCGGTCCTCACTGCATCTTGCGCTGGAACTCAACAGCTTGGGTCGAGCCAATTCGGTCCATTCGACTGATTGGAGCGACGCGATGTCCACCAAGAGCTACGCCGTGAACACGCAGAGACAGTCGTCCTCTTCGTCGACCTCGGCTTCGCGTGGCCTTGGTCCACTGGACACGCAGTCCGTCTCCAGCGCAAGAACGACTATGAGCTCAGCCAAGAAGCCCACCTTCCGCCGGTACTACTTGGCCAAGCACCATTGACTCCCCAATACGTATTTAATAGAGCCCTCAGCCCATGTTGACGACGACAATGTGTCATCGACCAAACACGTCACTCCTCTTTTTGGGTTTTTCATTTCCTCTCAAAATCACAATAATCCGTAACGTACCTCCAAGTAAATTACAAAATATATTTCAATAAATCAATTCAATCAGTAAAACCCGCTGGAATCGTCTTTTGATTATTCACCAAATCCCCAAATGATTCCAATAACCCAGGGATCCTTGCGCGTCAATCCAAACAACTTGAAGTTGAGGTTTTTTCCGTAAAACACCTCGGATGCGTCAAACACTCAAAGCCCAGGAGCTCATTTGGCAACTTCAGGACCAAGAAGCAGAAGGACATGCGCGTGATCAAGCAGCTGCAGCCGCTCGCCATGCGCCAGGGCGCGCGCTCCATGGCAACCAATGCGCCCGCCATGCCCGGCTGGTTCAACCGCATGATCGCCACCAACGAGTACAACCTGCCACGTCTGCCGGTGCCGCAGCTGGGCGACACGCTGGAGCGGTACCTGGAAACGATCCGTCCGCTCGTGTCAGAGAACGAGTGGGAGGAGCACGCCGCGTTGGCCAAGAGCTTCGAGAATGGCGACGGCCGTGAGCTGCAGACGGCGCTGCTCAAGCGCGAGCTGTCGCAGGCCATGGGCAAGGCGTATCCGTTCAGCTACATTGAGGAAGACTGGGACCAGATGTACCTGGGCGGGCGCTACGAGTCGCCGATCAACGTGAACCCTGCGTATGGCCTTCTGGACGAGACGGAGGCGAACCTCAAGGGCATGATCCCTCGCACGGCCGCGTTTGTGCGCTCGACGCTCAAGTGGTGGGAGAAAGTCAAGCGCAGCGAGCTGGAGCAGGACAAGAACCAGTGCATGGCGGGCTTTGCGCGTCAATTCGGCACGGCCAAGATCCCGAAGAAAGACCGGGACGTGCTTGAGTCCACGCCCCGATCGAGCCACATTGTGGTGACCAAGGGCAACCAGTTTTATCAGCTGAACGTGCTGAGCCCCGATGGCAAGCAATTGCTGTCGCAGGCGGATCTGGAAAAGCAGTTGGAGACCATTCTGAATTACTCGGACAAGGCTGATCACGACGATGTTGACATTTCCACGCTCACGGCCGAGAACCGCGATACCTGGGCGCAGATTCGCGATGAACTGATTGCCCACCATCCGGTGAATGCTGAATCGCTCAGCGTCATCGACTCCGCCCTGTTCGTCTTGGCTCTGGAAGAGCGATCGCCCACGGATATGACGGACCGCATGGAGCTTGCTCTGCATGGCAAGGGCTCGAACCGCTGGTTCGACAAGGTGCAGGTCATGGTGCAGACGGATGGTCACTTGACCGTGAACTTTGAGCACTCGTTCTCGGACGGCACGGTCTGGAACCGATGGCTGCACGAGGTCTGGCACGATATGCGCGGCACTTCGTCTGGCTTTGCCTCGTTGAAGGAGCTGCCCGCATACGAAAGCGTGAGCAAGCCCGAAAAGCTGAGCTGGAAGCTGTCGAAGAACCTCGTGGGCGACATCAAGAAGGCCGAAGACAACTTTGCCAAGTTCTCGGGCAACCTGAACACCGAGTCCTTGGTGTACACCAACTTTGCCAAGAAGGACTGCAAGCAGTGGAAGCTCAGCCCCGATGGCATTGCGCAGATGGCGCTTCAGCTGGCCTTTGCGCGCTCGCATGGAAAGGTTCCCGCTGTGTACGAATCGTGCTCGACTCGCGCATTCCACCACGGTCGCACGGAGACTATCCGTTCGGCGACGCCTGCTTCGGCTGCCTTTGTCAACGCTGTTCAGGCCGGTAGCTCCATCGAGACTCAGCGCGAGCTATTGGTGGATGCGGTGAACAACCACGTTGCGATGGCCAAGATGGCGCAACAGGGACTTGGCGTGGACCGCCACTTGTCGGCTTTGTCGTCGATTGCGAACGCCAGCGGCGTGCAAAGCTCATTCTTGCAGAGCCCCGTGCGCGCTCAGAGCACCAACTTCCAGGTCTCGTCGAGTAACGTGACGACGCCGTTCCTGCAGTACTTCGCATTTGGTGCTGTCGTGCCGGATGGATATGGTACTGGCTACCTGCTTCACAACGACACCATCAACGTGAGCATGACCAACTTCAAGGACAGCAGTGTCACGGATGGCAAGACTTTCAAGAAGGCTGTGGAGGAATCACTGGACACCATTAAGGCGCTGGCCAACTCTTCGCCGGCCCCCTAGAGATTCTAAACGGGAAGAATTGGAGATGTTGAGAGTTATCATGAGATGAGTACAGATACCTACGTCGTGTGAAAATCAACGTTGATGAAATGATGCGAGTTTATGAGACATTTGGCATGGTGTTGTCATTGGCACTAGTATTCTATAGTTTTAAGGCTTCTTTGTGCACTCACTGGACATTGTAGGCATATCTAAAGTGGCGAAGCAGAGCATCGCCATTGAATTCTAGCACAGTGACTTCTTGGAAGCTTTGAACAAAGAGCATAATCTCTTCCACAACTCTGCTCAGTAAAACACAAATACGTTAGACGTGACCACAATAAAAAAACGCTCCATTCACATACCTCTTCTTGCCAGCTGGAGTTTTAGGCTGAACTTGCTTGAAGCATTCAGGCAGCTTTTGCGAGAACATATCAAATACTCGCGACATGATATCCTTCATCTGTGGTGGTGAAAGCACGGGATTCAGAACTGCGTGAAGCTTCAGTGTGTTCGAAGTGATGCCCTTCATAGGGTTGGATGGTATTGAAAGATTGGGCGCGTCGTAATCCACCTGAGTACATCAGAGACCGCACAATGAGCAATCACAAACACTAAATGAAGCAAAGGCGGCGTAGATTTACCTCTGCGGCGACGTTTTCCAAGAAACGCTTCATGATTTGGTCTTCTACGATGCTGGTGAACTTGCTGAAGATCTTCTCGTTATGCTCCGCGTAGTCACGGAGAACGCGGTCGAATTCATCCAAAAGAAGCTTTTGGCGGTCCGTAAAATGAGCTGCCAGTGCAGCTTTGATGTGCGGGATCAACGTCATAGCAAGCTCTAATGACTGAGAGGCCAACGCTACAACAATACATCAGTATTTAACAAACTAGCGAAATTAGTGAGATGAGCTTAGCATACGCACCAAGATGACGAGCTGAAATACTCTTGAGTCGTGCAATTTGCATCGCACCAGCACCCAGAACAAGCTGTGTTGTCCTTGAGTTGAATAGCTTCACGATAAAGCACAACCCAAAAAATTAGTGTTGGCAATAAATACGAGCGATCATGCAGGTGTTTCCTACTCGAAAGATTTCAATCGAACGCTGAAGCACGTCGGTCGCGAGAGCTGGGAAATTAGACGCGCAAGACATGTAGTTCATCACGATTTCGAGCATCAGAAGTACCGACCATACTATTCGGAAAGATTTTCCGCAGATCGATACTGCTTTGAATGGAGCGGCAGTCTCCCCAGCGACCTCACGATCATCAGACAAAGTCAAAGACACGCCACGACCACTTGACAGGTTTTCCAGTGCCGTATGCCGAGCGACCGAAATTTCCGTATTTTTCCATAGCTCGTGATCAAGTGTTGATACCAGCTTGGCCATGTTTGTTTGATGATACTTTTCCAAGAAAAGCTTCAGCTGCGAGAACAACGCACCACGCAATGTATAGTCTGTCTTGCCCGTCAATTTTTCCACATTCACCACGAAATCCATGGTTGTATCGTACAAAAGGCGCAATTGTGGCATGGTATACACAGCTTGTACCTCTTTGCGGACAGCAAAGAGATTAGATACACTTCGCTGAGAGAACTCACACGTCTTTCGGATCACTTCGTCGATTTCACGGATCACTTTTGTGCAGTTAGTTTTCTTCTTCCAGTCGCCTAGAATCTCGTGCTCGTCAGTGGAACTATCGGTGGGCGACCAGCCATTCTCACTTGATGCTGGAGATGACGGATCAGCTTGACGCTCGTCTCGTGCTTTCTGTTCTTCAGCTGTTGCTTCGTCGATCTTGGTTTGCATTGACTTCATTAAAATATTCTGAACCACAACGGCTCTTTTTAACACCATGATCAAATGCTCAAAAATCATTTGCACACACTGGAGGAATTCATTTGAGTTCAATGCACGCAGTTGCAGCGAAACCTTGGATTCTGTTGACGGTGCATCGCCGTCAGCGCTTGCACTGCTTTTGCTGCTACTTGATACTGCAATCGTCTCAGTGACGACGGTCTTGACCACCACCTTGATCTCTTCATTCAGTTGATCTCTATATTTGGTAATCACGTTGTTCAGTGCATCTAGACGGAACAGCACCTCAATGAGCTGCTTTAACTCAATCGTCAGGGGGTCTTTTTCATGTTTGCCAGAGTTGGAGCTGATAGACGAACGTTCATCTTCATGGAACATCCATTCAGGAGATGTGACAATAGAAATATACCGCTGAGATATCTGGGTGATAATGAAACCACGGTAACCTTGGAATTTTTCGCTCAAAGAGCTCAAGCCGTGAATTCCCTTCACATGCTCCCGCAACGTCACTTGGGCACTCTCAATCAAGTCCAAGGCACCAGTGTAATCGTGACATTGCACCAACGCCTCCACCGCGGATTCTGCATTCTTGACGCTTTCGATCATGGTCACAACTTCATGCAGCTCAGCGATACGTTTCTGTCGCCTATGCAAACTCACGATGTCCAGCGTCTTGTCTGCCAGTCCATTCCGCAGCCGGTCCATTGTTTTTCTGAATAGTAAATGCTCGTTGGCCATAGCCCAGCATGTAACCAGCAAAGCATATTAACGCACCTCAAGGTAGCGACCTGGTCGCATGCGACAGAGATCGACTTCTTGATCACTTCCTGGTCTGCTGAGGCTTCAAAGAACCGATCCGATCGAGAAGAGACCTGTCTGAGCAGAGTAAACTCCACACGGTCCAAATATCCTGACAGCTAGCGGTTGAAAGCAGCCTTCGTAAGTCACTAGCATCCCGCGATATCAGAACGCCTACGTACCTCCTCCTGCAAAGACGTCTCGGCCGTCATGTTCATCACTTCTTCGAACGTCGCAGGGTCCGTGAGATCAAATGTCGGTCGGAAAAACAGACTCGGCACCACGTTCATGCACTGCGCCACGTCCTCTGCAAAGCGCCACACAACGACTCATGAGCTCCACAGTGCTCTATTCTACACACTCACAAGACCTACCGTCGGCGACAGAAATGGACGGCACGTGGCTGGACGAAAGCTGTTCGCTCACTGGCTTGGCATGGTTATCCTCATACAGCGACGCGCTCTTGCCGAACTTCTTGTTGTACGGCTCAAAGTCGCGCGTGGTGACCTGCTCAATACCTGGGAACGGATCCATCGGGATATCCGGCTCCGGCAGATAGAACGCGTCGAGAAGCATGTCGCTCCAGTTGTTCGCCTTGGGGTTCGTCAGCACTGAGTGGAGATTGTGGTGGCAAACCGACAGGTACGCGCGCTCCTCCTCGTCCATGCTCTGCGCATCGAACGCTTCAGCGGGTGCGGGCTTCATCTTCTCGCGCGATTGGGACCTCGACGACGAGCTGCCGGCCATCTTGAGCGGCGGAGCTTCATCTCGAAGGCTCTGGCCATCGGGACCGCGTGTTGACGACGGGGTGCGGACGTCAAACAGGCCCGGATACTCGGCGGGACTGGGCATGCCCGAGCGCGTGTTCATCATAGCGGCGGCCGCAGCCGAACGCGGCGTGGCCGCAGCCGCCAGCATGGAGTCCTTCATGGCGTTGATGGGGCTGCTCACGCCGTTCCATCCGCGCTTGAGCAGGCCCGTGGGGGAGAAGAACGCCGTGGGCGTGGACGACGGCGGCTTCTTGCGCTCCATGATCACCGCCCGATATTGCTACACGTGCCCCACGCGGTGCCGGAGGTTGCACGAAGACTGTGGTGCAACCGATGCATGTGACGCGAAGGTAACCCGAATCAGATTCCGAGTGGGGCTGTATGGTGCCTCCAGCTCAATAGCTTTCGGCTGACGATCAAGTCAATTGCTTGTCTAGGCGAACCAAGTGGATATCAGCTCACGTGTTGTTGCTTTCCGATGAAAGTGTGATGACACGCACTTCCACTGCTGCTTGGAACCATCGAGGAAGCTGTTCTAGTGTTGAGTGTCGAGGAACAGGATTTTGCGAAGACCGAAGTGATTCATCAGCATCCTCCACTTCTTTGAGGGAAACTGGGGCGAAACAAGCATCATTATCGCCAGCCGGAGTGCTGTACTACACTACAACAGCAAGAGTGCTTTGAATGGAAATTTCTTGCGTGAACAGACTAAGTTAGGTTCGTGTTTCTCTCCGCTGTCGCATGGGTGTTCGTGTACAGTACGATGCATTCCCATCACCAGAAGGGCTCGACACTGCATGTAGCGCTATTGTGATCCCCAGGGTTGCATCAGAAGCTTACATGCGCAGACGCAATGTATCTCCCTCAAGATATTTCGGATCAGTCGTGGTGGATTTCCACTTGCTTGGTGTTCAGCCGCGGCCAAGCGCTTGCATTACGAAGTGATACATATTTGCTGGCTTCAGTTGTTACGACGCAGCGTGAGAGACCGTGCGAAACAACAAGCATTCTGATGCGTCGGCCAGTGCTACTGTCCAGTCGTGGGTATGATGGAGGTAGTGAGAAATGGAGGTCCCACTCAACCCAGAAGGCCACGTCACGTTTCCATCCATCCATTTTCAACTGCTTGGATCTGTGACGCCCTCGCATCGATTCGGTCTTAACGCGTTTGATTGGCCGGCGCTGTCTGCTCAGCTGGCGACGCGCCTTCCAAAGAGTCATACCAGTTAGAGATCTTTCAGCGAAGGATCTCGATCTTCCAGTGCCATCAATAGATCCCAATGTCCATACAAACTCCCATACAAAGCGCAACCAGGCAACGCAGAGCGCCAGATTGAAGTGCCAGTCCGGTCTCTTGGGAGGAGGGACCAGGGGCTAGGGCCACGCCATCACCTGTGGTACGCCACTGTTTGCTTGCGCTGGTGACGCGCCGCTTTCGTACTTAGTGGGATCGACTTTCGCACTTTCATGTGCGTCACTTTCCGTTTGACGCCAGACCCAAGAAACGTCCGACTGGCTCGAGATGGCGCTCTGGGGCACGCTGCGGCAGCGCATGGGCGGCCAGGCGCCGGCCGACTCGAACGCCTTTGTGGACGACTTCTTCAAGAAGACCAAGGAGGACGAGAGATGGGAGCTGCCGCGGCTTGAGAGCGAGATGCAGGCCTTTGTGCAGCAGCAGCTGGAAGAGAAACGACGCGGCATTGCGCTTGTGACCTCGGGCGCCACGATCGTGCCGCTTGACGCAGAGACCGGCAGCTTTGTGGATCTGTCGTCGCAGATGCAAGAGTATCAAGGACCTGCGTGCGCAGAGTTCCTGCTGCAGCAAGGATACGCGGTGATATTTCTGCACCGAGAGGATTCGCTGCAGCCGTTTACGCGGCACTTCCAGAAGTATATCCAGGACGGTGCGTTCATGCAGATGTTCCACGTGCGGAAGGACCAACTGGTGCTCGAAGGACTGGATCTGAACCAGCAACTGCGCATGTACGACGTGGTCGCGCTCTACAACGACTCGAAGGATCGACTCCTCAACATCAGCTTCACGTCGGTGCAGCAATACCTGCTTCTACTGCGGATAGCTACGAAAAGCGTTAGTCCAGCCAAGACGCGAGGCATTGTGATTCTTGCTGCGACTGTGATGGATTTCTACGTACCGCAGCAGGAGCAGAGTACTGCTTCTGGCTCTGGCAAACGCAAGAAGGGCGAGTTCTCCGTGAGCTTTGTGCGTGTGCCTGATGTGATCCGCAAGATACGCAAAGAATGGTGTCCATCGGCATTTGTTGTGACGTTCAAGCACAATCTGAAGGCAGACGAGATGATCGAAGCGGCCCACGCAGACCTCGAAAAGTATGGTGTTGATGTGGTCGCGGGCACAAATCGACGTGAAGAACCGCTGCAAATTATCATGGTGACCGAGCAAGAAGAAACGATCTTGAGCTGCCCAGAAGATGAAGATATAAACGATGCATTTGCGTCTTCAATCGCACAAATGCATCGCCATTTCCGTCGCACGCGCGAGATCCTGGAAAAGGGCAAGCAGCTGCTGCTCTTGTCGGCAAAGTTTTCTATGCTCAAGGAGACGGATCTGGTCAATGAGGATGCGGAAGGCAACAAGAACGTGAAGTTTGGCAAGGGCGTGAAGATTTGCACGGATCGGCGCAGTGGAGACAAGTCCCCCATATATGAGCTCAAGCACATTTTCCAGAACAAGAGCCACTGTGCACGCGCACACATCTGGACGAGCACCATTGAGCACAAATCCGGTCAATCTGGGCTGGATGTGGTCGTAGCATTCAGTCCTGCTGGCAACCCAGAGACGATTCGTGACGTGTGGGGCGATTTCTGGTCTGGATGGGCGGAAGATGAAATCAAAGAGTTCAAGCAGCAAATGAGCAATGTCTCCCTGACCTCAGCGCTCAATGTGGTGACTTCGTCTATCTCAGGTGACTACACTCCTGCGTCTCAGCTCTTGCAATACATGTGGAGCAAGTTTGGCTCAGCCTGGTCGGATGGCGAGCAAACTCGTGTGCGTCAAAGCATTCAGAATATGATCACAGTCGGACTGGATCGAGGTTTGGTAGAGCCTGCGGATATTTCGCCCTTGGAAAAGCTGATGCATCGACCTCGAGTGCGCCGTTTTGAGTCTCTTGTCTTGGATCAAGCCCCAATTCTACATTCGCACTCGTCGCGTCGACGACGCCGAGACAGTGATGAAGAGAGCGAATCCAATCCTGTCCGAATCAATAAAGCACGAAAGGTTCGTGTCCATCGCGCTTTGAACGCGTACATGAAGGATATGATTGACGCTGGATTGCTGGACGCCATCATGGAGTACGTCGAGCAAGGAGCAGCCGTTCATATCACAGGATACAGCATGGGCGGAATGCTTGGCCAGCTTATCATGCTTTACTTAGGCGATCGAGCACGAATGCAGCGAGTTGATTCGAGCAAGATCAATTTTGTGGGCTTTGGAACTCCTCGCGTAGGTGATGCGGGCTTTGCGGCACGCTTGAGGATGCTTTTCGATCCTGAGCAGCTTATTATTGTGATGCACCCATCCGATTCTGTGCATGCGTTCCCTCCGTCTGCTGAAGGATATACAGATGCCGCTCTCAAGATATTTTTGCGCCAGGATGGGCTTGGTGTCGGTCGTCGTACGGCGTCCACATTTTCGCTCCTTCCTGTGGCCAGATCAATGGATCGCATTTTCGAGCGCGCATTCATCGCATCAACGGTCCCGGTTGAGTCTGCATGCTCGTTCTGCTCAAGCAAAGCGCATTCGACTGCTCAGCATCGATGCCGCTACTGTATCGAGCGTGGATCACATCGTGGAGCCGATTGCCCGAATCGCAAGGGCGGTTGCCGTCTCTGTGGCCACTCCAACCACAGCACTGGCGAACATCGGTGTCGGGTCTGCCAGCAGTACGGCCATCGCGGTCGTGAATGCCACGCTCAGCGTGACGTGGGACTCACGGAAATCGTCGCATACTTCCGCTTTCATCACTTTTTGTACTACAACTCGAATCTCAAGAAAACGGTCGAGGCCGCTTAAATATTAAACAAGGTAGAGGAATTGTTTGCATAAATGCTGTGATGTCAGGTCTCTATCGTGCACGGATTAATATTGCCGCAGCGACTGCTTTGCTCCTTCGTCTGTGGGTGGATACAGCGACCAAAGAGCGATCTTGTGGTCTTTCGACGCCGATACGAAATGTGCGTTGTCAGGGCTGAAGTCCAAGCCAAAGACGCTCTCGGTATGGTATCTGAGAATCGCCAGCGGCTTTAACTTGCGTTGGTGGAACACGCGAATGCTAGATAGAAGAAGCACCAGCAAGACAGTCAGCAACAGATCTGAAAGGTCAGAAAACAATATATCGTACCGATGATCCCAGCCCGCAGAGGCAAAAATGCGCTGGTCTGGACGAATCCGGATGGCGCTGATGCCTCCGTGATTGCACGAGAAGAATGACTCAGACGAGATGGACAGAGCGGATGGATCGAATTTCGAAACGCGGAGATCCTCCGCAGAGGACCCGCAAATGGCCGTGTGGCCATCACGCGTGAGGTCAAAGGAGAGAACTGGAGGCACATCAGCGTGAGTTGAGGATTAGCGACATAGTACTGGTTCTATAGGCTTGCTAACTTACGCGCAGTGGCGCCTGAGAAGATCTGAGTTTCGCATGCGATTTTTCCTCCGACCCGCAGATCAAGAATGGAGAGCTGACCGCCTTCGTATCCAGCCGCCACGAAAGGATTCGCGTTTCCATTCGCACTGCTCTCGAACAGACTAAGCGACATGCACATGCCTTTGCCACCAGCGTTAGCAGAAGTCCTCATGGAGCTGCTTTGAAGTACCATCTACCTTTTTTCTTGCCAGGATCTTGCGCCTTGATCAGCATGACCGGCATTGCCCTTTGCACTCTGGTATCGTAAACGAGTAGCTAGATAATAGCCATTAGCTCCACAGGTCACCCACACAATTATGCGCAATGGGATCATTACCTGCTCCGAATCGCTGCCAGGGCACACAATGAGATGCTGCGCATCGCTGACGTCGGCTGTTGGCCAGCGCAGCGTTGCCAGCTTGGTGAACGAGAAGGATCCACAGTAGAATTCTGCTAGCGGATCCGATTGACTGCCGAACGTTTGAGTATCCCACACCTTGACAAAGCCATCGCGCCCTTGCGTCACGAAGCGACTGGTATCCAAGAGCTGCGTGTGCAGCACGCCCGCCTTGGAATGCGCACTGGCGCTGGCGCTCTCCCGCCGCGTCTTGAGGTTCCAGAGCTTGACGACGCCATCCGCAGCTCCAGAGACGATGCTGCTGTTGTTCACGTAGCTCACGCTGTTTACGGGCACGCGGTGGCCACGTAGCACGCCCAGCGGCTCCGGCGGCGCTGCCTTAGGCTTCATGGACTTGGCTGCCGACATGGTGATGGTCATTAACCCAATATGTGCAATCTGGAGGAAAATGTAAAGTCCAAAAGTACACATTGTAAAATGTGGGTAGTGGGTGATTTATTTATATGAAAAACTCAGATGGTGAGACATTCGGTATTTTTTTGGCACGCAAATCACCAGATGGTGAGTTTTAGAAGTCAACCCACCATTTTGCCCACAAAATTTCGATAAAAATGAGCGTGCGACTGATAAATCGATTCTGATCATCAACATGCTCTTCTAGAGTGTTCTTCATCAAACGGGCGCGTGCAAACGCCCATACATTCGTGCAGTAATATTGAAGTTGAGTTGACGTCGCTGTATCAGAAAAGTACGGTGCATATCGCACATTCACGTTGAAATACGCAAGAAAGAAATCCGCAGAGCTTCAAGGTCGCGGGAGAGTTCCACATTTATCCATCTGTCCTGATCACCACCAACAAATAAACACGCGCACAAACATTTTTCACAGGTTCCAAATATGTGACAAACGCTAATAAGATCGCCATATAACTAAATCCGTTTGAACGGGGTATGCATTGTGACAAGTCCACATGACGTCTCATGGTGCCGTGCTCACTTCCTGATTGCAGCACGGGGGACGGACGGACCGACGCCATGATGCTCAAGATATTCATGCCGCTCAATGATCCGGGTTCTGCGTCTCGCACGCGCCACTCGTACATCGTGCAGCCTGGCGACTCCATCGCCAGCATCGCGCTCCGGTGCGTGTGGTCTCCATTGTGAACCTCTCTTGTCCCTGCTGACGGAATCCTTCTGTAGACATGACATGTCGGAGATGGAGCTGCGCGGCCTCAACAAGATGAAGCCTAGCGACACCATCGCGCCTGGACAGCTGCTACAGGTGCTGATGAAGAAGCGCAGGCAAAGTCTGCCCAAGGTGCGGCTGCCGTACTTGCAGCGCAGCAGCGACCCGGGGGAGAACAACCACTCGGAGGACGACGAACAGCCGGAAGTTTCCCCTCAACGGTAAGGAAGTGAGCAGAGGCGCATGATGGACATGAGATCTGATGGCTCTGGATTGACTACTACAGAGCGCAGGACGGGGAAAAGCGCCACTGGTGGTCGAGGCGAACGCATCACGCGCAGCCAGAGGCGGACGACACCCACTCGCCCATTCCCCCGAGTCGCAAGCAGCGATCCAAGTCCGAGCACAGGGTGGAGATTTTGACCATGCGGAAAGAGAAAGAGGAGCTGCTGCTGCCCACGCTCATTGGCGGGACGTCCACGGAGGTGCTCTCGAACAAACGCTTGGGCCCAAGTCTGGTGCCGCAGGTTGAGAGCTGCCTGCCCATGCACATCCAGGGCTACGACTGGAAGCTGCTCTACAGTCTCATGCAGCACGGCTCCAGTCTCGACACGCTCATGCGCAAAGTGCGAAACCAGAGTCCCACGCTGATTGTGGTTGAGACTGCCAAGGGCGAAGTCTTTGGCGGCTACGCAGCTGTGCCGTGGAAAAACTCGGCCTCGTACTATGGCATTGGCGAGTCGTTTGTATTTACGTGCCAACCAAACTTCGAACGCTTTGCTTGGAAGCGAACAAACTCGCTTTACATGTTCAGCTCTGAAGACTGTATCGCCATGGGCGGAGGGTAAGCTGAGGCACCATCCTGTCTCTTGCAGGGGATATGAAGCTGAACTCTTCTTTTTTTTTTAGACGAGGCTTCGCATGGTTCTTGAACTCGGATCTTTCTCGTGGAACTACAGGAGAATGCGATACATTCATGAACAGGTTCGTCTTACTGATAGCTAGATCATTTTACTCTAGCTTCGTGCTTACCTGACTTTGCTGTGAAATAGGCCGTTGACTTCGGAAAGCGATTTCGACGTGGTCTCAGTCGAAGTCTGGGGGTTCGTCTACAAGTAAAGCAACGCCTCAAGCTAAAGCTTGTATTTATTACCGTATGAGAGCAGCCTTCTTCGACTGCACGGGGCAGATCGGTGCGTGTGATTCCAGTTCAAGCAAGAAGCCATCTAGTGCTCAGTATGTATTAATATATTATGGATTGAGATTTAAACAGTAGCCGCATGCTTTCTCTCATCCGATGAGCCCCTTGCAGCTCAAATCTACTATCGAATGTCTCACAACTGAGCGAGGAAAGCTTCGGCAAACGCAGCTAGCTCTTGCTTGTCTTCATCATCCATTAATTCATCATTCGCCCACTTGGCTGCTAATCCTTCGATCACGGTCTTGAGACCAGCGTCCTGGAATATCGCTTGGCAGGCTGGCAATTGAGCATATTGCGCACTCAGCAGCTCAACCGAGTGTCGGTTTTGCAATTGCGCCACCTGATAGCACACAAAAACATATCGATCCAGTTAATATCTTTTTGCAGGCATCATGGAACCAGTTTCTTTCACTTACGTTGCTCATGAAGAAGGACGAGAGTCGCTGGCACCAAGCAGCCGATCGCAGCTCCTCCTGAATCGTCTGCAGACTAGATTCGCCTGCTTCCGCCGTCTGAGCTGGCACTTCTTCTAGCAGCAAGTCATGAGCGAGAAGAGCAGCCTTGTCACAAGAAGTTAGATCATATGCTGAGACAAGTCCATGTACAATTGGCATCTCTACAAACCTTGATCTGGAAAGCTTGTGGGTGCTTTCCATTGAAAACGTCGCCAAGAACGGCGGGGCCATTGTGGAGCACAAACAGCCGTTGGCCACGTTCGTTAAAGCGAACCAGCGATGCTAGCGCGTAGAGTGCCTTCTTCTTCACTTCGATAACTTCTTCCGCGGATTCCGAATCTTCCACTGGCAGCGCCAACGAGTGAATGAGCTTTGGCATAACGCCAGCGTCGATGGCCCAGTCCTGGCCGTCCTTGTAGTTCTTGACAGCACTTCCGATGACCCAGGACGCCGACGCTCGGACAGGCAGATTAGTTGAGTTGAGGTATTCAGCGAGGATATCGAAGCCACCGATGTAGTTGAACACGTGGGTCTTGTCCAGATCCTGCACCTCCCACTCCAGCACCTCCAGCACGCGCACTTGGTCCTCCGTGCTGCCGTTCTGCTCGGCTTCACGGAACTGATCAAGCAGCGAGGCTAAGTACTTGGCATCGTTTTGCATGGAATCCATGGCCTCCTTGAGCTCTTCCTGTCGGCGTTTCCAGATCTTGATCATTTGGCGGCGGAACTCAGGCTCAGCAAGCTTGGCGCGGGCTTCGTGGATGTCCATTCCGTCCACCGTCGGAGGCTCCGGAAGCGCTTCAAGCACCTCGTACATCTTTTCGTGGTTCCAGTTAGGCTCACTCGGGTCTAGTTCTCCTTCAGACTGCTCGCTCGCTTCGGATTGCGGCTCATTGTTCGTACTGGTGGCCGTCGTGGGCTCTTCTTCAAACGCTTCGAGCTCATCAGGATCATCAACGACGGCTACGAGCCCTTGCGACGCAGTAGCCGGCGCGACAACAGCATCAATCTCGCCCGTGACGTCGGTAGCCACAGTCACACTCGCGTCCTTGGTAACCGAGACATCGCGCATCACAGCTTCCGTCTCGTCGTTCTCGTTCTCATCAATCAACTTGGCTTCACGCTTTCCCGTCTCAAGGTTCAGACGAATGTGAAGACCCTACAATACAGCAACAACTCCATGTGAGCAGCCGCATCGCATGCAATGAGCAGCTAGCAAAGCATCGTACCGCCGGCACGCCTTGACCAGGTAGCAGCTCCTTCCACTCCTTGGAGGCAATGAACTCCGGAATGCGCTCGACAGGCTTGTTGTCATTGGCATCGGCAGCCTCTTCTGCCAGCACTGAGACGGATAGCAGCGCTAGTAGCATGGCGGCAGCGAGCGCCCATCGCCATGGACGGCTGGTCTTGTATCGCATCGTTCGCATCAAGAGCTCTTTCTAGAAATGACACGCAACAGGCGAAAGGATACGTGGATGTGGAACACCTGCCTTACGTGGCACCAACCCAAATCGTGGCTCAGACCACCTTCGCGCAACCTGCCCTACCTTCTAGAAAACGTAACCCGTAACCAGGGGCTACAATTATAGACACTACGGTACTATGGTTAACGTCAACTTTACTTTGGCGAGTCAAAGTCAAGTTGGCCGGCCAGCTGCAAGAGGGAGTGAGCCATGCAGCCCCATCTACAGGCAGCGCAGAGCGCCATCCAGGAAGCCCAGCAGGCCGATGCCGCCCAGAGCTTCCGCCAGATGAAGGTGCCGTACGACTCGCTGTCGGACCCAAGCTCCGGCCTGCGCGTGAACAAGTGGGACGCGCTCATTCTGGATTCCGAGATCCTCGGGCTGCTCAAGACGCCCGTGAAAGATATGTTCAGCATGTTCGAGCCGGGTGTAATGGATCGCGTCAAGCCAGAGATCGATGCGCTGCTGGGCGCACTGCTCTTCTGCTTCTCCACGGGCGTACGGAGGGTAAGACTGCTTTGCTTATCGTGCTCTGTGCGCAATACTGACTGGTCTACTTGATTCTGACTGCAGCCAACGCCAGGCATGCAACTGGAGAACGTGCAGTACGCTCCACATCTGCTGACAAACAAGCGCATCGCCGCGCTCTTCATGCTCTCAGTGGGTCTGCCGTACGCCTGGAAGCGGCTCTTCCGGTATCTTTCGTCGTCGCGCTGGGCATCACCAACTACAGCCGACGATGACGCAAGTTTGAACGCGGCAGAGTCACGCAGAACGCGGATGCTGTCGATCATGAAGCGCATCGAGACAGTCGTGGTGCTGTCCCAGTTTGCCAACTTCATGGCGTTCTTGCGCAAGGGAACGTACCGCTCGCTTCCAGAGCGGATCCTCGGCATGAAGCTGGTACTGCTAGCTCTTCCTGATGATTGCTGCTTGCGCTGGAGCTCACAGCTTGTCATGGATGCAGGAAAACATCGCGCCTGCGAACACGCCGCGAGCCATTAACTTCGAGTACATGACGCGCCAGTTGCTCTGGACTGGACTGATGGTGCGCTCTTTGTAGCCGAGGGGCGAATGACAAGTATCCTCATCTCACTCATCACTGTTGCTTCTCTATAGGAATTCGGCAACTTCGCCCTTCCGCTCATGACGTGGAGTCGCCTGCGTGCCAATGGCGCCCTGCGCAGCCTATCGGACACCAATGCGAGTGGTCGAGCATCTCAGTGCTCTCTGTGTGGCATCTCACCACCGCAGGTGAACACAAGTTTGAGTATTGTGGGCTCGTAATTTGAGGCTTATGAGTTTGTGGTGTATCTATGCAGACGCCCTACATTACCTCGTGCAAGCACGTATACTGCTACTATTGTCTGCAGACAGCCGTCGCGGCGGATGAAGACTTCCCGTACGTACCTGCTCATGACGGCCTTGTATGGTGTGGAGGAACTAAAGTTACTTCCCTGTATGCAGCTGTGTTGCGTGTGGAGTTAAATTCGACTCTTCGCAGAGACTGCGAGTATAGAAACAAATTCTCCATTGAGTAAAGCTACAGATTAAACACACATGGCTTTTACTTGAGCGTTGCGACATCAATTTTGAAGCAATCACCAGGTGATGTTGGGGCCTTGCGAAGGATCTCTCACTGAATGCTCACTCTGGAACGGGTATCTTTTCCACGCGCAGTGCCAGATGCATACTACGGATACCATATTTCTTTCTATCTTCGCGCTCTATTTTTCCCAACATGCTATCAATTCGCATGAGCTAAAATGCAGCACAAGCCACGATGACACGGATTCTCTTTGAAAAGGGTGGTGTTAAAAAACACCAAGTATAGTTTTGGCTAGAAGCCAAGAGCGATCACGACCGAAGCCATGTGCTCAGTTGTTGCGAATGCGCATGGGCAAGACAACTTACGAGCGTTCGCCACGGATGCGGCGAGCGAGCTGAATGTCCTTGGGCATGATAGTGACACGCTTGGCGTGGATGGCGCACAGGTTGGTGTCTTCGAAGAGGCCGACAAGGTAGGCTTCGGCGGCTTCCTGCAGGGCGAGGACAGCCGAGCCCTGGAAACGCAGGTCAGTCTTGAAGTCCTGGGCGATTTCACGCACGAGACGCTGGAAAGGCAGCTTGCGGATCAGGAGCTCCGTCGACTTCTGGTAGCGACGGATTTCACGAAGGGCAACCGTACCCGGGCGGTAACGGTGGGGCTTCTTGACGCCACCCGTGGCGGGGGCACTCTTACGAGCGGCCTTGGTGGCGAGCTGCTTGCGCGGGGCCTTGCCACCGGTGGACTTACGAGCGGTCTGCTTGGTACGGGCCATTGTTCTTCTTCGAGGCTGAGGAGAAAATTTGGGAATGTGGTGACCAGACGACGCCAAAGCCGGCGAAACCCAAAGGCCTAAAGTCCCTCAAAGAGCGCGTCTTCATGGAAAAAAGAGCGCGCACGTGGACCAAAGTGTCACTTTTCCTCATCGTCTTCCACCAATCAACGCACTTCAAATATCTTTTTATCCAGTAGAAACAATCTAAAAGTGGTAGTAGGCCAATCAAACTATGCAAATCAAATCGCTTAAAAGAGAACCAATCAGATCGCTTTGTTTGCATCCACTGGCACCTCCGGGACCGCCACCTAATGCAAGCCAACTATTGGTGGAAAAACGCGCAAAGTTCGCGCCTTCTGGCGTTTGATTTTGGAGCGAGGGACGCGCATCCAATACTCCAAATCATTCAGCAATTAGCCTCGCAAGAAGCAAAAGCAACTCAAGTCAACATGTCTGGACGTGGCAAGGGAGGAAAGGGACTCGGCAAGGGCGGTGCCAAGCGTCACCGCAAGGTTCTTCGCGACAACATCCAGGGCATCACCAAGCCTGCCATCCGTCGTCTGGCACGTCGTGGCGGTGTCAAGCGTATCTCCGGCCTGATCTACGAGGAGACCCGCGGTGTCCTCAAGGTCTTCCTTGAGAACGTCATCCGCGACTCGGTCACCTACACGGAGCACGCGCGCCGAAAGACCGTGACGGCCATGGACGTCGTCTACGCTCTTAAGCGCCAGGGCCGCACCCTTTACGGCTTCGGCGGTTAAGCGGTTGTCGCTCGTGCTACAAGCAAACGAAGGAGCTGATAAGCTTCTTCACTGTATCCACTGGTGTTTTTTAACACCACCCTTTTCACAAAGAAAACTATTCATTTCGCATTTCTTGCGGCACAATCTAGAGTAAATGATTAGACACAAGACTGTGCAGATATTTATCATGGTCAGATGCCTGTTCATTCTGCGACCATAAATGTCAAATTTGGGGGAAAAAGTTCAGAACCGGTGTGACCGGTATGCTCAAAAGTAAAATAGCCGCAGATACCTTACAGTACCGTAGATGAATTTAGAAAAAAGGGATACTGGAGTAAAATTAGGCAAGTAGGTCAATTCATTGAATTGGATGTCGGAGTTGGCGCCGTTGGCTTGTTTTGGCGGGAAGTCCCCGCCTCCGGTTCTGGCCCAATCGCCATCAGGAGTCCTCAGTCATTTGGATCAGGATGGCCAACCTCACGAGCAATGCCATCTCCATGCTCTACAACAAGTCTGCGCCCGAGGGCTTCGAGCCCTGGTTGCAGGTAGGAGCCCGCCTCTCTCTCTCTCTCTGTCTGCGTTGCCCAGGCTCACGCTCGCTCCTGTTGCGTCGCAGGTGATTGACACCAAGAAGATCAAGCCCGCCAATGGCGCAGGTGGCGACCGCTATCGGTACGTTGGCTGCTCTAATCGTACTGGAACGAATGGGGATCTGACCACACGTGGGCTTTGATAGCGTCGTACTGTCAGACGGCACGTCCTACATCAGCGGCATGCTGGCCACGCAAATGGCTTCGGTACGTTGCGCTCTGTCGTCATGGGAAGATGCCATGTCCTCTAACGGATGTTGCGTGCGCAGCTCATGGAGGACGACAGCCTCAAGGTGAACTACGTCATGCAGCTCAAGGACTACATCCTCAACGACGTGCAGGGCCGCCGCATCCTCATCGTGCTGAGCGTGGAGCAGATCGTGCCGGCCTTTGAGCGCATCGGCGCGCCGCAGAGCATCGATGGCTCCAAGGGCGGCGCTACGCCCGCACCAGTCAGGACGGCCGTGCCGCCCAGCCTCAGCTCCGCGCCGCAAGCTCCTGCCGTGCCTGCGTATCAGCAGCAGGCCGCTGCCCCCAGCTACAACAAGCCGGCGCCCGCGTACCAGGCGCCCAGCTACGCGCCGCCGGTGCAGGACAGCAAGCCCATGTACAACAACCGAGCGCCTGTGGTGCGTCAGGACCCCAACATCCGCCTCTCGGACATCCACAGCCTGAACCCGTACGCCGGCGGGCGCTGGACCATCAAGGCCCGCGTCACGACGCGCTCGCCCATCAAGAACTGGACCAACGCGCGCGGCCAGGGCAAGCTCTGCAGCTGCGACCTGCTGGACGCCAAGGGCGGCGAGATCCGCGCCACGTTCTTCAACGACGGTGTGGACAAGTTCTACGAGCTGCTCAAGCCCGGTGGCATCTTCTACTTCAGCGGCGGCAAGATCAAGATGACCAACCGCAAGTTCTCGAACGTGGACAATGACTACGAGGTGACGTTCGACCAGCACTCGGAGATCTCGCCCGCGCCGGAGGACGGCGATATCCAGCAGATGCAGTACAGCTTCAAGAAGATCGCGCTCATCGAGTCCATGCCGGCTGACGCGAACGTCGACGTCATAGGCGTCGTCAAGGACATCGGCCCCGTGAACGAGATCATGTCCAAGGCCGGCAAGCAGCTCTTCAAGCGCGACATCTCGCTGGTCGACGACTCGAACGCCGAGATCAAGTGCACGATGTGGAACGAGCGCGCGAAGGAGGATTGCTCCAGCTGGGCCAACAATGTCGTGGCCATCAAGGGCTGCCGCATCAGCGACTACAATGGCAAGTCCATCGGCACGGTCACGAGCTCCAGCTTCTCGGTCAACCCGGCGATCCCGGAGGCTGGTCATCTGCTCAACTGGTTCAACACAGGCGGCAACACGAGCCAAGTCAAGTCACTGAGCTCCAGTGGCGGTGGTTTCGGCGGTGGCGGCCTGGGCTCGTTCTCGGAGCGATCCACGATCAGCAGCATCAAGGCCAAGCAGCTGGGCTTCGGCCAGAAGCCGGACTACATCACCGTTAAGGCCACGGTGAACTACATCAAGCACGACACGGGCGTGTTCTACCAGGCGTGCACCAAGTGCCAGAAGAAGGTCGTGCCTGATGTGGCCCAGAACTTCACGTGCGAGAAGTGCCAGACCACGTACCAGACCTGCGAGAACCGCTACATCCTCACGGCCGTGATCCTGGACCACACGGGCAGCACGTGGACGACGTGCTTCAATGACCAGGGCAAGATCGTGCTCAACGGCCGATCGGCCGACGAGATCGGCGAGCTGCGCGACACGAACCCGGCGCTGTTCGAAGCTGCGTTCAAGGAAGCGCTATTTAAGGAGTACGTCATGCGCCTGCGCGTCAAGGCCGAGAACGTGCAGGAGGAGCTGCGAGTCAAGGGCAACATCATGACGCTTGAGCCGATCAACTACGTGACGGAGTCCAAGGACCTGCTCCAGGCCATCGCCCAGTACAGCTAGGAACGCAGCATTTGCATATTGACGTGTGCGGAGGAGACAGAAGAATTCAATGCAGAAACAAATTTTAAAGAGGTGTTGTCTAGTCTATTTACCTTGGCTCTTCGCATTGGAATTCCTACTATGAGACGCAGTGGCCGGGTGGTGCGAGGGCGGAGGCGGTGGCTCTCGGGGTGCTTCTTCCAGAACGCGACGCTGGATGATATAGTACGGCGTGTTCTTTTGGACGAACGGGACCTTGGTGAAGATCCCGGCCTCGGGTGTCACGTTGCGCGTCGTCGCCTTGCCGATGGCGGTGCGGAATGGGCCAGCGACCCATTTCAACTTGCTTTTCTGCGCAAGAGATCTACGTCAAATGGGGTGACGCTACGCATGACAACAGAGCAGGCTGTTAAAATGTACCTGGGCTTCCAGCGCGTCACGCTCTAATGAGCTCTGATATGGAGCGTCGTTGATGACTGAGTAGTACGACGTCCCGGGGGCTTGCTGCCTTTCGACCGCGTTCAGCTTGTTGAAGCGATTGATCGCACAATAAGGCCTCTCCAGCTCATTCTTCTGGCTCACGCGGACACGTCGCGTTGCTGCAGACCGTGCCGGCGCTTGGTTCTAAGCCAGGAACCAGCAGTCAGCCTCACCACTGGTGTGGTTCAATAATGAGCGTCTTACCTCCATGCTCTGGTTGCTTGCGAAGACGTGATCGGTCTTCTCCTGCGCTATCGATGGCTGCTCTGGGCTGAAAGCCTGCTTTAATGCCAGCGGATCAGCTGCAAACGCATCCTGTCTGACGAAGAGACTAGGCTGAACAGAGTGCTCGTGGGCTAGAGTTGACGACGGATACACCGATCGAGACGTCTTGATCATGCGGACAGGGTGCGTGGCCTTCGGAGCTGTCCGATAAGGGCCAGCGGATACTGGGCGGCATCGCTTTGGAGACGTTCTTCCTGGAGTCATGGCGGCTGAAGATCCATCGATGAGACGATGGATCTGCTGTTGCTGGTGGCTCTGCTGGTTGTTGTCTGCAGTCTTGACGCTTACGTCAATGCGCGGCTTTGTGGGGGCCAGACACTTGGTCTGTGCCACATTCAGTCGGTCTTTCACGCGAGAGGACCCGCTGATGGCTGAGACGTAGCTGCGATCGATGTACGCGTGCACTTGGAGCTCGCGGTGTTTGGCAAAGACAAAGCTACGCAGCAGTTGGCACGTCTCCGGATAGTCCTTAGACAGCGTAAAATGCGAACCAACGCTGTTGCCGAACTCCACGAGCATGGGACCCCGACTGCTGTCCATGAGCACGCGATATCTACAGCCACGTGAGTTAAGCACTCAGCATCAGCCATGGTCCGGCTGCCTAAATCTCACCTGTTGTTTCCTGTGGTAGCGATTCGCTCATCCAGATCCCATTTGCTCTTGCAGTTCACAACGAACTCCCGATGCGGCACCTTCTGAAGCAACGCGTGCTGTGTGAACTCGAGTCGACAGCAGCATTTGGTCTCTCCTCGCTTGGAGAGCATCAGTGGCTGGCTCAGTTGTGCTCGAACTGGCCTGGTGCCTGCGCGGGCCGAGTTGGGTCTGGCGCCGTAGCTCTTGGCGGTATCGCTCGAGTGAAGAACGATCCCAGTGTTGCCCTGAGGAATCCAGGTGCGCTCGCGAGGCTCGAACACAAAGAAGTCGCCTGTCTTGGTGTCCAGCAACATGTCGCTCTGGCTCGTTCGGCTTGCAGCAGAAGCCTGTGGGGGCGGCGGAATGGCATGGATATCATCAATGAGACAACCCAGGCCGCTGTTGTTCATCACTCGGAGGTGTTCTCCTCCAGTGGAGCACACAAACGCCAGCAGCTGCGCTCCGATGCCGATACCAAAGAAGCATTTGCCCGTCATCATGCACATTTTGGTCAACAGCGTGAGCTTGCGCATGCTCGGTGCCCACGGAGGTGCGCCATTCGGATCGCCCGCGACGATCACGAAGTCCAGAAGGTCGAACTTCGTGATCATCTGCGGATTCGAGAACTCGGAATGCATCTCAAACAGAAAGTCGTCCAGCTCCAGACGCGTTTTCTCCTGCAAACACGCCATGAGCTGAGTTCCACACAGATAGCGAGCAATGCACGTCTGTACCACGAGATCAATGCCCGTCACTTCAGTCTTCTCCAGCTCCTTGATGACAGCCACGACATGCTGGCGAACGCGCTCGTATCGGTCTCTGTAGTTTCGCTCCTTGTTGGTGCTTGCAAGGGCATCCACCAGGAGGACTCTCATTAGTAGAAGAGCCCTCGGTCAGCAGCTCATGCAGCAGCGTTATGCGCAAGGAATTGATGCATAGAGCCAAGAATAGACAATCCAGTGAGATATTTTCAAGGCCGAAAGAGGGAACTCATGCCGCTGGAGCAGCCAGCGGATCCGCGCTCGTACCCGGAATGGCCTCGTGGTCTTGGCGATCCTTATGTGGAACACTTGGATCTGTTCGCGAAACAGAACGGCGCGAAGAAAGATCGCCGCGCTGCCATTGCCCAGTTCCGAGCGCAACACCAGCTCGCCAACGCAGCTTTTGGTAGCAAACCGACCAAGCCCAACAACGAAACAGACGCCAAACTTCAGCCGGTAGGAAATGCTTGCTCAAGCCTTATGCTTTGGACGCTCTCTTCACGGTTCGATTTCATTGTAGCGCAATTGCAGCTTCCGAATCCAGTGCAAACGTGCTCAGGCGACCAAGAAATGCCTCAACTGCGTCAAGTACGTTCACTTGTCTTGGCTTTTCTTCATGGATCTCTGCTCACGAACTGAGGCAGGTTTGACGACCAGCAGCTCGGATATTTCTGCGACGCCTGCTTTGAAGCGCGACATCCGGCCTACCGTCTGCCTCACTCGTGGGTTTCCATCCAGAGTAAGTCAGTCGTTCTCTTTGTCTCGAAGTGAATACTCATGAAGCATCTCTTGACTCTAGACGACATCAACCAGGATGAAGAGTGGATCACGCACGTCGCCAGGTACGAGACAGTGACTCCACAACCTGCAAAGGCTCTTCACTGACTTCTACAAAGCGCACTCGTAGTCATAAACTGCAGCAAGATGCGCAGGAGCTCCAGCTTTTACTCGGCCAGATCCAGACGCACGTACAGAACAATGCGGCACCAGCGTCGCCATCACGCACCAGCAGGAAGGCAACCATCACTGCAGCAGGAGGCATCGACTTCCAACGCACTCATGCCAGCGTCTTGCGCATCGAGAGCTCTCTGCATGGTCTGATCGGCCAAATCCAAAGCGAGCTGGCACAAAAGCCCCCGCTGACACGCGAGGAGGCTCTATTGCGCATCCAGAGCATGTGGAGGATCCGCAAGGCGCGCAAGGAGCTCAAGACGCTAGTCAAGAGCCTGTACTCGAGGTTCCAGGACCCCACGACCGGCGAGACGTACTACTACAACACGCGGACCAAGACCACGCAGTGGACCAAGCCCTCGGCTCTTATGAGAGATGAAATAGACACTCCACGTCAAGAGAAGAGCGCCAAAGCGAAGCAAAAGACTCCGATGACCAAACGATTCAGCGACAAAGCTGAGCTCGAAGGCCACGCTGTGCGCTGTATCCAAGGCATGGCGCGTTCACATTTGGCTCGCAAGCGAATGCAGCAACTCATTTCGTCGGTCTACGAGAAGATCTGGGACGATTCGACGCAGCGATTCTACTACCACAACACGCAGACCAAGCAGGTGTCCTGGGTACGACTTCGCTGGGTGAATGACGGCATGCTGGCCACACCAAGAACCCGACGGAAGCAGCAGAAAGCAGTTCACCATCGAGGCTTGGACGGAGATTCACGCTTGGAAATGACGGAGGACGAGGCGGCAGCCATGGTGCAGCGCGCGTTTCGCCGCAAACGAGGCTTCCGTGCGCTGCTTCAGCTGTGTCGAGCTGTTTACGAGCGCATCTACGACCCGGAGCAAGGCGTGTACTTCTACCACAACACACGGACCAAGGAGACGTCCTGGGACAAGCCCTTGCTGCTGCGAGGCAGTGAGAGCGAGGTCTTCACTCCACGCACGCGGCAGAAGAAGCTCCAGCCGCTTTTGAACGCTTCATCATTGCTGAGTAAGCCACGACGCGTGTGGACGGAGACAGACGCTGCCGTCCAACTGCAGACTGTCTTCCGAGCTCGCAGGGCTAGAGCGGAGTTGGATCGGCGACTGGTGCTAACGTTCAAGAAGGCGCTGGATCCGGACTCGCAGCAGGTCTACTACGTGAACCTGGCCACCGGCGACGTGAGTTGGACGCCGCCAGCCTTGCTGCTCAAGAGAAACGCGGAGATTTCGTCCTTCCAATAGATCCACGCGATCCTGATCTGCACCGGAACCAATCTGTTCTGCCATCCAAAATAGACCAAAGCAGCTTCAACACGTCTGAGTAGTCGTCATTCTCCATTTGGAAGCCAAGCAGACAGCCATGACAGCCGTGCGTTGTGGCTCTCTTGTACTGGCGATGCTTCTCCTTCTTCTGCCTCAAGCGCTGGGTCAGGAGACCGACTCCAGCGCCTGCGACGTGGACGAGATCCATCTCGCGTCGGACGGCACGATCGAGCAGCAGTCGCTCGAGTGGGGAGACCGCGTGGCCGCCAACGCGACGCTCAACGGGTCGGTGCATGAGGACGAGTCGCACTTCTACCACATCTGCATCCTGCGCCACGAGCACGAGCACCTGATCCGCGTGAACCTCACGGCCACCAGCAGAGGCGGCCAGCTCAACCTCTTCCTCTCCAGCGAGCACAAGTACCCGCGCCGCGGCCGCGCGACCTGGATCTCGCAGCACCCGCGGCCGGAGGTCGTGAACCTGTACACGTACCTGGACGGCTTTCCGCGCAAGAGCGACGCGCAGAACCGGTCGATCCCGCTGCATCTGGGCGTGGAGGGCGTGGGCGACGCCGACTACACGCTCACGGTCTCGGTCGTGGACCTGGAGATCACGAGCGACCGCATCGAGAGAGAGCTCTACTACACGCAGAGACACACGCACAACTGCGTCCCCATGGCCGCCAAGCAGCGGCGGCTCAGGATGGAGCCATGAGGCCTAAGTTAATGTACTGCCACCTTAATTTGATGCGTTGCGTTGTTTATGGGCATTTGTCGTAAGCATGGCGTCGCTCATGCTGACGCAGCTGGGCAGCAAGCAGGAGGTGGACGACGCCATCAGAGGCACCAAGGACAAGGTCGTGGTGCTGAGATTCGGCAGAGCGAGCGACCTGGTCTGCATGCAGCAGGACGACGTCGTACGTTGCGTAGAGAGACCAGGAGAGCGACCAGAGCTCGTGACTGACAGGCTGATGTCACAGCTGCTCAAGTGCGAGCGCGAGCTGTCCAGGATGGCGCAGTTGTCTCTCGTGGAGGTGGAGGCCGTGCCCATCTACTGCCAGTATCTGGACATATCACTCATCCCGGCCACGGTCTTCTTCGTCAACGGCCAGCACATGAAGGTCGATTATGGGTGCGTCATGTAGCCATGAGGCTCAATTGGCTGGTCATACTGAGCCGCGTGTGGTCACAGGACGCCGGACAACACCAAGTTCATCGGCGCCTTCCGTTCGCGACAGGACTTGATCGATCTCGTGGAGGTAGAGCACTCGTGACTGCCATTAACGCAATGGCCTTGAGCTCACTATTAGCTTCACAGGTCATCTATCGAGGTGCCAAGCACGGCAAACGCATTGTGGACTGCCCCATCGAGCGCTCGCGGATCCCGCAGTACGATCTCATTTACAAGGATATTTAACTAGCGATGCAGCAGGTCCGGCCGATTCAGAAACAGCTCTTGCACGCGTTTGTTCTTGCGCTCGTAGGCTCGTTTGGCCTTCTCGACTGCGTTTGCGTGGCTTGGTGGGGACATGATGGCCTTAGACGACGGTTCTAGCGTGCGGTTGTTGCCTGCGAGTGGAAGCTCGACTGAATAGTGCAGCAGTTTGTTCTAACGCAGCGAACGTTCGTCAAGGCCAACGACACCACAGATCGGAAGAGCGGCCACCTACCTTGGTCTCTTCGTCTGCTGGATTGAGCTGCAGCGCCTGTTGATAGTCGTTGGACGCAAGCTGGTGCTGCTCGAGATACCTCGCGGCGTCTCCTCTCCGAGCGTAATACGCTGCGACGCTGTTGTCCTGCGCAATTGCGCGCGTGAATTCGATCTGCGCCTTGTCGAAGAGCGCTCGATTGAACAGTTCAATGCCGAATTGGTAGTGCACCAGCGCGATCCGGGACTGGATGTCCTGCTTTCCGGGGAGAAGCTCCAGCGCGTGATGATAATCTGCCAACGCCTAGAGACAGAGCGATCAGCATGAGATAGATGGTACTTAGCAGACACTCAGTCCTCTGTCGCTTACTGCCTGGAAATTCCCAAGGCCTCGATACGCGTCGCCTCGGTTCACAAAGTACTGCGGATTCACAATCTGGTCCTGGAAGGCGTTCTTGAGCTCCATCTCGCCGCGAATGGTCTGGTTCATGGCGTTCAGCGCCAGCTGGAACGATCGATCGCGCAGAAACCTGAGCGCAATGTCGTTCAGGATGAGATTCTTCTGCGTGGCGATCTCCCAGTATTCTTTGGACGTGTCTGGCGCATGAGCTCGCTGGTATTGCGTGTGTGCGTACTCTTTCTGGTTACGTTGGGCCATGGCGAGCTTCCGCTGGTGGCAGCTCAGCGCCTTCTCCGTGTCTTTCAAAGCGGCGTGATAATCGCCCTGCTCTCGCTTGGCCGAGGCTCGCAGCAGATAGAACCGCTGCTCATCGGGTGAGATCTCGAGCGCCTTGGTCAATTGCTCGATGGCTTCAGCGTAGCGCCGCGCGACCAGCTCCTTGCAGGCGAGATTGAAGATGGTCTGGGACTTGCGCAGCAGCCTCTGCTCGTGCTCGACGACCTCTGGATGGTCCGGCATGAGGCGACTTGCTCGCAGGATGTCGCTGTTGGCCTTGTCGTGCATGTGCAGTCGCCAGTGGAGCTTGGCGCGCAGCACAAAGTACTCGACATCAGCGCTGTTGAGGCAAATGCAGTGGTCCACGTCCTTGAGCGCCTTGTCGAGGGAGTTGGCCTGGATGAACGCCAGCGCTCGGTGCAGCCAGTAGGTCTCCTCGAGCGCATTGAGCTGCAGAGCTTCCGTCAGATACACGATGGTGATGGCCGGCGTCTCGTTGAGCAGGAGCAGCGAGTACGCGTGCAGGTCCAACAGCGCAGCGAACTGGTCCTTGATGCGCAGCGACGGGTTCTTGTCTATCGACAGCAGCTTGCGGTAGCTGGCCATGGCGGACTTGACGTCGCACAGGTCGCAGTACACTTGCGCGCGCTTGGCGTACAGCGTCGTGTTGAGCGGACAGAGGAAGATGGCCTTGTTCAGCGCATGCAGCGCCGCGTCTGGGTCTCCCCTGGCGAGGTGGGCCTCCGCCTCGCTCTCCCGCTCTCTCGCGGCCTCTTCCGGCGTCAGACCCATCAGGTTGGAGCCGCTGCCATGCTCAGCCATCCAGCGCTTGAATTACGGCGAGTGGCGTTTCCAGAGCCAAAAATGGAGTCAACGGAGCAGGTTCACGCCATGAAATAGCTCCTTTGGCACACGAGAGTCATGATATCTCTGCACGTGTCACTGGCGGGATCTTGAAGCGTCTTCAATGGATTGTGTCCATCTCCCTTTGGTCCATTTCGGCCAATGGCGGACCAGAGATATCATTCTTCTTCCAAAGCGGCGGGAGGACCAGTCGCCGTCCCACCCGCAGAAGGAAGAAGCCCAGCCAAGCAGCATGGTCTCGGTCAAGCCCGTGGTCAAGACGTCCACGATGGAGCAGGAGCTGCAGGACGAGGTCATCCTGGTCGCGCAGCACGCCATCGACTCGGAGATCAACGAGCAGCAGATCGCGGCCAAAGTCAAGCAGCACTTCGAGCAAAAGTACCACGGCATGCTCTGGCACTGCTGCGTCGGACGCAACGTGGCGTGCTACGTCACGCACGAGCAGTCCAAGTTCCTGTACTTCTACATCGGCCAGATGGCCATCGTGCTCTTCGCCACGGCCTGAAGGCGACGTAAGACCATGCGCACTGCTGTAGACGGACGAGGAACACGTCGCGCTCCAGCACCAAGACAATGGCAGACTGGAAATAGGCCGGCTTAAATAGACTTTTCATTGCGTGGAATCACTTGGGTCGTGTCTTTCTTGGCTTCTCAGTCGCGATTGTTCTTGCTGCTTCCGAAGCTCCATGCAGCATGCCGTCTGCACCACGATCGCGGCCACGATCGTGCCCAAGATCGTGCGCAATCGCCTGCGTAACAGCCTGACTGCCACGCCGCCGCCATTGCCACTGATCTCACTGCCACCAGAGGACGATTGGGAGGAGTTTGACCTGCCTACACGCACGGGCTTCAGCTACTCGCTCCCTCACGTGGAGCTGCTGGATGATGGCTCGCCTCTGGACGAGAGTAGAGCTGGCCCTGAGAGCGAACAAGACCGAGCCAAGCTCTGCCGACTGCTGCGCGACTACATGAGCCAGAACGAGATGTTCCAGACGCCTCGTCACAGCTTCGGCCTCGATCAGCGGCTTGTGTACAAGCGGAACAAGCTGGCTGCCGGTGCTGGTGAGTTCCCAGCCCATGAAGATGGCGATGATCTGCAGTTTAACTCGTTCTTTGAGAGCGGGAATCTGGACAGAGCCTTCCGCGTCTCAGGTCGGCAGTACGCAACGATCCAGGAGCTCACAGCCCCACGTGGCCAATCTTCATCCTCCTCTCACGCTCCGCCGTTCGCGTTCTTCGTCAAGGCAGACATGGAGTACGATCTCTACTGTGATAAGGACCTTCACACGCACGGCCACATCCAGTGGTACTTCTTCCAGGTGCGCATTCCGCCGTCGGTCATCCGCTCTCATGGACCGAAGCACTCGCTCAAGATCCGCTTCAACATCCGCAACATGCTCAAGAAGTCCAGTCTGTACAACACAGGCATGCTGCCCGTCGTGTTTGTCGACGGCGGAGTCAGCCAGAGGCGAGGCTGGCACCATGCAGGAACCAACGTCTGCTACTTCAAGAACGCCGACACGTATCGCCATCCAAAGACCGGCAAAATCACCAATTTCTACACACTCTCGTTCGTCTACGAGTTCGAGATGGATCACGAGCAGCGAGAGGGACACGGAGATCAAGTCGATGACCAGGAAGACGAAGCGACGAGCGTGTACTTTGCGCACTGCTACCCGTACACGTACTCCCGACTGCAGCAGTTTCTGCTGTCGCTGCAGAAGGACCCGGAGCGCAATCGCAACTTCAAACGCCGCGTGCTCTGCAAGACCATCGCGGGTAACACGTGCGACGTGCTGACGATCACGGACTTTGCCATCGATGACGAGAAAAACGAGGGCAACAAGCGCACAGGCGTGGTGCTCACGGCACGCGTGCATCCAGGCGAGAGCAACGCCAGCTTCGTCATGCACGGCATCATCGACTTTCTCACTGGCAACACACTGGAAGCTCGATTTCTTCGGCACCACTTTGTGTTTAAGATCGTGCCCATGCTGAATCCGGACGGCGTTGTGCATGGCAACTACCGGTGCTCACTTGCCGGCACCGACTTAAATCGCCGCTGGTCAAACCCGTCGCCGGATTTGCATCCAACTATCCATGCAACCAAGAACATGTTGCTCTTCATGAAGCGCACGAGGTCCATTAGTCTCTACTGCGACATTCACGGCCACAGTCGCAAGAAGAACATTTTCTTGTACGGCTGTCGTCCATACAACGCGACTTCACGCACCGAGGCCGCTCGGGTGCGCCTCTTTCCGCATGTGCTGTCCAAGACCTGCGGATCCACGTCCGGTGGATTCTATAGCTTCCCCGACTGTACGTTTTCCGTCAGTGGCTCCAAGAAGGGAACAGGTCGCGTAGTCGTCTGGCGCGAGGTCGAAGTGCTGCACAGTTTTACTCTCGAGGCTTCCTTCTACGGTGTTGGTGTCAACAAGACCGACTCGGACAACAAAAGCAGCAATCGCCAGCCATCGTTTGCGAGGCCGTTCAAACCGGGGGACCTCCGAGCCGCTGGGCTTCAGTTCTGCCGTGCTCTTCTTCCGTTCTTCCAGATGATCAACTTGACACGCGAACCTGTCAGAGTTTCTGTCAATACTTCGCATGCAGAGCCAAGTCCACAGATGAGACCACAGTCTGCTGTTGCTGCAACCACTAAGGCCCAGTCGGAGAATCCATTTCAACGCGCATTCTCTTCACGAGCAGCGCCGGAGTCTGAATCTTCATGTTCGGCCATCACAGACAATAAAATTCGGCTTGCACCACTCAACTCTCCGACCACGAACAAAAAAATTGATGAGAATGCTCAGTATCAAAGGAAAGATGCCATCGCCTTTGGTGATTGTTCAACAGCACCTCGAGCTTGTTCACCACCCAAAGTATCGCAATTCCTGCCTTTAATTTCTCCACTGACGGTGACACCGTGTCTGATCTCAAAGGAGCCAGCTATCCCATCTGAGTTTGGCGAAATGTTCGCCAATCCTGAATTCTCTTCGATCTTCTCGCTGTCGGACCCGGAAGATTTGTTGAAGGAAATCGAGGCCTCATTGCCAGATAATCTCGAGTATGAATCTAGCGACGAAGAGGAGTCTGCTGGCTCTGAATCAGATCCTTCGGGCGATAATATGGAGGAAGAGGAGCTGGAGCGAGTTGAAGTGGGGGCTGAGCCTGAGGTACTTCCTTTTGAGATCAAGATAAAAGAGCAGTCGCAGGTTCTGAAGCGTTTGCACCCTGCACGTTTACGACGGAATCTTTCAGAGCCTCGAATGTGAGTGACTAACTGGCAGCGACATTCGATTTACCTGTTTTGCTGACGTGGTGGTGCTACTGGCTGATTTTGCAGAGTTCAACTGGTTCGAAGAAACAGTTCGTTCAAGCTGAGCCCAGAGGCTGCGTTACTTCAGCTGCCAATGGACGAGCCGCTTTCTGTTGAGGCACCAGTAATCATCGAAGCACCAATCCAAAGAACAACTCCCTTGGCGCAAGTGAAACCACAACCGACTGCGCGCTTCTCAACATACCGCAATCTGCCAAAGGACCGGAATCGAGATATTGCTACAATGCATTTGCACGCGCTGCAACGGAGATCTAAATCGCGCCGGAACCCCACAATGGGGATACACGACAACTGATGAAACGAGTCAATGATGATTCATTTGAGACTGCGTCTATTACCTTGAAGTTTGATTGGACGCATCTCAAATCACTACGTACATCGAGGACGCTACCGGTATGAGACATCGCAGCCTTAAACAGATTGGATTTGCGCTTTATCGTCCATATCCGCGTCATCATGAACAAAGAGATTCGGCGGGCGTGGGCGACGGCGCAACGGAGAGAGCGGATGGTCTTCACCATTGTCAGCTTTCTCGTTCGGAGCAACGCCCTCCATGCTCTCGCGCTCCAGAAGTTCGGCAATGCTGTTGACGCTGCTTGTGTGATCCAGATGTCGTTGTTGTCTTGGCACGCTCGTGGGTGATCTTTGAACACGCGGCAGATTCTTCCACGCTTCCTCGTCGATGCGTCGAATGAGCTGGAACTCGCCCACTTTCTTGATTTTGAATACCATGACGGCCGTAAAGTAAATAAAAATCACGTTGATCCACACGAGCAGGATACTTCCGACGGCGATTTCGTAGAACACGAGCTTTTGCTCTTCACCGATCACGTCGTCAGCCTGTGAAGTTAAATCAGGTTAGAGAGACGAATATTGGCAGTCCTTCACGGTGACTTACCACGAAGTACTGGCCGATAATGACGTACGAGAAGCAGATACCCGAGTTGACAGTTGGTGGGAGCAGCGCAGCAGCGATGGCCGTACCGACAACGGACGAAATGTTGGCGTTGGATTCTGCGAGCGCGACTCCGGTGCCTGATAAGGCAGCAACGACGGCTCCGAATAGCAACTGGATGGCTTGGCCTCTAGACCTCATTTCATTCGTTGGCCAGTTCAATGCTGCTGCATATGGACTCAAGAGCGCACCAATCATCATGCCCAGCAACAGCGTGATGGTCTATCAGCAAAGCAATTGATAAGCGATTCAATTCCACAAACGCATTGAGGCAGATCTTCCTACCAGAGCAAAGATCTCGTTCAGGAATCCGTTCACGAAGAGATTGCGATCACGGATCGAGTAGCCAAAGGCGCAGCCAAGAATCGGACCCTGTATTAATCGGCGCACTGTGAGCTCTCAACAGATCGGCTCTTCTCCAATGAGCACACGTACCATGAGCGGAGAAAGCAGCATGGAGGCCACAACGTAGGTCTATACATCGCCACACACAGTCAATCAGCACCTAATAACGACACTAGAGCATTAATGCAGCAGCAGACTCACCCCAGAGTCACCAGCCAGTCCGATTCCAGCGATGGCGCTAAAAGAAAACAGCAGAGCATTAGATCGTGCATCGCTCAATGCGCTCAAGTAAGTGGGTTTCACGTACGAAGAGATGAGCAGCATGCAGACGGAGTCGCGCGAGAGCGTCGAGTTGGCCTCGATGTGTGCGTACATCTCTGCCACGGGCACGGCCGTCCCCACGTCCGTGGAGCGGTTGAGGATGCTGCGCGACTTCTTCTTGCCGCGGCGCTTGCTCATGGTCGTGCCGGGCGTGAGCGACATGACGTCGCAGAAGCCGAACTGCACGCCCACGCCCATGCGCTGCAGCTTGGTCAGGATCAGCTGCATCTCCTCGTCCTCCACGCGGAACGTCACGATCGAAGACGTGCGCGCCTCGATGCTCGTGACGTTGTCCACCTTGAGCACGTCCTGCAGCGTCGACACGATCTACAGCAGGCAGCACAGCGCATCAGCAGGCCACACACAGAGACGCAGTACAGTGAGCGCAGGACCCACTTTGCCATGCTGCTCGTTGGGGATCGTGAGCTGGAAGAGCTTCATGATGCCCACGTCGATGGCAAAGTGAGCACGTCAGCAACGCAGTGTCCTAGATTAGGACTCGTCCTATCTAAACAGAAGATGTGGGTTTATGGGTTATTTGAACAATCACATATTTCAGTTTTTAAGCACAGGTTAATCCTCACTGCCATCTTCATCCTCTTCATCTTCATCATCCCCTTCAACTCCTTCGTCTTCTTCTTCCTCCTCATCTTCATCCTCATCACTGTTTTCTTCTTCATCTCCATCCTCATTGGTCTCTTGTTCTGACCCATCAGCTGCGCTCTCTGCTTGGTCAATCATCTCTTCGGAAGACTCCACGATCTCTGCTTCGGCCTCTGCAACGGGCTCCACGTAGCTCAGATAATCCTCGACGCTGTAGTAGTAGTAGTCGTAGCCACTCGAGCCTTTGCCGCTTGCAATCGGACGACCTCGTGCGTGGCCAAAGACGTAGCCACTCAGCGAGTACCACTGCAGAGTGATCGCGTCTTGCACCTGCACCGAGTTCTCATTGCGAAAGACGTCCACCCATTCTTCACTCGAGTCATCATACGCCAGCAGAAACGTATCACTGGGCTCATGATATGCGCGAACATAGCCACTGCGCCAGCCGAGATACCGATGGTCGTACTGCTGGAACCTCAGCAGCAGGAAGATCGTGGCTCTCAGAGCTCGGACGGACGGCTCAAACATGGGCAGCAGGCACCAGCTATAGCCATTGTAGACCTGGATTCGATCCTTTTCCATATGTACAGCGAGCCAATCGTGGTCTCCGTCTTCGTACTCAACGCGATACTTATCTTTGGAGCGATTGTATCGAGTGATGGAGCCAGTGAACCATTGCTGCTCCAACGGCCAGTAAATGCGGCAGGACAAGCCAAGCAAAGCCTTCTCCCGGGCGAAATCATTCGGCCGCATGTACAGGCGCTGGTTCTTGGACGGCGAGAACCAGAACTGGTCGCCGTTCTCGTCCAGAAAATCTCGCCAATCGTCATCGCTCTCGGGCTCGGACGCTGAATCTCGATCCATGAAGGCTCGCGTTTTCTTCATGATCTCACTCTGTTGCTGCATGGAGCTGATCTCTTCTTCTATCAGCCGCTGTTTCATCACAACCAGCATCTGCTCGTACTTGATACGCTCGGCATTTGGCGTCTTGAAGTATTTCCAGGCTCGCTGAATAACGCGAGCGGCATGGATCCGAGTCTGTCGGACCACACGCTCGCTCTGAGCAAGACGACGGCCGAAGTAACCGCGAACCCCGGCATTGATGCGACTCGCAGCATCGTATTTGCGCTGTGCACGCTGCTGCATGGCGTGTTGTGCGTGCACAAGCTCTCGACGCGCCTTGTGCCCTCGCCATTGGCTTTGAAGCTTGATCGCGTAACGAATGAGCTCGCGGTGCTGACGTCGCTGCTCCTCAATCGCTGCTCGCAACTGGCGATAAGCCTTTCGTGCAGCTCGCGTTCGAAACAAGCGCTGAAGCAGTGTCGCAGCCTGCTGTCGCTCGCGTCTTCTTAGTTGATTGATCGCCATGAGTTCATCAAACCTGGAGCGATTGTACCGCTTGAGGAACCCACGTTGAAGGCGTGTGGCTGCTGCTTCGCGTCGCAAGAGCTCTCTTTCCATTCGATAGCGTTCGATAGTCTTGAATACCAACTTCCAGTGCCTTCGTGTCCAATGACTTCGATATGCAGCCTGCACTTTAATAGCGTACTTGGACCATACTTTGATCCGCTCTTGTTCGATTCGGTCTCGCTCGAGCGCTGCGCGACATTGCACTCCCCTAACGAGACTCTGAATCTTTATGGCGCTTTTGAGCTCAAGCTTTCGGCGTTTGGCTCGTTTCTCAATCTCTTTATTCAGCTTCCAGCTGCGATAGTTGCGTATGATCTTGCTTCTTGCCGGGAGATTGATCATCAGAACGCGCCAAGACGCAGCGATAGTTCGGCCACGGTAGCCACGATAGAGTGCTTGAATACGCAGCGCTGCCGAATTGCAGATCGCTTTCTGCTGCACCGCGAACTTGAGCTGCAGACCTTCAGCCTTTGGCTCTAGGCCACGATATCGAGTAGCCTTCTGGACAAATGGCAGGTTCTCAGCCAACGTCGAGATGCCATTTTCTGTGATATCCTGGCAGCCGTTTAAATTCAGCACTTGGAGCGACAAGCAGCTGGTAGCTACGGCCGCAAGAATATCTTCGCGCATGTTTAAGCAGCCTTCCAAGTTTAAAGACTGCAAGAGAGACGTGCCAACAACCATGGCCAACAGGCCTTTGGACGATAAATTGTAGCAGCTGCTCAAGTTCAGACTGCGGATTTGAGATCCATGCTTCCCTATGTGAACAAGCACCGTGTCGGTGAGCTGCATGCACTTCTTGAGACTCAGCACGCGCAGCATCTTGCATCCTTGGACTAGAGTCAGGATTCCCCCGCTTCCAATTCGTTCAAGTCCTTCCAGATTCACGAATTGCAGCGCCTTGCAGCCGATCCCAAGAGCTGCGAGGCCACGGTCCGTGATGTTTTTCGAGTGTGAGATATCCAGAGATAGAAGCCTAGTGCATTGGGTCAGCGATCCTTGCGGTCCGAGCGTTCCAGCGATCCAGCCCAGGGCATCGTCATTCAGCGAAGCGCAATTGGACAGATTCAGCGTCGTCAACGACTTGTTGCAGCAAGAGATAAAGGCGTGGGCATTTTCACTGGTCAGCTTCCCGCAGGACGAAAAATCAAGGACGTCGAGTTGAGTAATTCCAGTGGCCATGACTTTCAGGACATCCATCGAAATGATCGACTTGGAGAAATCGAGACGGCGCATGTACTGGCCAGCGACGTGGATAAACGATCGCATGCCGACCTAGAGACAACACAGCGTTAGATATCGCAGAGGTTCGGTGGGCAATCAAGGAGCAGGTTCTCACCGGTGAAAATCCTTCACAGCCAGAGAGAATGACGCTGGAGCAGATCTGAGCCTGAACTTGACCTGGTTTGTGGTCTTTCGCGAGATATTTCATGTTCGCATTCAATTGCTTTGCGAGCTCGTGCAGCAATGCGTCATTCAGCTCCAAGGAATACGGTCGGAGGTCCAAAGTCTCGGGGTCTGACTGGGTATTCAGGATCCCAATCGCACGCGACGCCAACGCAATTGAGTTTTGCAGCTCAACGCGACGTCGTACGAGCTCCTGCTGGTCTTCACCACTCGAGGCATTGTTCCCAGGAAGGATCACGCTTGTGCTGCCATGCGCTTGCTTCTTCAGCCTGCTTGTGGCATTGGGGACTGGCATGTCAGGCTGCTGCGCATGGTTGTCGTACCTTTCAACGCAGCGTTTCGCGACTCTTTGGACCCGTTGCGGGGGCATTTGGGAGCATTTGCAGTCATTATATTTTTTTATTCTGTTTCTGATGATGGCAAAGAGTCGCCCTCCTTAGTGAATACTATCTACTCCAGCGCATATTGCGTTGCTGCTCGTTATCATATATTTCCTTGTTGCGTCCACATTTTGTTTTGCAGCAAAGCAAAGCGCATTACATGTTGCTGGTTACTGCGCGATCTTCGCCAACGACGCAATCGCGAAAATCTTAATTTCGGAGCCACCATCAACCTTGACGATACCATCGGATCCATCAGTACCGATGAGAGAGCCTGTCTTTCCAGCTTCGTCGCCAGAAAGGATGATGACGGTGTCCTGCTTCTCGGGTTCCACTGGCTTCACGTCGTTCAGCGAAACATTGATCAGGCGACCGTCAACATCCAGGGAGCAGGAGTTTCCACTGACGCTCATGATGACACCAATGCTGCCCTTGAATTCACCTGAAACCACTTCGACTTCCACGCCCTTCATCTTCCATGTCACTTCGCCACTAGAGTACGAGCCACCTCCCAGATCGCCCGAATCGTGGTAGGCAGGAGTCATGGGCACACCAGAACCACCAATCATACCTGGTGTGGCAGCAGGAGTCGTCGCCGAACTCATTCGGCCAAGGCCACTCATTGGAGTAGCCACACCGAATGCGCCAGGAGTCATCGGGTTGTGATGGTATCCTGGCGTGGCCAGACCAGGAGTTACTGGGTTGAGGCCCGGTGTCATTGCCGACAAGCCAGGAGTGGTCGGGTTAAAGCCTGGCGTCATGGGCTCCATGCCTGTGTGATGGTCGTGTCCAAGACCAGGAGTAGCAGCTGACAAATGATGAGCTGGCGTTGTTGGGTTCAGACCAGGAGTTGTGGGGTTGAGCCCCGGCGTAGTCGGGTTGTGGGGAATCATGTATGCCGGAGTTCTTGGCTGCAGACCCGGAGTCGTGGGGTTCAAGCCTGGCGTGGTCGGGTTCATTGCCGGTGTAACGGGGATCATGTTATCTCTTGTTGGTGATCTTGGCGCCATAGAACCCATTGAGCTCGAAAATCCTCGACTACTCTTCATGTCACCAGAGGCATTAACAGGCTCCAAAGGAGCACCGAAGCTCGTGGCGTGAGTGATATCCTTTTCTTGGTTCATCTGAGTTTCAAGCAAAGCATCATCATTCGCCACGTTCCATGCTTCGCTACCACGCGATGACTGAGGCGTTCCCAGACCACGATGCAACGGAGTAGCCATCGGAGTCATTGCACTTCCGTGCAGCGGTGTTTGCGACGGCAACGGCGTAGCTCCGGTCATCGGAGTACCAGTATGACGAGGCTTGTCCTGAAGAACACCGGCTCTGGTACCAGCAACCGAAACATTTAACTTGTCCACATCCACAACTTGGGCCTTGCAATGAATTTCCACCTTGACCTTCTGCTCGCTCTCATCCACAACAATACCAATGTATCCTTTCCAGCGGCCCTTCTTCACCTTGACAGTCTGACCGATCAACTCTGATTCGTTACGGTTCATGCCGCCACGGCCAGGAGGACCCTGGCGACCTCGCATTGGCCCGGCATCCATTCGTGGCACCGTAGAGTTCTGAATCATGTCAGATCGAGCCTTGCTGCCTGACAGAATCACTTGACGAGCTCGTGCAACAAAGATGCCAGCGTTGGTTGTGATACGATTGTTGTGCAGGAAGAGATACGTGCGATAAATATGCTTCACGGTTCCGCTGTGACCATTGTGCGGTCCCTCCACGACGTTCACCATTTCGCCCACACTGACGTGGTTGTGCTTCTTGTCTAAAGCGGCAGTAGCACGAGACGACACCATCTTGCGCTGAATTTCCTGGTCTGAAATATCTCGAGCCTGGCCGTTTTGACCAAGAACTGTAAATCCTTCACGACCAACGTGAGTGATCACACCAACGTCTCCGTGAGCAAGCTGCAAATAAAAACTAGTAAGTATCCATAACGGTAAGCTCAACAATAAGTATGAAAACGTACCGCCACAAGGTCGTAGAGTTCTTTTCCCTTGAACGAATCTAAACCATGAGAAATTTCTGCAGATTCTTGCAGATCGCGCACGCGAACTTGAATTTCCTTGGCCATACTATCCACTAGCACGATGGCGACTGGTGCACCGTCGGAATCGTCAACAGCGACAACGGTACCAGTTTCGCCAGAGTATCGGCCCGAAACAACCTTAATATGGTCACCCACTTTGACATACTTCATCAACTGCTTGAGCTGGAAGTCCAAGATTGTGTCCTTGATTTCTTCGTGCAGTGGCATGACTCGCACTGTGTCGTTTGCGGTATTAGTGCTGAGCACAACACCCATCAAGTTGACCAGATCGCCTTCAATGACGCGCACGGTATCGCCCTTCGTCAGTTCTACCTTGTTCTTCCAGTCGTTCGCTTCCACCGACGTGAGCAGATCACCGTGTTCACCATCTCCACCTTCGCCAGCCGAAGCGAACTTGTTGATCTCGTCTAAGCTCGGGTTCACGTCTTCTGTCTGAAGCATGGCTGTGATGTTGAGTTCCTTAATCAGAAATCCGTTGCTGTAGAAATCGTTGTCGAAAAAGTCCATCATTTCGCCTGTGGACGGGTATCGTTTGCGGATCACATCGTTGCTGTGGACCAGGTTCGAGTTGAAGAGCTTCGATGGCGGGCGCTGTCCCTTCTTGTATTTTGGCTGTTCGCCACCCGCGAGCACGACTGGATCCAGGCGAGGAATCATTTTCACAACCGCCTGAAATCAACAAGAGATTTTTAGCGATGATTCATCAGTCGATCTGTAATTGCACCTCATTGGATACAAAGAGAAGCAGATACTTACGCGAGCGCCGTTGTCGAGGATTTCGATGACCTTGCACAGGTCTCCCTTGTAAAGTCCTGCTCGCTTCATTCGGGTCCAAGCTCCGACCACGAGCGGCTTGCGCTTCGATTGCACGTTCAAGACCGACGTCATCTCGTGAATCGGCACCAGCTTCATGGAGTACTGCTGCACGTCGCGAAGACCGTTCATGGCATCCTTTGCGTGCGGTTCACGATCAGCCTCCACGTAGATGAAGCCCTTCGAGTTCGAGGCTACAACCGACTTGATCAGCAGCGGCTCGCCTCGGCGGGCAAACTCCAGGAACTTGTTCATGAGCGCAATCACTAGATGCTGCTCGCGTCCAGGCTGTTGTTACAGTGAGAAATAACGGTAAGCTCTCTGCAGCCATGCATTTATATCGATCAGCAGTCGTACCTTGCACTTGAACACCCACATGCGCGGATCCTGGATGGACGGCAGTAGCGATTGCTGCGCGACCTCGCTCTGCATGACGTCGCCACCTTCTTCGTCTTCATCATACTGCTTTCGGCTCTGCTGATGGCGCTTCTTAATGCGGTTCACGATCGCTTCCGCACTTTCACCCTCGTCGTATTGCGCGCGGTCCTGCGGTTCATACCGGTACTGGTGCGCAGCGTGCGCTTCCTCGGCCATCATGCGTTCGGAGCGGTAGAAATCGGCCTCGTCATCGTCCTCCTCCTCCTCTTCGTCCTCATCCACATCGGCTTCCTCCTCAATGAACTTGTTGACTGGCTTGCGCCGCTTCTTGGGCTTGGGCTTTGGGTCGGCGCCCTTGCGCTTCTTCACGGGCGCGGCCTGCACCTCGTCCTCCGAGACGTCGTCTTCCTCCTCGGGCACTTCGTCCTCCGAGACGTCCTCGTCTTCCGACGCGTTGCGCTCGAGCTCTTCTTCGCTGGACGACATGCCTTCCTCCTGCTCCTGGGCTCCTTGGTCGCGGGGGCGAAATGGGCGGTGTCCCGAATATGGGGCTCGATCTGGCCCCGCAAATAAAACGACTCGGTCCCGAATCTTCCCGTGTTTTCTTTCCACGAGGGATTTGATTTGAACCTGCTCAGTCGGTGGCACGAGCGGTCTGCCACCGACTGCCACGCCATGTCCAGACGTGCGCACATTTTTGTTCTCAACGCGTCAAAAGACCTCCCCGGCGGCTGAGACACCATGGCCGAGCGACCGCGGATCCACGCGCTGATCGCGCAGCCGCTGCTGCTGGCGCGAATCGTGGCCTTCGTGGGCACCAAGGAGACGTCCACTCTGGGTACGTGCCTCGCCCGAGTCAGCGCCCTGCAGACTGCAGCAATGCGCTTTAGGGCGGTTCTGCGGAAAGAACGATTTATAGAACTCATGTCGCTTGCCTGCTGTTTGTGCTGCCCATGGGGACTCAGTGCTTGTCAGCCGCACATGGGCGCGAGAGTTGATGAAGCCCATGGTCTGGGAGATCCTGGCGGATGTGCCGTACCAACCGCTGCTCATGAACTGCTTCCGCCGAGCAGCGTCGTACATTTACCGTGAAATCGACGTGCCGTCTCCGTATGTTTAGCATTGGCAAGGCAACTGTGCGTGGGATTGTGCTAATGTTGCTCACGTATTCTGTTCTATGATAGGAACGTGAATCGCCGTGGATTGCCGCCTGTGATTCGGGCCTGCCTGCTCAATGAGCGGACGTCGATGCGTGAATACATTGGCGATCTGAAAGCCATGGCGTCCGAGAAGACCTGGTTTGAGGAACCCACGACTGTCCTTCGTGTGGCAGACGTACCGGAATTAAAGCACGAGCCGAACACCAAGCTACGAATGCATACGTTTGACGAAGCAAAGCTGCTGACCAGCAAGACGTCGCGCCTTCGAGACACCAGTGTAAGTGCCCTGCAACTCTGCTATCTATCATTCTGGTTACGTTGGCTGACTCGATGGCATCGCAGGTGCTGTGCGGAGGAATCGACCAAGATCGTGCTAGCTTCAGCTTGTGGTCGCTGGATAAGCAGCGGCTCTGTGTTACTGCGACACAACAGGGGGCTTCTTGCTACCATATCTGCAATGAAGCCCTCGCTGTTGGATGCAATGACGGCACTGTGCGGCTATGGGATTTTGCTGCTATTGAAAACAGCAACTTTGACCCCAGTCCGACAATAAACGCTGCGCCAACTGCAACGATCTCGCACCGATCCAGTCTTGGCATGGTTCCATTTATTCGGACACGATCCAGAGACAAAGTAGTGAACGTCCGTGTCGACCATAGCGATCGAACGTTCATGCATCTTGCCACCTCGACGGAAAAAGGCGAAGCCAATGTCTGGGATGTCACCAAGGGTGAGATCATCGTGTCGATTCCGGCCAGCAAGATTCACAAGTCTGCCTTGCCTCGGTCGCAGCGAGATGGAAACCCACAAATCACGAGTTTGATGTTGTTCCGTAACACGCTTGTGTGCGGTACGTCGTGCGGATTTATCCGCGTTTTCGACCTGAGAAGTAGTCGATTGACGCATCGCCTTGCAGGCCATCCTGGTACGTCGTGGTGGTCAATATCAGTTGTGTTCAACATTCAAGTTTAAACTTATCTCTCGTTTGCTGTGTGTCTAGACGCCGTGATCAACACGGACACGAAGGGACGAGTTCTGTGGTCAGCGGGTCGTGAGGGAACTGTTCGCTGGTGGGGCGGAAAGACCGCAAAGATTTTGTCCAAGTCTGCCTTATGCGACGGTGAAATTTCGGCTTTGGAAATGGATGAGACTGTCGTGGTGGCAGGCTACAGCAAACAAGGAATGGAATCCTGGGATGTCCGAACGCAGCAACCTCTGTGTACCTTCAGTAGTTTGGAGCATGGAGGCGTCAAATCACTCCAGTTTGATAGTCGCAAGATTGTTACGGTCTCATCGACTGGCAAGGTAAGCGAGATGCAAAAGGTCCATGCTGTCATTTTTGCTCGTGCTGACATTTTTTCTACATAGGCTGCTCTTTGGCGATGGTATTCGCCGAACCCTGTGCGATGGTTTGAACCCAAAACTCCTTCAGCTAAGTTCATATCAGCGCAGTACAACGATCGACATTTGGTCATGGGCTCAAATTGCGGAGAGCTTTGGGATTTCGACCGTCAAATCACTAAAGAATTCGGGATTTAACTTCTCGACTCTCGTTGAACAATTGATTTCGATCAAAAGTATGAGAAACTCAAATCCGGGAAGTTAGAAATTCGATCGCGGAAGAAAACCACTCGGTCCTGGAAGCCGAGATTTTGGATATGGAGTGTGATATCGATAGGATAATGTGTTAATGTGCCGTGTGTCTATCGTTCAAGCGGAGTAACTCGAGAACTAGCTGACGTACCCACCATTTTATTACTTGTTTTGTTGCTGGTCAATTTGATGTGAATTTGACTTCTTGACGTAGACGACCTTGCCCTTTAGCACTGTATTCGTACTACCTGGTCTTACGACTTGTACTTGCTGGCTTGGTGAATTAGTTCGATCGAGATCGCCAAGCACTGTCGTCATGGCAGTTTGATCTCGCGGGTTGTGCTCGTATTTCATCTGCCTGGTGCTTTTGTCAGGGACTCGCACGATTACCCCAGTTTCGGTCTGGAGCAGCATGGCCGGATCTCGCGAAAGTCCTAGTGGTGAAGGTGCGCTTTGCTTGGCTCCCATTCGCGATGGCGGGCTTGCTCACTCGATCAGCAGTCTAAAAATATATCCAAGCTGACATTGATACCAAGTTGGATCATGGTCGATTCATTTCAAAAGTCATCGTCACAGAAAACGGATTCGGAAAACGACTCAAAGCCGACAAATATGAATCTGGATCCATCGCGCTGCCGCCGGATCTCCACGGGATAGCACTGGGCCTGGAGGTTTGGACGGATCATGCAGTTGCCATCTCCCAGTGAGAATGGCCACCGGTGGCGAGGGCATGAGATACACAACGTTCCTTCATAGTCCTCGATATCGCCCAAATGCAACGATCCACCCTGATGCGGACATGAATTCTCAATGGCGAAGTAGTAGTGCGCGTATCGAAAGATCGCGACCGTGGTGCCGTTCACGACAACCTTCGAGCCTGACCCAAGCCAATTACAGTTAGATACGTCTCGTATATGCAGGGACAGCACTAGTAGACACCACCCACCGAGACTGAATGACCTTTTCGTTCCCGGCTTGGTACGCTGCTTGCCCGTTACGCCAAATTGGACGCGCGGCATGTGTTCCTGCGAGTCGACCACATCTACAGAAGGCAAGTTCAACCGGAATCAGACGCGGTTCTTGACTCTCAGAGCGATCAGGCGATGATCCTATAGCTCACCTTCTGGTCGTACGAACGAATTGAACCACAGATACTGTGTCTCGCTCTGCGGCGCGGCTGGCGCTGTGGCAGAGACGTCCTCCTCGTAGTGCAGCGCCATGGCGTCGGCATTCGGAGCTCGGCGTTGGCCGGTCATTTTGCCCAATTTCTTTCAAACTTTTGAATAACTTGTTGCCGTGCACAGACCGGGTCCGGCGCGTAATTACGCACTGGGTCTGCCTCGTTTTTACGTCGAATAAACCAAGACTCGCTCTGAATACAAGCCCCATGGACACTTTTTACGAGCGCGGGTTTTCGATGGTGGGCCAAAATCTTTCCCCCAGGCCGGCCGGCGCTTCTTAGGACACGCACGCAGGCAGCATGGGCAGTCGTTACGGCGGAGGAGATGACTTCCGCGGCCGCGGACGAGACCGCAGTCGCGACAGAGGCTACGGCGGAGGTGGCGGCGGCGGCGGTGGCTATGGAGGCGGCGGAGCGCGTGGCGGCTATGGCCGCGAACGCGGCGGAGACCGCATGATGGGCGGCGGCGGCCGTCGCGGCGGCGAGCAGAGTGGCGGTGGCGCTGAGCATCTCGCGCGCATCCACGGCACAGAAGAGGACCGCGTGAACTGCCCGTTCTACTTCAAGATCGGTGCCTGTCGACACGGCGACCGCTGCTCGCGTCTGCACAACAAGCCCGTGTTCAGTCAGACCATTCTCGTGAGTCACATGTACCAGAACCCGATTTCGCAGATCATCGCGCAGAATGGCGACCCGTCCGGCATCGACCAGAAGACTGTGGACGAAGAGTTCGAGGACTTTTACGAAGAGGTGTTCGAGGAGCTGTGCAAGTTTGGCAAGCTTGAGGAGCTCAACATCTGCGACAACCTGGGCGATCACCTGGTCGGCAACGTGTACGCCAAGTTCGAGGACGAAGAGCACGCCGCCGCGGCGCAGAAGGCGCTGTACGGACGATTCTACGCTGGCCGCCCGCTCGTGTGTGAGTTCTCGCCTGTGACCGATTTCCGGGAGGCGCGCTGCCGCCAGTTTGACGAAGGCACGTGTAACCGCGGCGGGTACTGCAATTTCATGCACATCAAGACCGTGCCCCGAGCCATGCAGCGCGAGCTAGAGGACATGTTCAACCGCGGCAACCGCGTGCGCGAAAAGGGCCGCAGTCGAAGCCCCAGTCCCGGTCGTAGTCGGCGAGGCAAGGGTCGCTCGGGTTCGCCGTCTCGTTCACGTAGCGGCTCGCGCGACCGCAAGGGAAGCTCGCATCGTCGCAAATCCAGAGACGCGCGCTCGCGGTCGCCATCGCCCAAGAAGTCGCGCCGCAGCCGGTCTCGCAGCCACAGCAACTCGCGCTCACTCAAACCGGAGCCAGCGGTGAAGTCAGAAGAGAAGCAGGGCGCATGAAGAACGGGATGAAGACTCGAGCAAGAGATCAAGAGGGAGATAATGAGTTATTCGCTACTGCATGGAGAGAGAGAAAGAGAGATGCATGTGATAAGTTTGATAGAGCCAAACTGTTTTCTTACGTGGTGCTGCCTGTTTCACCCTCACAACGGCTCATTGGCTCCACGGGGCACCTTCAGTATCTTCAAGAGTCGTGGCGGAGTCGCACCATAAGTTCCATAACTAAGCATTCCCGCTCTACTGATTTTTACATTTCGGAAGTTTCCCTTGAGGCAGCATGGCGAATGCGCGCACTGGCGAGACGACGCTGTGTCCCTGGCGCCAGGCGCCTCGCGTGAATGCGCACGATCACCTCGTCGTAGGGCACGTTCAAGTGCTTACTGGCGATGGGAGCGGCGTGGACGACCGCAAGCCGCTGAGCTTCACCGACGTGGCGCTGATCGTTGATGCGCGCACTGTGGCTGCAACGCAGACTGGTGCAGATGGATCGTTCATGCTACTGATGCGGAAGACCAAGAAGACGAAGAGCAGCGAGACGTACAAGCGACAGAGACAGCAACAAGTCGAGTTTCGCATATTGAAAGAGGAAGGCGCGCCGTGTGGACAAGTTAATGTTACATGGCCAAGTTCAATGCAATGGGGAAACTACGATGAACCTACGATTTGGGAAGAAGACCTTGTCATTGATCAGCACGTGGCATTTCCATCTTGCATGGACACGGAACTGACTAAATTTACCAAGCAACATGCTGAACAAGCACGTGTGCCTGCAGTTAGTGGGCTTGGAGTCTGTATCGACTTGTTGCAGTCGCTTTTGGACAGCCAGAACGCATTTCCGTTTGATGAAGCTAGTCGTGGATTTCGTTTGGTGTTCGTCTCGATGGGTTTCTTGGCGCTATTTGCATTTGCGTCTTGGCGAAGACGAAGAGTTGCAAAGACTCAACAAACAGGAGATCAAGAGAGTGAAATTGTACCAATAACAAGAAGCAAGCAAAAACAGCCATATGCAGACACCAGCTATTCCCAAGATGCTCCTACCAAGTCTGCTCATGAAAATAACAGCGACGCCTTGATATGCATGCTGCCAGGAATTCATGGTGTTTAATGGAATTTGAAATCGATTCAATATTTTGAGTTACACAACAAGAAAAAGAAAAAGAGCAGAACTCTCGACAAAAATCAGGAACAGCAAAAAATCATCCCGCGTGAAATCTCTTAACGTGCGTGCATCGTGCTTCATTCAAAGTCAACGCGATTGAACTTTACAAACAAGAACTATCAGTTTGCAAAAGCAAAATTGTTTTATCGGCATACTAGAACATGCAAGCAAAAATAAAATTCATCAGCACTTCCGACTTGAAGAAATATCTTCGGATCGTTCGTATCTTGTCGACAAGGAAGCACCCTAATTATTCCTCCTCAAAGAACGAGTCCTGGAGATTTTGCTTCCTGCGTCGGTCTCCCTTCAACATATTGCTGCGCTGCTTGTTGGCGTATGATTTCTTGTCAAAGATATCCCGCTATTGAGAAAAACAAGACGTCAGCAAATGCAATGTGAGCACAAGATGACATAACAGAATTAGCTTACTCGGTCCATGACTTTTTCTTCGAGCGTCTCGGGCAGATCCAGCATCTGACGCACGCAATTGTTGTACTTGAGGTGATGCTGGAGACCCGTTCCAAGAATGACTCGGATGGCTTCGTATTGCCTGATCGAACCCCATCCAGAGACGTCATGAACTTCGTTTTTCACAGCAAAGTTCATATGGGGTGATTCTCCCTTCTGTACAGCGAAAACACAGCAGAATGTCAGCGTAATCATATCGTGTTAGCGCGTGAGCTGGTTCAGAACGTACTGCGAGCGTGGCGTACACGTCCCGGAACACCAGTCGCTGCGTTTTGCGATCCTTTTTGCTATTTTTCTTGCTGCTTTCCTTGCTCATGGCTTCACACCGCGCACTGAGTTCTTCATCGTGTACCAACGTCACTCCTTCTTGTTGGGCACTTTCGTAGATCAACGCAATGCTTTCAGCTGCAGCGGACCGTGCCTCGACATCTGAGTGCTCAAGAAGTGCGATGAATAGCGGCAAATATCTACGATAGCAAGGAATGAGCATTTCAAAATTGACCTTCTGGTTTTGTCAAGATAATTGAGACATACCTCTCGATATATTCGTCGCCGGCCACCACACTGTCGGGCAAAGAGGAAGCCAAAAGGCTCCAAGCCTCAAGCGCACTGGTGCAGATGCCTCCGTGGATCTTCACGTCAAAATATTTCTCAAGCAAACTCATGAAATCGACGAGATTCTCTTCTTCGACGCTGCATACAAAGCAGATAATCGCAAGTGCCCGAATGCTCTACGCTCATAACTATCCGTGAGTTGTCCGTCAAACTTGACAATTGAATGGCGTACAAAACGTACCGCAACTTTGACATCAGGAATGCGCGCGGTCTTGATCATCGGCTCAAGCACATTAAGCGACCGTTGGTAGAAGCGCTCTTCATCCGCTCCAAACACCAGCGCCATGGTCGCAAGCATTCTGCACCCAAGCACCGCTTCCTTTTCGGATGGCTTGCGCATACACGCAAGCACGTTGCTCACAAAACTAACCCAATGACACATTGAGACTCGTCACGACTTTGATCACACATTGGCCAAGTTGAACGCAAGGACTGTACCTCTCACTGATGGCGTCCGGTGGGAGGTATTGCAAGAGGAACGACGTGAGCTTCTCCAGTGCAGCAACTCGTGTCGTCAGTCTGGGTACATCCATCACCAGTCAATTCCTCATTGATGCAAATCAAGAGCCGACAACACTCAAAGCGCATGCACCTCTTCTCAGTCAGTTCTTCAATCGCTTCGTCAATGGCTTCTTCGTCTCCCTCGCCCTGCGTGTAAGTGTCGTAGAACGAGTCGCTCGCTGCTTCGGAGCGGTCCATGGAGACCATGGACGACGCATCGTCCGAGTCGTACTCCTCCTCCTGACGCATTTTGCGGCCTCCTGCAACAGACGAATGGCTCTCAGCTTCATCTCAGACGCATGCGTTGCCAGCAGGCGCGCCATCCAGGCTGCATCAGCAGGGCAGGAAGCGGCTCGTACCTCCTCGCTTCTTGGCCATGGCTGCTTCTTCGTGTTTATGCTTGTCGCGTTTTCCTGCGTTCCAGTGGTGATTACGAAATCGGCGAATCTCACAAAGGGTACAAATCCAATTCGACCATACCAAGTTTATTGTGTTATTGGATTAAACCAAGACATTGAGTAATCAAATGGGTAATTGCAGTGTGCATATTCGATGGGCTTCTTGAAGCCCTCATTGGTCTCTCTTGCGAGGCACATGCGCCATTGTACGCATATGTGAAGCTCAGCCGAAGCTCTCATCTGTCTCCCAGCCTCAAGGGATAGATCGATAGAGCGGCAGACAAAAGCTGCTTCGAACATTCGATACTGTGGCATATTTTCATCCAATCCCACACAGCCACATCTGAATTATTCCTCAAACCATCTCTGATTGGCTGAAACGCCTCCGAGCCAACGCAGGAGCTTCCAGGAGCTCATTCCATTGTTGACGGCGAGAGAGAAGAGGTGCGTTAGATACGCGATGGCGACTGCTTGCAGTTGGCTGTTGCTTGAGCCTCCCAGTGCCCTGTGCTGTGGCAGTAGAGGCTCTCAACTGACGCTCCGCTCTGTGCCCTCTAGAGACCGAGAAAGCCATGGATATCGACCAATCGGGCGCTAAGATCGACGAAAGTCTGTACAGCCGACAGCTCTATGTAATGGGCCACGAGGCGCAGATGCGCATGGGGGCCGCCAACGTGCTGATCATCGGCCTCAACGGCGTCGGTGTCGAGATCGCCAAGAACGTCATCCTGGCCGGCGTGAAGAGCGTGACGCTGCATGACGACGCGCCGGCGTCCTATCTGGATCTGGCCTCGCAGTTCTATCTGACAGAAGCCGATATCGGCAAGCCTCGCGGCCCTGCGTCTGCGAAGAAGCTAGCGGAGCTGAACCCGTACGTGCAGGTGCACCAGCACTCGGGAGCGATCTCGGAAGAGTTCCTGCTCTCGTTCCGGGTACGTCATGCCGTTCTACTGTAGACCGTTGATATTGACAAATGCTGACAACAATTGCGCCGATTTAGGTCGTCGTGCTCGTGAATGCGCCGCTGAAGGAAGCCCAGCGCATTAACCAGATCTGCCACGCGCATTCCGTGAGCTTCATCTCCACGGAGGCTCGCGGTGTGTTCGGATCAGTGTTCTGCGACTTCGGCGACGAGTTTGTGGTCTCGGACCGCGATGGTACGCAGCCAGTGAGCTGCATGGTGTCGTCCATCTCAAACACGGTGCCTCCTCTCGTAACTGTGAGTGAGGACAACCGCCACCAGCTGGAAACAGGTGACTTCGTGACGTTCCGCGAGTTGAACGGCTTCACGTTCTTGAACGAGTGCAAGGCGCGAAAGGTGACTGTGACCGGTCCGTTCACCTTCACGCTGGATGTTGAGGACGAGGCTGAAAAGGAGCTGTTCGCTAAGGGAACTCCCGCGAGCGGTGGCTACGTGACTCAAGTGAAGCAGCCATTGACTGTCAAGTTTAAGTCATTGCCGGAAGCGATCGCCTCGCCAGGCGAATTTCTGGTTAGTGACTTTGCCAAGTTCACGCGCCCGGAGCTGCTGCACTTCGCGTTCCAGGGGCTGGACGCCTTCCAGGAGAAGCACGGCCGATTCCCCACGCCTGGCTCCGCTGAAGATGCCGCAGAAGTATACAAACTTGCTGTTGAGATTAACAGCCGCGCCGCTGCCAACAAACAGTTTACTATTGACCACATTGAGACCGAAGAAGCTCGAAAGGTGATCACAGCGCTGTCCTCTGGCTCAACTGGTGTGATTGCTCCGATGTCGGCTTTCCTCGGTGGTATCGTCGGCCAAGAGACCTTGAAGGCCTGCAGTGGTAAATTCACTCCTATCCAGCAGTTTTTCTACTTCGATGCTGTCGAGAGTCTTCCGGACTCTGTTTACAGTGGAAAGACAGAAGAGTTCGCACCTTCTGGATCGCGCTACGATGGTCAGGTCGTGGTGTTTGGCCGTGATCTCCAAGAAAAGATCAAGTCTCTGAGCATTTTCCTCGTCGGTGCCGGAGCCATCGGCTGCGAAATGCTGAAGAATTGGGCTATGATGGGCGTGGCATGCGGCAAGGACAGCGTGATTCATGTTACAGACATGGATACCATCGAAAAGTCTAACTTGAACCGCCAGTTCTTGTTCCGCTCGAAGGATGTGCAGCAGCCGAAGTCAACTGTCGCTTGCAATGCCGTCAAGGAAATGAACCCTGACGTGAACGTCGTGTCGTATGTGGCGCGTGTTGGTTCGGAGACCGAGGATCAATTCAACGACGACTTCTTTGAATCGCTGTCTGCTGTTTGCACGGCTCTTGACAATGTGGATGCGCGTCTGTACATGGATCAGCGCTGCTTGTTCTACGGACTACCGATGCTTGAATCCGGTACACTCGGAACCCAAGGAAGCACTCAGATTGTTGTGCCGCACAAGACGGAGAACTACGGCGCATCGCGTGACCCTCCAGAAAAGAGCATCCCGATCTGTACGCTCAAGAACTTCCCCAATGCCATTGAGCACACTCTTCAGTGGGCTCGCGACTGGTTTGAAGGCGAATTCTTCCAGGCTCCTTCGGATGCCAACCAGTATTTGACCGATGCGAACTTCATGAAGCAGCTCAACGAGCAGCAGAACACGAAGCTCGAGACTCTTGAGCGACTCAAGCAATCGCTTGTCGAGCACCGTCCTCAGTCGTTTGAAGACTGCATTCGTTGGGCTCGAGTCAAGTTCGACGAGCTCTTCTGCAACCAGATCAAGCAGCTGCTGCACAACTTTCCTCTGGATCAGCTCACCACGACTGGAACTCCGTTCTGGTCTGGCCCGAAGCGTCCACCGACCCCGATCGAGTTTAGTACAGACGACTCGCTCCACGTGGACTTTATTGTCTCTGTTGCGAACAGCCGAGCCAAGAACTATGGGCTTACCGGTCTCTACGACCGAGATGCTATCATCAAGGAGCTGGCGGGCATCAAGATCGATCCCTTTGTTCCTCGTGACGGTGTGAAGATCGCCGCATCTGATGCTGAAATGGCGAATGCTCGCCCAGCCGACAACCCGGATGCTCAGTGCGAGTTCATTCTCAAGGAGCTCCCATCGCCTTCCAGCCTTGGCGGCTACCGCATGGAAGCGATTGAGTTCGACAAGGATGATGACACTCACATGGAAGTGATCGTGGCCACATCCAACCTCCGCGCTCGCTCGTACAAGATCCAGGAAGCCAATATGCACAAGTCGCGCTTCATTGCTGGCAAGATCATTCCTGCGATCGCCACGACCACTGCGCTTGTGACCGGTCTGGTCTGCTTTGAGTTCGTCAAGGTCTTCCAGGACAAGCCCGTGGACCAGTTCAAGAACGGCTTTGTCAACCTGGCGCTGCCGTTGTTTGCGTTCTCGGAGCCGATCGAGCCGAAGACCACCAAGACAATGCTCAAGGGCGAAGAGTACAAGTGGACTGCATGGGACCGACTGGAGGTTGACATTGGCGACATCACGCTGAAGGAGTTCCTGGCGTACTTTGAGAAGGAGTACGAGGCCGAAGTCAGCATGCTCTCGTTCGGAGTCACGATCCTCTACGCCATGTACTCGAGCAAGTCGCGGTCCAAGGAGCGAATGGCCATGAAGATCTCGGAGCTGATCCACACGGTGACCAAGAAGCCCATCGACCCGAAGCTCAAGTACCTGATCCTGGAAGTCTGCGCCACGGACGCCGACGGAGAGGACATTGAGCTGCCCTACTTGCGCTACCATTACAAGCAATAGACAGTCGTCTCGCTCGCTCGCTCGAGAGAGGGTGATGATGCTGCTGCATGTATTACCTAGTTCGTAATTCACTCGGCTTCTTTAGTATGCATATATATCTTTTATGCTTGTACACGTATCCATTTAGACAGGTTCACCTCATTTTGTCATCATTTGACCAGAAGAAGGATATGGCGCTCAATGTGGAGTTCGAGCACCAGAGCAAGAGCGTGCGCGTGACGCCAGGGACGACCATGGTGCGTATCTAATCAGCTCTAGTGGCTCACAAGCGTCTCCTCTATCTGTTTGTGGCACTGGCTGTCGCTTGGGCTCTCTAACACGACCTCTATCGCCGTCTCTGGGTCTCTATGGGAGCAGTTCCAAGTGCTCGAAGACGCGCGGGCGCAGTTCAAGCTCAGCGAGTCCATGGGGCTGCAGCTCACGCACCGCAACCGCCCAGTGGATCTTTCGCTGCCGTTCCGTCTGACCGGCATCTCCAACAACGCGGCGCTGGAGCTCAAGGCCACAGGGGCGGCGGCCGAGACGCCGTCGGTGCGCGTTTGCATCCAATTGGCAGACGGGAAGCGAGTGCAGGCGCCCTTCCCGAACGACATGAGCCTCCAGCTGATCCTCACGCACTTCAAGCTGCTGCCGGCGGCCAGCAGTGTGAGTTTTGGTGCAGATCTGGTGGGTTTGGATGAGTCTAATCGCTGTAGTGGATGTGTTGCATTGCAGTTTTCGCTGAACTTTTTGCAGCGGGAAGTGTCGATGGACGCCTTTGAAAGCACGACGCTCAAAGGTATTGGTTGCTGCACTGTATTGAGTCTATTGAAGCTGCTTATTGACGCATGGTGATCGTGTTCCTGACCTGTAGAGCTCGGCATCGTGACCGGGTCTGCGATCTTTCGTGTTCAATCGGCTGCCCCCGCTCCCCAAGCAGCAACTCCTGCTGTGTCTATCCCATCGCCCCCACCAGCGCAGGAGCGACAGACTCTTCCACCTAAGGCAGTGACGTTTGCGGCGCAAGAACCAACTCCTGTAACCTCCGTTCAGGAGCCTCGCCCGCCTCCGGCGTCAGTGGACGATGTGGAAATGAAGGAACCGGCGGAGTCAAGCGAGCCACTGATGGGGAGCTTCGAAGCGCTTCAGTTGCTTCGCGACAGTGCGTTTGACGCCGTCTCTAGAACTGCGGTCATGACTCTGCTGAAGATTGTCACGAATCTGCTGTCGTATCCAGGTTGGTTTGCAGTTAAGCTGGTGTTGATTCTTGGGCGTTGACTCAGAGCCTTTACTGTGACAGAGAATGAGAAAATGCGATCGATTCGCCTGTCAAATGCTGCGTTCCACCGGTCGGTCGGTCAGCTCAAGGGCGGAGTGGAGTTCTTGCTCTCGCTCGGGTTTGTGCGACAGCTCGGATCCGAATCGATTGTGTTGTCGGACCCAGAGGAGGCCAAGCGAAAACTGCAAGAAGGCTTGCACTTGCTGAACATGGAAGCAGATGACCTCAATATCGGTGCTGAAGAACGACCGGTCGTTGTGGTTCCTCAGCAAGCTGACCCGAATTTCGATGTCTTCAAGCCTCAGATCACGCGCATGCAGGTTCGTCATTGCTTGTTTGATCATCCGACGTCTATCAGCGATCCTCATCATATCGTTCTAATGCTTTAGATGCAACCACGAGGACCGAGTGCCACAGAAGTTCTTGTGGATTCACTTAAAGCCAAGCAGGATGAGCTGCTCAAGCATGAAATTCCAGCCCGCAATACGGCGATAGTGCTCCCTGGCAGCAATGCTGTGAGTATTAGCGCAAACCTCGACAGCTCTGCTGCCACCGAATCTCAGCCAAGCGATTCTCAACTGCTGGTGGCAAGTATGAAGGCAAGACGAGCTGAAATGGAAAAAGCAAATGTAAGCAATCATATTTATGAAGGAGGCGTTGATATTGGGGGCTCTGACATCATAATTGCATTAGAACTTCCAAACGCAAGCTATGCGCGAGCTTGATCAACTCAAGCGAAAGAAGATCTTTCAAAGCGCGCTCCTTCGCGTGCAGTTTCCCGACCGAGGTTTGTTTGGCCGCTGAAAGTTTAGTACAATGAGATCGCATCTAACGCGATCGTGTTACGATAGTGGTGCTGCAGGCCACGTTTCATCCCAATGAGACTGTGCAAGATATCATGACGCATGTGACCGAATGCCTCCACTCTTCCGTTGCACACCATCGATTCTATCTGTACGTCACGCCGCCAATGCAAAAGTTGAATCCTTCGAAGTCTCTCGCAGATCAGAACCTGGTTCCCGCTGCACACGTGTACCTGTCGTGGATCGACGCTCTGCCGCCACGTGAAGATGGTTCAGTTGGCTTTTATCTGCAACCTGATCTGGTGAAATCTCAATCGTATTTGAATTTGATGGCAGAAATCCAGTGCTAACCTTGCATCTTGATGTAGATGGCCCCGGATGAAGCAGAATCTAAGGAAGACTCGAAGGCCGTCGCTTATCCGACACCTCTTTCGCTAGGTACAGCAAACCTTTAACACAACCACCATCTCGGAATACTAACTCTCTTTCCTTCCAGAAAACCGACAGCAAACAACGAGCGTAACTAAAGACGACGTGATCGCTGCGCCCAAATCTTCCAGCGGCAAAACAAGCGGCAAGTCCGGAAAGAAACCTTCATGGCTGAAAATCTAAAGGCAGATACTACTTGTGACGTCAATAAAGCTGCTCGAATGATGAAAGGAATTGCCACAGTGCGAATTGCTCGATTATTATTTAACTTGACTGACTTGGCATCAGTCGCGACCTTAAATGCATTGTTGCTTCACTTTTTTTACTTTCTTTGGTCATAGGTTTGGATTTATCGCAATCTGCTTCTAATCTGTGACCGGTGCGCATTCAACGGTCTCCATCTCAACGTCTGCACAAGGTTCAGCGCTAATGCTTGTTGAGCTGATCTCTGCCACTCGTTCTTGCCTCGAAACGCTTTTGGCTCTAGCATCTCTTAACTGCTTGCGCTTGAGGAAATCAAAGCCTCGCAAAGCATTGCGAGCAAGGAAGACTCGGTTCTGGCACGCCCAGAACAGCTCACGTTGGGCAGGCCCCATTCGAACAACTGACTTTGTCACAACATTCAAGTCGCCAATGCTGACTTGGGCTGTGAGGGACAAGCGGCGTGCTGTCGCTTTCTCTTCCTTTTCTTGATTAAGTTTTTCTTGAGCCAACGCGCGCTTCATTTTCTTCATCTGCTCCTTCTTCGTCAGCTTTTTTTCCGGTGTATCTGGTGTAACTCGGTTGATCTTGTCCGGTGCCATCGTTCCGCGGCACTTCTTGGCCTTGCAGTGGCATTTCCATTCCATGGCTTGCTTGGTATGGAATTGGTAGTCGTACGACAGCTCCTCGCCGGGTTTGATGTCTTTCAGCGCTGTAATCGCGATTCGATTTACGCCCTTCACGCGCCACTTGAGCAAATGACAATTGGGGTCGCACGAGTGGTTAATAAATCGAGAGACACTCCCCTTGAACCGTGCATCGATGTAGATTCCCTTACTCAGCTCCATAATATACATGTTTTTGTCTTCCGGGGTGTTCTTAGCGTGATCAAGGAGGCGTCGTTCCTTTTCTTCCTCCAGAATCACTTCGCCAACGTACTCGATCACAAGTTGGCCGGCCTTGACAGGTTCTAGCACACGAAGGCCGAATCCCTTGTCGGGCGAGTGGAATCGTTCAAAGCGAGGATACGTCTTCTGATGGAGAGCACGATTGCCACAGTTCTCTCCAAGCATGCAGTTGAAGTCTCTGTTCTGTTTGCTCACGTTCACGTCATCTGGTGCCGGACCGAAGCACTCTGTGAAACTGAGGCGATTGATGCAATCATCGCCACATTTGACCTTGCAAATACACATGGGCGAGTCTTCAAGAGACACCTTCGGCGGCTTGAAGGTGTAGATGCTACGCAATAGCGTACGATACGGTGGAGGCTGCTGTCGCACGTCTTCCATCAGATTCAGGAGCATTCGGAAGTGGTGACAGTCGTCTTTCTGATTCTCATCAGGCTCAGTGTCTGGGAGGTACAGCATCGGCAGGTGCAGGTTGAAGTCAACGGTGACCAAGTCAAACGATCGGTCAGCCAAGTAGAAGGCTGGGATCTTCGGCAACTGATCGTACGGGTGCTTGGAGCACAGGAGCCCGACCGAATTGTAACGAGCACTTGGTGGCACGCAGCCGGGATGGTACGACTCTGGGCACTTGAGACAAAACATCAAGTCGGCGCCTTTACGCTGATCTTCACAGACAGAGCACGTGTGTCGAGGACAGCGGAACGCCGCCTTCCAGCTCATGCTGTCGTCTTCCTCGATTTCCTCTGCAGCCATGTTCTTGGCCTTGCCAAAGCGTCGCGAGAGTTTGTTCGCACTGATGCAGCTCTGGTGGTAGAACTTGCCACAGTGGGCGTCGCTGCATCGGAAGACGCCGCCCTTCTCGCCAATGGTGGCGTTGCGATCGCACGCAAAACACTTCTGCTCGTTGGTCCGGCACTGCTCACAGAGCCACGTTTCCACCTCCGGGGCTTCCTCCAGACCCAGACAAGACAAGTGGTACGAGCTGAGGCAGCCGCCGTCGCACAGGATCATGTCACTGAGCGAATCGTCCTCGATCTCTCCGCAGATGTTGCAGAGAATGTCTTCAGCCATGTTGGGCACGTCCTCCGTCTCGGTCTTGGCTTTGACAGCCCTCTTGGCGGACTTGGGGGCCGGCTTGCGCACTGAAACGTCGTTGACGACGCGCTTGGTGATTCTTCGGCCCAAGCGACTGACGCCGGACTCCACAAAGACCGGCGCTTCAGGCACTGGTGCTTCCTGCTTCTTGGCCATCTTGGGCTTCTGCTCCAGCGCCGCCCAGGCGTCAGCAGCCTTGAGTCCTTTGCCAGCCAAACGGCCGGACTGCTCCTGCTTGGAGATCTTAGCGTTTGCTGGCTCTTGCGCGTCTTCAAAGCGCACTAGGAAGGACTCTTCCGTCACCTCCTCGATGGCGGCAGGGCGCCACGTCTGCGAGTCGTTGCAGAACGTATCCACCTGCTCACTCGGCTTGAAATACTGCCCGGCGGCGGTTCCGTTGGCTTCCGTATCCACGTCCTGGTCATGTGACTCCGCAGGCTTCTTGCGTGGAGGCGCGTCCGCTTCCATGTCGCTCGTTGGAGGCCGCTTGTCCCCGGCCTTTCCTTCTGGATCCTCTTGCACCCGATGACTATTCTGTTGCTGCTGCTTGTTGGAGATGGATTCAGCCGCTGACGCTTCGCCAGACGCAGCAGGAGCGGCCTCAGAGCCAGAGCCGCCTGTCGTATCCTGCACATGGCCATTGGCAGTCGCCGTGTCCTTCTGCGCCTCCTCTGGCTGCGCAGACAGCGTGTCCTGCTCCTTCGCCGGCGACGCCATTGCCGTTTCCACTCACTTTGGTGCGGGGCGAGTCGCAATCTATAAAAAAACCTCACGCGGCGCCATTTATAGGTATTTTGACAAATAATGTTATTTGCTGCTCTAAAACACTCAGCAAAGTCATGCTTTTAATTGAAGGCTTTGTAGTCAACTCAACCTGGAATTATGTGGTACACATGAATATATCGTCACATCATGGGCCACCCTCCCCCTCGCCCAGGGGAGACCATCTTCGCGCCTTGAGAAGGCGAGCAGCTTCAATCACTGATGGCTGCGATGGCCATCACTCGCACCCCAGAACACTGATCTCCTGTTTGGAAACCTCTGTCGTCTGTAGGGATGCGTTCCTGCAGAACCAGACCACGACAACCACAGCAGTCGTTGGCCATCGTGACCCGCCTTCACTTTTTTCCACCTGTGTGAATTATCCCCTATCCGAATTCACGAAAGTTGACTCAAATAAGGAAATTCCCTCAAGCGTCTTTTCCAGCGCTGTGATTGACGGATTCCTGCGTATCTTTTATCTGATTGGCCAGTTTGCTTTTGGCGGTCATAGGTGTTGGCAACCATCAGGATATGTTCGCCATGGCTTCGATATCATGTAATTTACGGTAAGATTACCGTCACTGGCTAGCCGACTTGCCCTAGTCCGTTGGAGCCACGCGTACAGAACGCCATGTGTGGCTTTGTAGTTTACCTTGGTAAACTACGAGCTGCCAACCCGCGCTTTTTGAATCGCTCTTTTGACTGCCTTTTGGCCGAGGACTTTAAAAAAAAGAGCCCCGCGTGGCTCGAATTGCGCCCCAGAAAAGAAAAAGACAGGAAAACGCAACTCCCTCTCCCTCCCTCTGTCCCCATGGCTCCCACTGAAGAACCCAAGGCGGCCAGCCCCGCCAAGACGCAAGAGAGCGCCCCTGCGGCCGCCTCCCCCGCCGCCCCGGCGCTCACGGTGGCCACGGACGCCAAGCCGGCTGCTGAAAAGCCCACCACGCGTTCGCCCGCTAAGCGACAGGCCAAGACCGCGGCCGCCAACGCTGCGGTCGCCGCTAAGAAGAAGGCTGCTGCCCCGGCCTCTAAGGCCAAGAAGCCTGCTACCAAGAAGGCTGCCCCTGTTGTCGCTGGTGAGGCTGGCCCGTCCTACTTCGACCTGATCGTGGAGGCCATCGCCGAGCTCAAGGAGCGCAACGGCTCCTCCCGCCAGGCTATCGCCAAGATCGTGGAGGCCAAGAAGGTCAACTACCAGAGCCACTTCCTGAACAAGGCCCTTCGCACGGCCGTCGACGCTGAGAAGCTGGTGCAGGTCAAGGGCTCGTACAAGCTCTCGGCTGCCCTCAAGAAGCCCGCCGCTAAGAAGAAGGTTTCGGTCAAGGTCTCGGGCAAGTCGGCTACGACCGTCAAGAAGGTGGCTAAGGTCGCCAAGAAGTCCTCGCCCAAGGCTGTCAAGGCCAAGAAGGCGACCACGACCAAGAAGGTGACCAAGAAGGCTGCCCCGACCAAGAAGGCCGCTAAGCCCGCCGCTAAGAAGACCAAGGCCGCCAAGCCTGCCGCCAAGAAGGTCTCGCCCAAGTCCGCGAAGTCTACCAAGAAGGTCGTCAAGAAGGCGGTCAAGGTTGCCGGCAAGAAGAAGTAAATGCGCTTTCTTGTGCGCGGACGCCCGTCCAGCCAATTGGCGCCGACGCCACTGGACGCGGCTGCGGCCTTGTCGTGAGGGACTCCCACTCTCGCACGACCGATCCTTTATTATATTCGTGGGCGTGCTGAGGAAACAGCACACACTCTCTTCGGTGTTTTTTAACACCACCCATTTTCACCACAGAAATGATGTCCATCCGACCCCATATTTCACCACGTATGTTGATACGCAAAGGGATACTAGATTCACTAATCACAAGCGCTTGATGATTCGCATGAGTACAGGTTCACTGGCTCTCTCTATGGTGCATTTTTAGCAGACCAAATCAGCAGGCCTTTTCATTTTGAAGAATGGTGATAAATCATTTTTTGTGGGCTTGGCATAAATACGCAAAGGAGCAAGAAGATATCAAGGTTGCCATGCGATGCAGCAGAGTTCCTGCACACTTCTTAAGGCTCGTCGCAGTGTCACACGCGAGAACATGACATGCGATGAAGACACCGCGACTCCCGGAATTGATAAATGGCTGCCATTTATAAAAAGAGAATTGACTTGTTGCTTCGTTGAGAGCGGCCAGCACCCCAAAACAGCAGCATGCGATGGTGCAAAGTGCTAATCCCAGTGGTTTCAGACCAAAAGAACAAGTTGGCGCGCGGCATTTGCGCTCTGCATCCGTTTCTCCAAGTCCGCGTCAGCCGCAGATCCTTCTTCTTCTCTTCCTCCTCTGGATACGTGTCTGGTTCTTGAGAAACGTCTATCGGCTCACGCGGTTATCTCTCGGAGCCACTCCTCAATCTGCTTCGAGCACCTCCGACCTCTTTGCTCAGGGAAAATGCGGTCGCTGTGGCTCGCAGCGGCTGCTCTCGCGGGGCTCTGGTCGACTTCCTGCTCGGCGTTTTCCTCGTCTTCCATTGCGAGCGGCAACGAGGTCATCGACATCCAGGTGGGCTGCGGTGCCGGCACCACGTACCCCACGAGCTCCAGCGCGTCAGAGCCAGCGTTATACAATATTACTAGTATCTCCAACAGCGTGGCTGAGTTCATCGCGCTCAACTTCTCAAGCTTCAATCTACCAGCCGGCGACTATGTCAAGATTCGCCCGACGTACAAGAACGACACGGAGACCAAGACGTTCAGCTACTACGGGAACAGCGCTAACTTCTCCTTCATGTCCAACGCGCTCTTCACGCAACATGTGACGATCGAGCTCTACACCACGGGGAATCCGACACCGAACAATCCTCTGCTGTGCACCGGCTTCAAGATCGTAAACTACCGGTACCTGGCCCAACCAGCCATGAATGCCAATGCTTCAGGCCACGAAGAAGTCTGCGGTGCTGACCAAACGCAAGAAGCCGCGTGCTTCAAAGCCACGTTCAGCGCTTCCTTCACCAAGTCCAAAGCCGTGATCCGATTGCTGATCCACAAGACCGCGGGGAGCTACTTTTGCACCGGCTGGCTCCTGGGAAGCCAAGGTCATGTCATCACGAACAACCACTGCATCTCGGAGCAGAGCCACGCTAGCAACACCGAGTTTGAGTTCATGGCGCAGGGATCAACATGTGAGACCTCCTGCGCCACGGCGATGGGTTGTCCAGGCACCGTACGAGCAACGACCTCGACTTTGGTCGCCACCAGCACGATGCTAGACTACGCACTGGTCTTACTGGCTTCCAACCCAACATCAGACTACGGGTACTTGCAGCTCCGGACCTCCGGTGCGGTGCTGAACGAGCGAATCTACATCCCGCAGCACCCGGCCGGCTGGGGCAAGCGCATCGCCATGAAAACAGACGCTGGCTGGGGCACGGTGCTGTCGCTCACCTCTAGTGGGTGCGCCACCAACCAGGTCGCATACGCACTCGACACACAGGGCGGATCCTCGGGATCGCCCGTCATCTCGTACAATGATAACTCGGTCGTGGCGCTACATCACTGCGGAGGTTGCCCCTACAATACTGCCATCAACAGCAAGTTTCTCTATGCAGATATGGTATCACTCGGTGTTCTGCCACTTAATGCAGTCTACGCGGCATCAACACCGGCGCCTACAACCCAGGCTCCGACACCGGCACCAACTACGAAAGCACCGACACCGGCACCGACTACGAAAGCACCAACACCAGCTCCAACAACGCAGTCACCGAGCACGGTGCAGGCGAAGATTGACGGAACCATTATCTCCACGGCCACATCCACGTCGGTAGATTACATCGACTTCACGCTCACAAAGAAAGCAAATGTGGTGCTGGACATTTTGTCCATGGAAGCCGTTACGAGCGGCGGCACCACGACCTTTACCGACGTGAATGGCGATTGCAATGCTGGGTACCTCGACACTGCGATGGTGCTCTTCAAGTTCAACAGCGCAGGTACCATTACCAAGTCAACTGTGGTCGCCACCAACAACGACGCACCCTCAGGCTACGGAACTAGCGACGGATCTATCAGCCAATCCGATTCGTTCATGTATCTGCCTCTGGCCAAGGGCAAGTACCGACTCGCAGTCGGAGCTTCGTCTCTCACGCCCGAGTTGGCCCTCGCTAAAGTCACAGCCATTTCCACGACGCTGCGTGTGTGCAATTCGGCGATCTCCAACTATGGCAGCTATCGCCTCACGATCTCCACCAACATCGCAGTCCAAGCGACTTCGCCAGGCAGCTACATCGGCTCGCAGTGCACGAACGCAGCGACCACGACGCCGTACAACAAATGCCCGTACCACAAGGAAGCTGTGCTCTCGAATAAGGCGACGATCGACGGGACTATCATGAGAGCGTCGAGCTCGGTGTCAGTGGACTACATCCCTTTCAAGGTCTCGACGTTCGGCCGCGTGAACATCGAGGTATCGTCGTACGAGAGTCGCGACGGCTACCAGTTCCTCAACGTCAACGGCTATTGCAATAGCGCATACATCGATCCCGTGGCGTACCTCTTCCGTGCGAACAGCAATGGACTGACCGCGTCGGACCTCATCAATGCCGAAGACGACGACGATAATTTTGCTCAGCGCTCCGGGCGCCACTCCGTGAGCTTCCGAGACCCGTACCTCTCGCTGGGATTGCCTGTGGGGAACTACGTGCTCGTGGTTGGGCGATATCCGTTGAGCATCACTGACGCCATCCAGAAGTCAAGCACTTCGTCCGTGAACAAGCTCACGCCCGAGACCTGCGGCACTGCTAATGACCACGGCAACTACATGGTCACGCTCGACTCGCCGCAGGGTCTGAGTCCCACATCGCCCAACTCGTTCACAGGCAGCAAATGCCCTGCGCTCACGGGTAGCATCACTTGCTCTCTGCCTTAGACTCCATCTTAAAGGCCTTTGTAGATCGTAGATAGAAGTACATGTCCAACCTAATGCAACACCAAGCCATTCAGCCTTGAATCGATTAAATATGTGTCAGCTTCTAGAATATAATGGCGATGAATGAGCCCTCACTCGCTCGTGCGGTGGGTCAGCGGCAGATGCGTGATGCGGTTCACGAAGCTGGCGCTCATCTCGTCCCCGGCCGTGACGTCCAGCTGCGTGAGACTGCAGTGCGCTACGGGCGCGCCCAGCTGGATGATCTCCTTGGACACCTTGTAGCAGTGCGCGATGCAGAACTGGATGAAGCTCATGTGGCAGATCACGATCTTGTAGTTCTCCATGCGGCGTGACGGCCCGCCGGAGGTCTGGTCCTCGGCCTCGTCCCAGCGGCAGATGAACTCGAACGCCATCTTGTGCATCGAGTCGCGGTACTCCTGCCGGTCGGCGAACTCGACGTTCTTGGGCGCGCCGTCCTCGAGGAAGCAGCACTCGTACCGCTGCTTGATCCATGGCATCTTCTTGGCGAACACGGCCGCGGTCTCGACGCTGCGCCGCAGGCCGCCGTAGATGAGCGACACGTTGGCCTCGCTTGCCTGGTTCTGCTGGAACTCGCTGTCGAGGAAGCTGGCGACGTAGTCGGCCTGCTCCTGGCCTCGGTCCGTGAGGCGCTTGTCGCGGTCGCACACGCGGAAGTGGATGTTGGCGGCCTCTCCGTGGCGGACCAGGATCACGTGGGTCACGCCCTGCTTGCGCGCCGCCTCGACGACTGGCGGCCGTGGCTTGGGTGTGCGCATGATCTTGGGGAAGAGCACGTTCTCGACCTGGTTGGCCGTCTCCACGACCTCGTAGGGCGCGAGACTGGGCCGACTCATGGACTTGTGCAGCAGCTTGGAGTCGACGGACGACATGGACGCGATCTGCAGCGACCACCACCAGAGGAACATGTCGCACTTGGTGATGAAGCGCAGCACGCACTTGGTGGCGTGGCCCTGGAACGCGTACTCGACCTCGAGCTGGAACTCCTTCAAGTCGGCGAACTCGACCTTGCAGCGCGCGATCGGGATCAGGATGCGCTTCTTCTCGATCTTGTCCTTGTACTTGCGCAGCATGAGGATGCCGTGATACAGCTCGGCCCAGCACTTCTTCCAGATCGTGAGCCCCATCTTGTTCTTGCGCACCTCCACGCAGCCGCACACGAGGTACTCGTCGCGCCCGGCCACCTTCATCACGGCGTAGTCCGTCGGCGACACGGGGAACCGCGGGATGTCCTCGGAGAAGTACAGCTCCACCTCGTCGATCGTGAAGCGGCGCAGCGAGCCGTTGTGCACGACCTCGCGCGCGATGGGCGGCGTCGGGTAGTACGTGCTCACCTGCGGCTGCGTGGCCGCCAGCAGGTCCTCGGCGTCCGGAAAGCGCACCATCTTGACGGGCTTGAGCGGGTCGGCCTCGGCCCCAGCGCTCCCAGCGCTCGTGGCGCGGCGCGGCCGCGTGGTACCGCAGCAGTCGTGCTGGCCGTGGTCGCAGAGCGGCGCCATGGGCACGGGCGACGGAGAACTCTCGCTCTGGTGCCGACGCCGACCTCTTCCGGTTGGACTCTGAGCGGCCACTTGGCGCCTCATGCTGGGTGAATGCTCTTCCCTCGCGCCCACTCTCTCGCTTTGCCCGAAATGACGCGGAACGGTAAAATAAAATGAGGAGACGGGGAATTTTTAAAGGTCGAGATAGGCCAAGGTGGACCGGTCTATCCTCACTTTTGGAAGCGGCATGAGCCGAAGCCAGTCACGAGACTGCCCAGCTGGCTGAATTCAGGAGATTACTAACCCTTTAGCTGGCCAGATTGTGAAGTTGTTGAGTGAACCTAAATGCTTGCCACATTTACCTTTTACCGCGCGCTGGGCTAATAAATTGCAAATTTTACCGCCTGATCGCCTGTCTGGATTCCCGCCTTTCCTTCGTGGGAGATATCTCACGTAAACTATCCACGTGGTCGGTTTACGTGATATTCACCCATCTCGCTGAGATTTGTGGTGACAGGGATCAAACGAACACGTGCGTAATTTTTACAGTAAAAAGGAGAGGGATGGATGGAAGGTTGAAGGCTACATGGTACGCCAGAGCGCCCACTGTGGTCTCGAGGAATGCTTGCAAGTCAATTGCGTCTTCAGACCTCCCTCTCGTTCTATGTGAAAATGGTGTTCTGCCACTGACTCATCAGCTGTCAACTGTATCAAGATTGCAAATACACGAAAGGAGAAGGGCGCGACACCACTCACTTATACATCGTTTTGTCGTGTTTTACTGCTGGACACGATCCAACATGAGAAGAATGACTTATACTTGTGGATATGGAGACCCAAACTATTTAATAGAGTAATGATATTCTGACCCCCAACTTTTGATAAACTGACCCCCATTTGTAGAAGGCTAGTTAAGTACGCATCGTTCTTCCTATACGTTTCCACTATATTTCGAAGTCTGTGTCCAAAAACCACATTGTTATACACGGGCTCCAAGACAATCAACGGCACGATGGCGCTAACACTCGAGCTGATGGCGTTCTTCCCGACTCGCGTCCTTTCATTCATTTTCCTGTAATAAGCCTCTATTAACCCTAAACCTAATAGTTTTACCCTACACCTAGCCCTTACAATAGGTGTTTTGGTCAAATGGGGGTCAGTTTATCAAAAGTTGGGGGCCAGAATATCATTGCCCATTTAATATCCGCATACATATCAAAATGCCGTGACTGGCCGTTTCGCTTTATTTATCTATGACGCATGACATGCGCAAGCCGCGGTTTTTATTATGGCGATTGTGCTGGTTACGGTTACGCTGGGGGAAAAGATACCAGCAACGTTCGTGCAACCTCCCGCACCCATTCGTTTTCTGGGAAGAGATTGACTGTACTGTACGCACCTGAAGCATGAGCGAGAGCAAGACGACGGCGGACGAGCATGACGACACGTACCTGCGCTCGCTGCCGGTCGTGGACATCGAGGCCGTGGACGTGTCGCCCAACCCGGCGCCGCTCACGGCTGAGCTGAACCTGGAGGTGGACTTCCGCCTCGACAAGCCCGTGCGCCACGGCGTGTGGCACATTGAGGTACGCACTAGTGAATGGATGGATGGAGCAGCGGTTGGTCTCATGGCTTGCGCAGTACCTAGTGGACTCGGTGGAGAAGCGACACATCATCTCTCTTGGCCGCGTCGAGGCCCAGAACTACGGCGAGGGCGCCAACCACTTCCAGTTCTCCGTGGGCGAGATCAACGTGGACGGCATCCAGCCCAGCCAGCTCACGAACTGTGGCCTGCTCATCGCGTCCTTCAAGAACGACGACGGCGACATCATGGACCTCAAGATGGTCGTGCAGGTCTCCAACCAGCGCGACCAGCTGCAGCGGATCGTGTACAACCCTCTGGAATAAAGACATCATTATTAAATACAGACGAATGAGCTACGCAGACGGAGTCGCAAGAGGCTCAGACTGACGCACTGCAGCCTGCGCTTGGTAGATGTCCTGCAGAACCTGCTCCGTGGACAGTCTCTGCAGCAGCAAGAGCACTCTCTGGTCAGATATTGGCAGCTCAAGCCAGAGACGGCTAAAAGCGCTTACCTGCTCGTCCACAGCGCGTTTGGTGCGTCCGAGAGCGCGAGTGAGCTTCCGCATCTCCTGGAGATGCTTCTCCTGCTGCTCCTTGGCCCAGAGGAACAGATCGTACTTCTCCTTCTGCAGCTCCGCCATCTTCTGCACCAGCAGAGCCACTTCGTTGTTGTATCGGTCGCGATCGTCCTGCCAAATTCATAGCCAAGAGTGAGCCGCTAGGACTCGATCAATGACTCTATCGCTCTTAGAAGCGCACCTTGAGGATCTTGGCGAAGATCTCTCGGTCCACTTGGTATCGAACCTCCTCCTACGTCGCAGTATCAACGTTTAGTATGGCAGCAGGATACTGAGGATCCGCTATCGTACCTGCTCGATCTTGGAGCGTTCGCTGAGCAATTTCTCTTGACTCTCCTTGATCTTCTTCTTGAACGAATGGCGCTCTGCCTTGGCCTAGAGATCATGCGGCGCAAGTGTTACAATCAACCGCTATCCGTGCAATTCTTTAGCGTGGGAAAACGCACTTTGTTCAGGATCGACTGAAGCACTTTGACGTCTTGGCCAAGCTACAACAGCAGTAAGGGCAGGAGATGTGAGACTTTAAGCAGAAGGACACGGAGCTCACTGGACGCACTTTTTCTCGGGACGTGTTGGCCACATAGTTCAAAGCTTCATGCTTGGCATCCTGTAGGGTATCAAGACATCGGTGTTTGGCTTGCATTTGATACATCAACTACGAAGTAATGCACATTATTACCTCTGCCTTCTTCAGCAACTGATCAATGCGCTCCAGCTCCGTCTGGTCAATGCTGTGCTTTCTGGATGCAACAGATAAATGAGCCTAAGTACTCCGCCTCTCGTAGAAAACCGAGCCTGATGCGCTTACTTTCCGCTGCGGGAGGTCTTCTCCAGCTCTTTGATCTTCTTGCGCAGCAGCGAGTTCTCCATTCGGAGCAGCGACAACTCATCCGTGCCTTCGCTCGCATCTGTTGTTGTCAAGAAGCCACAGCAATCAGTACAGACGTTCTATTAGCGCAGCACCACAGTAGCGGAAGACGCAACTGGTCTCAGACAGAGAGTCGATCTGGTCCAGACTCGGCCCGTCGTAGTCCTCTTCGCCCACGCTACTGTCCATACTGCGAGTCTGTCGCTCCAACGCGCTTTGTCGGTCAACAGCTTCAGATAAATTCACGACCTGTTCATAAATATAGCTCTCGGATGTTTCAAACCCAAACATGACGCTCAGATATCTTTGCCGTTTTTCTTGAGATCGTTCACTTCATCTTCACTCGAGCGGTAGATCGGAGGCAAGTTGTTACCTTCCTTTGTTGGGTACCGTCTCGGCTTCCTGGCTATTGGCTTCGCATTCGCTCGGACGCCTCTGCCAAGGACCAGTCCGCCATTGGAGCGGAGATCTTCATCACGCTCGTCATGATCAAGTTCTCTGCTAGCAGAGACGTCTGTGGTTGCTCCCTCTCGAACCTCATCGAGCTTTCGAGTGGTGATCTTCACTCGTCTACGAGCAAATTTGTCCAGCATCACTGGGGAGAAATGCGGGCAGTGGGTCACGTCAAGCTCCTGCAGCAGTCGACAGCCTTCAAGCAATCCCTCAAGAGTTTTCTCCGTCAGCTTCTTGCAAGCCGAAACGTTCAGCTTCCTCAGCACTGTGGCCTGACACGTGACCTCGCGCATCCCGTCGTCCGTGATCTTGACGCAGCGAGCGAGATTCAGCTCCTCCAGAGACAAATGCTTGGCGATGGCCGTCAATACACGATCCGTCAGCTCTCGGCAGAATCCGAGCTCTAATCGCACGAGGTGTGAGCAGGCATCGATGATCTCAATCATCTCCCGGTCGTTCAGATGGATGCAGCCGGAAATGTTCAGTGAAATGAGCTTGGGGCAGTGAACCACGAGCTGGTAAATGCCCTGGACACTGAGCTGTGGACAGTAGCTGACGTCGACATGCTCTAGACATGATCCTGAGACTGAGCGATCCAGCATGTCTTCCAGCAGCCAGCTCAGCCCTTGGTCGCTGATGCCAGTGCATGCGGAGATATTGATCGACTCTAGAGCCTTTGCTCGATGGCCAAGATGACCGAGGACCAGGTCGTTTAGGCCACTGCAGCCTGCTAGCGTGAGCTCTCTCAGCTTTCTTGCCATGTTCTTGTCGGCATTCGCACGCCCGTCGCCTTCCTGATCAAACTGGAAGATCTTGTAGGTCGCCAAGCACACGTCTTCCATGTCTAGCACCTCCAGCTCCAAGCAATGGTGCGTGGCTATACGCACAGAGATGTCTGTCAGCTTATCACACAGCCTGATGTTGATCTTCTGCAGTCGCGTGCACTTCTTGAAGAGCTCCAGCAGGCCAATGTCTCCCACTCGTCGACAACCGGCGATATTGAGCTTTCTCATCTTGCTCGGATTGGGCAACCCGACGGCGAGGTGCTTCATCGCATCGTTGCCAATCTGCATACAGAGCTCTAGCTCTAGAACAGTCAAATTTGGACACGACTTGGCAACAACAGGAAAGCACCGATCGCTGATCCGTTCACAGTAGCTCAGTCCCAGCTCTTCTAGTCGCGGATTGGTGCGAACGACCGCTTCGACACCGAGGTCTGTGATCTCACTGCAATGGGTCATCCACAATCGCTTCAGTCGTTGGCAGTTTTTGCCAATAGCTACGAGGGACGTATCCGTGATCCGATGCGAGAACGATATGTCCAGCGTCTCGATTTGTGTGCAGCACAGACTCATTCGCTGCATTGAAATGTCGGACAACAGAGTGCAGTTCGCCAACTGAAATCCACAGCTGAAGCGGTTGTTCTTGACGATGATGTACATATCTTCGTCACTGATATCCAGCACGTCCTTTAGGTCAATATAGCGAGCATCTTCGCCAGCTTCGCTCGCGAGAATAAAGTAAACCACAGCTTTAGGATTGCGCAGCTCGGTCAGCCAGCGCATGTTGGTCAGTTGGTCGCCATAGTACGTCGGCATTTCGAGCAGCACTTTGCAAAGGATGTCCGCAAAGATCGCGATTACTGTGGCTTCTTCAAGATCGTGATCTTGCTCGCTTAGAATGTTCACTAATGAGTTGGCCGAGCGTGATCCGAGAAAGAATTTGAACGGCAATCGCCCCAATTCCTCTAAACACAAGCGACACTGTGCGGACTCAGTTGGCTTGAAATACCGCGGCTGGATCTTCATCAGGCTCTGAAAGCAGTGCACAAACAAGTCACTGAATACCGGATCGCGAGGCAGATTCTTCATGATCTCCGCGATGCCGTGCGCGTTCTCGCTCGTTATAAACGGCTTGAGACCGCAGCGCACTTTCTTCTTGTACATCTCTTGCGCGTGCTTGTGGTCGAGATCGTATTTCAACGAGGCGCAAATGTTTTCAGCGAATTTCTCGAGAGTCTTCTTGTCGTCCGAGGCGTATTCTAACGCTCGAGTGAAGCGGTTGGCTGCCAACGCGAACAGATAGTCGGACTCATGGGCTCGATCACGCACGCCCATGACGTAGTGAGCGTTAATCTGGTCTCGAGTCAGCGCGTGACCGTTGTAATAGGCCACATGGGCGATATTACCATGGAAGAAATATTTGCCATCTTTCCGTCTGGCGGATGAGAGACAACCGATTCGAAGCTGCCGCGTGTCCTGGTTTTGCTGCTCTTCTAGTTCTTTTGTGATCTTTAAATTCACACGGTGGCGCATTTCTTTAAACTCGGCCAGAATCACTTTGACGCGCTCGTCGAATCGCTCTCGCAGCAGTTGCTTCTTTGCCAGGGGCTCGAAATCAGCACGATTTACTTTGGAGCCGTCTCGTTTTGTTGGTGGTTTGGCTACACTTGACACATCTGCCTGGGGAGTCTCTCCGCCGTTGGCAACAGCGTTTTTCGAGATGCGCACGCGGAAATCGTGCTCGTCGAGTAGCCTTTGACTCACAGTTTTGATTTGTTTCTTGCCTTCTTTGGTGCGAAAAAGCTCTTGCATCTCATGGTCCACGTCCTTGAAGCATTGGCCTCTCGCCTCTTCTTCAAGATCAGCGATATCCTCTCGTGTTTTCTTGATCACGGCTTCTCGTCTCTCGATCTCTTGGTCCACGATGCTCTCGACTTCGACTTCGTTCTGCATGAAACCATTTACGTACAACCGAAGAATCGTCCCGTCATAAGTGCCGACCAAATGCGTCCACTTGTGCAATTCAACCTGAGATCCGTAAGCGAGGATGTCAATATTCTTGGTATTGAAACTGAAAGCCCACATGTTGGCCTTCAGGGCCGAGATGCTGTATCGACCCATGGTCAGCACCACTCGACGAGTGCTTTCGTGGCCGTCGCATTTGCACCACACTTCCAACGAAACGTGGGTATCGACGCTAGGCGGATACAACGGAGGCAGATACGGAAATACCACGTAACTGCGTGCTTCTTTGACCATTTGAATCGATCGATTGAGATCCGTGTTCACAATGGGACCTTCTGCCTCCAGCGTGCAGCCGGGCAAGTATTTGCCAGCCAGCTCTGATCCATACTTGCCAAGGTTCTTGGTTACAAATGTGCCCTTGCGTTCACATAACGGCCAGTAGCCGCTTGGCGCATCGGCCACAATCAAATCTCGGTAGCAAGTCGCTTGTTTGCACGTTGCTTGGAGCAGAAGCAACGAAGCCATGGAGAAGTGCAGCATGGACATGTTGTGCTTGACTCGGTAGTGGTCTCCCGGTGCGATGTCTTCGACTACAAACAGGAAACATTCGGGATAGTGCTTCAAACGGTCAAGACAGCCATTACTGAGTGTGATTCCCATCATCTCTGTCACACGAACGACCATGTAATGCATCTGAGGAACCAGTTCTTTCCGGAAGTTTTGTTTGTCGACTTCCGAAACGGATCGGAGGCCAAAGCGAAGGCGAATCCCTTCGTACAGCTGCGTTTTCCAGAAGCTCTCACTTCCAGTTCGCGATCCGCTGAGCATGTTGAGGCATTGAGCAATTACCTGCTTGAGCAGCACAGCTGAGACGCCAGTGCCACTCTCCTTGGCCATTTGCCTCATGAAATGCCGAACGATATTCTTGAACGCTCGAGCTACCATCTCAGCCAAGATATGAGCTCGAATGGCCTCGGCACGCTGCTTGCAGTCCATGTGACCGCTATACACGGGCACGTGCTGAATGGAGTCGCTAGTGTGTTCTGCATTCAAAGTGATGCAAGTGCTGTCGAAGCGGTGCTTCTCGTTGCGGCTCACGATAAACGACTTGTTCTGGATGATAACCGAAGACCCACGATCGACTTCTCGAGTGAAGTCTTCGGTCGTTTCAATCTCAGCCTTCGAGTACTGGAGTGTGGCTGTTCCAGACAATTTGAACGGGTAGTACGCACGCAGCAGCCCCAAATGACGCACGTTGATCCCATGACGATGCATCTCCTTGGTCAGATCGAAATTTGGTGACTCGAAATAGTCGGCGCTTTGCGAAAGCTTCCTGGCGAACTGAGGAATCACATCGTTTAGAAGATGCTTCGTGGCTTCCTCTACTCCGAGTGCCTGAGCCATCCAGTCCGGAGTGCAATAGGTCATAGAAGATAGTGCATCTGGTGACAGTGGAGAGGCGTATCCATTAACAAACTCAGGTCGCAATTGGCGCCACATGATACTCATTCCACGTGTCGACTGGGGCAAGTGGAGTGTGATATCGGGATCCTCTGGAGGCATCGCGCGCGCATAGTTGACCACCACAAGCTTTTGCTGGCCGTTCACGTAGCCAAGCATGTCTGCAGCAGCATGCATATACTTTGATGTGAGATCCTGATAGCCCCGCACTCCGTGGCGACACAAATTCAGTTGCACAGCGACGTCCGCGAGCAATTTGTCGAGGTCCTTGCTCTGAAATACGACTGTCTTGCCCCGATTGTCACTGCCTTGTACGAGTTGCTTGGAGACTTTCTGGATTGTGCTGCCCGACTCGCTCCATGAAATGACCTCAATGGGGATTTTAGACGAACAAAGGACTCGAAATCCCTGGAAGTCGACACAGCATTGCAGAGGTACCAGAACATTCTCACTTTGACTTAGCGCTCGCAGATAAAGAGCTGAATTGCGAACTTCATGAGCTCCGAATTTCGCAGCCAGCTCATGAGAGTTCTCAAAGCGTCCATGATCATCTGTGCAAATCTTGAACAAGATATCGTGGGCTTCGTACTTGAGCCTCGCAGTAGTGCGAACGTCATCCTTTCTGCCGTCAATCGCCGTCTCCTTAGTCGGCAGGAAAGATTTGTCGCGCAACGGCAGATAGTATTCGCGTATGAGCACGAGAGCGACAGACGTCGCTGTTTCTATGAAATCCTGGCAGACTTGAAGAACTTCCGAGTATTTCTCCTGAATCTGCTCCGGAATAGATTCTGGCAATCGAAGTGCATGATGAAATCGCTCGGCCCATTGCGTACGATGGACAGGGAGAACAGGGTACGAAGCACTTACGCGCATCTGGTTCTTTTGAATCTCGAAAAGCGAGAGTTCTGCTTCTTTCCACGATTTCATCGCCTCTAAAAGACGACTGTGCGCTTCTTGAACGCGTTTTTTCTGCGTTTCTAAATCGTGTTGCTCTTTCTGTATGAGCACCGCGCTCGGATTGACTTGAACCTGATTATCTTCCTCGTTGGTTTCAGGGACCTGATCTGGTTTGCCGTGGAGTTTGTAGCCCATACGGACAAGTTTCTTAGCGATAACGGCAGCATTTTCGTTTGCGATCGTGCTGCTCTTTTGGGCCACTAGCTTGTTTAACGCGCCATCATTCTCATGTTGAATGATTCCCAGAATCTTTCGTGTGAGCCCAAACTCCAGGTCCGTCTCTGTTATATTCACAAACGCGTCTGCCAGTTCCTCCGACCCTCGAATCATTCGGAAGTGATCGTAAAGGTCTGTCTCCATGCGCTTTACATTGTACGCTCCGTCGAAATTGCGAAAGCTTTCCACGTAGGCACAAATATGCCGCTTTGACGGCAGCTCCTGTAGCAGCTCCATCATTTTTAACTCCGTCATACCGACGCAGATCTGCTGTAGGCGCGTTTGCAATGCGACTAGATCCGGATTTGGGAAACCGAACTTCCTTTGCAGCAGCTCTTCGTCCTTCGTCGGAGCACTCTGATACAGATTTAGCGGAAAGCGCCCAAAGATCATGTTATCCTTCCTCAACTTGCTTCGCTGATGTCGCTGGATAACGTCGCATGTATCAACAAAATGCTCTTCCTCTTCGTCGCCTGGCTCCGTTTCAGGGACTTCTCCAACCGTGCCATTTTCTTTACTTTTACCTCCTTGCTTCTGGTTTTTCTTCAGTTCTGCTTTGGCTTTGGCCTTTTCTTCATTTGCTGTGATCGTTTCCATGACTGAATGAACCTGAGGCGTTTCTTGTTTTGCTTGTACGAGCTGAACCACAAGAGCCTTGGAAATATCTTCTTTCAAGTAGCCCATTTCCTCGTGCGGCAGTTTAAGCGATTCTTCATGCTTCAGATAACCCAGTTCTTCCTCCATTTCACGAAATCGGTTCTCAACTTCTCGCTGCGCTTGCTGTACTGCCTCTTCCATCATCAGTGCAAGCACCTGCTCGCGATTGAATGCATTGCCTTTTGTCCGCAATTTCACCTGCCGCATTCGAATTTTGGCTTCAAACTTCATCTTCTCTACGCTGTGAGCAGGCTTGGCGTCTTTGGCGTTCCACTCATTCTCCACATCTGTTCGTGCGGCGAGGAGAGCCACACCTCGAGCGTGGTAGAACGCCTGCTTCTCTGCTACCAGTCTTGCTAATTGTCGGCCCTTTCGAGCCCGCCAGATTGTCTGCAGCTTCACGGTCGCACGCTGCATGACCTCCATGCGATAATGGATCAGGTTGCGGTATCCTCCATGATCCAGTGGCACCACATTCGACAATAGTTTGGTTCTGCGCTTGGGCAGATACTTGGAATAATCTGTCTTGAGCGGGTCGTTTTCGCCCATGGCCAAGGCACGCTCGTGAATGACGGCCTTTTTCCACCGAGATAGCTCCTCTCTCGGTTGGATCAGCTGTCTAGCGACGGAGAACTTCAGGTCATTCACATTGATAAGCCCCAGTTTGTACTGCTGCGTCACGCTCATGTGTTGCATGACATAGCGACTCAGAAGCTCGTACTTCCACGGATGGCCAAGTACCTCGCAAAGATACTTGGATTTCTCCACAATACCGAGACAGAACTCGTTGAACTCGAATTTCGTCATTCCGCCGTGTGTTCCTGACGGACCGACGGCTTCTCCAGACGATGCCTTGATTTCCAGTCTCAGAAATTCGCGTTGAACGAGTCCTTGAACGTATTCGGGAGAAAGTCCTGTCGACGAATGAATATCCCCGATTTTCATCAGTAGGTTGAATAGAGTGCTCAAAATCTCACCCAAGGCCTCTCGACTGAGCACTGAAATGGTTGCTTGATTCTTCTGCTGGTGATTTCCAGCCCCGCCTCGAGTGTTGCTGAAGATCTCAAACAGAAAGCTCGCCTTTTCACGCACTTGGTTCTTGCCTACGCCCAACAGCAGACTCATGACCATTTCCAGCAGCGTGAAGCTTGCTTTCTGATTCCCACCAGACGTTGGGCCTTGCAAACACGTGAAGAAGGGCAGAAAGAGCTGCTCTTTTTCGAATATGGCCTTTGCTCGCTTCACGAGGAATAGCTCTTTGTCGTACCGCACGCATACTTGCTCCAGATCCTTCTCTTTGGACTTGATTTGGCCCTCAGCGAACAGCAGTTGGGCCCGATGTTTCCCCTCTTGGCCCGGGATCTCGATTTTCTTGGCCGTTTTGAGCGCCATATACTCTTCTTTGGCTGTGTTGAGAGCTCTCTTCGCGTCCATCATGTCCGCTTCATGTCGCTTCATTTCGGACTCGTGGAATTCCAGTCTAGCTTCGCCCAAGGGGTTTTCTGTCGATCGGACGTAGGCGATCGTTTCTACTGATTGGGTGAACGCGTCTTGAGCAGCAGTGGTTCTCGTCTCGACATTGCGCTTCTGCCGCTTGAGTTCTTCGTCTTCGAGGGCCTCTTGATCGTGTGTGCGCTTGTCTTGCACTTCATGAGTGCGGAAGAAGACATCGTTCGGATCCAACTCCTTCTTGGCTCGCTCGAACTCGGTCTTGCGCTTCTGCCAGTGCTTCTCGCGCTTGGTTATTAAATCAGCCTCGCGCTGGTTGAGAACTTGGAGCTTGCCTTTCTCCGCTGCAATGGCGGCCTCAAGCACCACTTTGAGGTTCTGGAGCTTGGTCGAGAAGATCTCGTCTTCTTTCCGATCGTCAGCCGTTTGCTCCACGACGGCTTCTTCAACGGGGTCCTTGTGTCGCTCATCCGAGTAGCCGAAGAAGACTGGAGAGCAAATCGAAGGATCGAAAAGCGGTGGAACGGGGCGCTTGACCACTCTCGGTCGTTTCAACGTGTCTCGATACCGCAATTGCGCAGCATCTCCACTTGTCGCCTCCTTACCACTGGCTTGAAGAGTGTGTTCAGACAGATTGGCTTCATTCAACGCTGGCGTTGCTGGCTTGTCTTCTGAATCATTTGATGCCGTGCCTGAAGTGTCTTGTTGTGCAGGATGCTGCTCAACTCCCTTCTTCACATCCCCATCACTTTCCTCGTCGTCTTCCTCGTCATCTTCTCCATACACCAGCGTTTTCTTTGCCTGAGCGCTTTCGTCGGCAGCTTCCGCCACTTGCTCCTCGGTCTTTTCGGCTTCACCATCTCCGGCCTCGCTGTTGTTGCTGCCGGCTTCGCTATCCTCCGCACTAGCAGCTGAATCACTCGCGCTGTCGTCTGTGTGGCCGTCGATCTCATGGTTTGCAGGCGGTGGCAGCAGGATATCTCCCTGCATAAACTCGCTCAGCTTGGTGTTCGCACTCGGATCGCGGAGCATGGCGTAGCCCAGTGCAGCCGGATGCCACTCGTCTCGTGTCTGTTCCTGCGTCTGCATGGATGATCGGAAATGCATTTGAGTCACAGTCTTCATGAATATGGGCCACCTCACAGCTCGACTGAGGTCCACGTCATCGATCGACGCCAGTAAATGGCGCTTGAGCTCGACCAGCACTTCGTGCTCGGCTCGCAATTCCTGCTCTGCATCGCGCTTTCGCGTCTGGAGCTCTGCAAGAAGCGTTGCATAGGATTCCGTGTCTTCTGCTGGCTCAAGTGCGTCTTCTTCCTCTTGATCCTGTGGCTGGATCTTGTCGGAAACGAAGGCGATCTCCTCCGAAAGCTGCCGCAGCAGCGTCTCCAGCGCCCTGATCTCTTCTGCACAGCCGTCCGCGCGTTCGTGGAGAGCCAGGACCGTCTCTGGAGGCTCATTGCTGTCTCTCTTCTTCTCGAAGCGCGTGTACCACCTCACGAGCTCTTTGATTCGACTGAGCTCCCAGTCGCCGCAGAACTCGAAGATCCGCTCGCGATGCGCCACGTCCTGACCAGTGCGACGCGCATTTCCGGCCAGCGTGGACTCACAGAGCACGCCATTGACGTTGGCGATGACGTCCTGCTCCAGCAGCCGCGAGATCTCGGCCCCCATGACGCTTTAGAGGCAGCGCATCAAGCCACTCGAGCCACGCGCAAGTGCTGCTGCATATCCTGCTGCCTTTGAAAGGACACAGAACCCATTTTACCAACGGGTCGGGTTTTGAGTTGAAACCCAGTTGTGTCTTAAAAGGAGGGGTGAGGTCACAACGATGGTTTGATGAGCAAGCAAGGCGATGGGATGCTCTATGCTTGAAAGAGCAGAGCTTTATTTCAATATTGCTACTGTTGAACTCATTAACAAGCATGCATTGCTTCTGCCACGCTGTCGTGCTCCATCTCTTGAGCTCTGCATCTTTGAATCCTTGTTATTATACTACGTAGTAAGATACAACACAACCAGTAAACATCTAATAGCAGCTAATAGCTCGTTTAATTTAACAGAGTGGCACTCCATTCGTCCAAAGCCAGATAGCCTTTGCCTCGTTTGACTCAGTCGACTGACTCGCATCTCGCTCAGACATGGACATGTTCCTTATACAGAAACGTCACAGTACTGCAAACAGGTTCAACTCTCTCGTCCCCAATTGCACTCAAAATCCCAAAACAAGGTGAGCCAATTCTCTCGTGTCGCAAATCCAGATGGATAACGTACGGTACGGTGCCGTGCTGTACCTATTTGCGTGCCACATCGCAAGAAGAAGCGCGTGGGCGGACGCCAGAGGAGAGCTGAGCCCATGGAGCCCATCGCCGTCGTGAACCTGCGCGAGCGGGAGGTGGTCTCGTACCCTCTCGTGCTCATCGAGGGCGTCGTCACCACGCTGGCCTCGCTGCCCCTGGCCGCCAACGAGTGCCAGCTGGAGGCGCACGTCGAGGGCGCCAAGAAGAGCACCTTTTGGCCCGTGGCCGTCCACAGCGGCCGATTCAAGGTCTTCGTGCTGCTCCCAGAGCCAGGGAAGCACGTCGTGACGCTCAAGCTCGGGTCCTACTGCGAGAGAGCGTTCCCGCTGGCCTACGTGCCCGTCGTGACCGGCTACGTGGTGCGCTTTTACTACCAGAAGAGCGCCGATGCCGGCAAGCACGACGGCTTCGACGCGCCCCCGGGCGTGGACAACTCCGATGCTGCAGCCATCAACAGGATCCGATTCAATGCGCTGGTGATGCAAATGGCCACGGCCGAGTTCTTCCACGACGCCGGTCTGCCCAGACGCACGTTCGCCTTGGAGTTCGGCCCGGACGGCCTGCCGCTCGTGCATCTGCTGCGCACGACGTTTTCCAATGCCGAAGCGCGATCCATCCACGACCAGAAGCTCATCCGCCTCGTCCATCAGGATATTGAGAACCAGGGCTACGACGAGCACCCAGAGTTCCAGTACAAGCACGCCGTGATCCTTGGCTGCTCCGCCTTCAACGCCAAGACGCAAAAGGCCGAAGGCCACACGGCGCTCGGAGGCGAACGCGTCGGCGTGTTTGGCTCGTGTGGCATCCACGCGTGGCCCAGTCAGCCCACAGAGCTCACAGCCTGCTGCCTGGACAACGAGAAGGTCGACAAGAGCAGACTCATGGACGATTCCTGCTTCCGCGGCACGTTCTGGGCCAATTACGCAACGGGTCTTGGTGCCTTTCTGCATGAATTGGGCCACACGTTTGGTCTTGGCCACGCCACGAGCGGCATCATGAGTCGTGGCTTTGACGACATGAACCGCCTGCTCTGCGTCTACGTGGCGGACCCTCGATCCGGGTCGCTGCCGCTGCTGCAGAGCAAGAGCGATGGTCGTGTAATCCTGAATCACAGCCAGCTCACTGAAGTCACAAGTCGCAAAGGAGCGCACTGGAACATGGGCTCGGCGCTGTTGCTGGTGCACTGCCCTTGGATCTCGACTGTCGCCAAGCAGACCACGCACCTGCCGATCATCAGCTGGGACCAGAGTGTTCGTGGCCCAGTGGGGCAAGGCACGCATGACGGAGCCCAGAAGCCGTTCAGTGTGTTCGACGTGAACCGTGATACCCCCAATGACTTGGGCGCCGTGTTGATCGATGTGAACAAGTACTTGGATGGCATCCAGGCTTTCTCCCGAGCGGAGATTGCTGCGTGGGACGAGCAGAAGCTGAGCTCTACGGGCCATAAACACCTGATCGTGTTTCTCCCAGACGAGTACTTGACGCGCATCGACGTTCGCGCTGGTGCATGGATCGATGGCATCCAGTTTCACACGAATCTGCGAACGACGCGATGGTTTGGTGGCTTTGGAGGCTCATTGAAGCTGCTCAAGCCTGCGGACGGAAGCCGGATCCATGGTTTCTTCGGAAGCAAGGGCGACCACCACGTGGGTACGTTCGGTGTATACTGCAGTCCGATCCCTTCCGATTTGCGTGAGTCGACGCCCTCGTGGTCAACGTATTCGTACCTTTCGTCGTGCTCTTCGCAGCCGTCAGCTAAGGCAGGTCTCGCATTGAGCGACGGCGTCCAGGAAGAGTTCTACATCGACAACACTCCAATCGGAGCCATTGTGATCAAGTGCGACAAGTACGTCGAGCGATTCCAGATCCTTTCCTTCGATGATTGCCAGCTCCATGCGGCTCAGAAGAGCGAGGCTACGTACGGAGACAAGGAGCACGTTTTCGAACTGCTTCATGGAGAGAAGCTCACCAAAGTGGAAGTGAAGAGCGGCCATTGGGTTGACGCCATTCGCCTTGAGACCAATCTGCGCAAGAGCCCATGGTTTGGAGGCGCTGGAGGAACCACTGTGACTCCACTGGTTTGCCCTCCAAACCACCATATCTGTGGCTTCCATGGGTCCCACGGAGCCTCGTTCCTAGGATCACTGGGCATCTTGTACCGAGAAGACAAGGTTTCGCAAGACGCGTCGCCCAGCTCTTCTCCGCCGCAACGCTACGAGGTCCATGAACTGGGAGTTACGTCGGACGTGTTCTCCATGATGGGTAATGCCGCTTCGGTCCACGTGCTGGAGTCGCAGCCTCCGATTGGCATCTTACTCGCAGTGCAAGGGAATGTGATCAGTTTCATCCAGTCCTTCGTGAGTGAGCAGTCCTTTGACGAACTGGTGAACCACCAGCTAGCCACGATTGACGACAACACGCAGGTGCATTGCATTCCGTTCGAAGCTGGGGAGCAATTGCTTCAGATCGATGCCAGCTTTCTGCATCCTGTGTACGCTCCGTACCCGGAGAGCGGCATCATCGAAGGCGTTTGCTTCCACACCAACAAGCGGTGCAGTGCGTGGTACGGTACGTACCATGACAGCAACCTGCGCTTCTTCATGGCGCCCAGGGGCTTCGCAGTGTACTCGGTCATAGCGTCGCACACCTACAGCAGCATCACAGACATTGTCGGTCATGTGGGCCCACTCCATGCCGAGTATCCACCGAATTCGTTCATCGCCGACGGACGAGTGCTGACCGACTCGAAATCCTACGACATTCGCACGGAATCGACTTCGAATTCGGGTATTGAAAGCATTTTCCTGCTCAAGAATAACGGTGGCGACCATCTGAACGTACATGGATGGACGTGGAAGCACGCGCAGCATCCGTGCCCACACACGTGGTTCGTGCCGCAGCGAGTGCTGGAGCACCACGTGGACGACCAGGGGGCGACTCGCAAGGAGAGATTGCTCCAGGAGTATCTCGTGGGCGCTGTGGACGCCGAAGGAGGCTTCAACCAGTCCGGTGGGCCTCCGTAGACTTACTCATTCTTCGGAGTTAGAACTTTAGATTTCATTTTGCGTTGAAGAAGTTAATGGAAAATACGAACGAAATAGCTTGTTTTCTATGGCGTGTTTTAACCAGAGATTGATTCCTGAGCTGATCTACTTGAATCACGCACTGCTGTCAGAGGGGAGCGAGCTCTCCATAAACAGCAGCACGATGGAGCTGTCGCGCAGAGAGTGCAGCAAATCGCGGCACTGATCTTCAGTCATAGACTTGTAGACTCCGTAGTGCTCGTCCGCCACAACGTCCGCGACCTCAAGCGACTTCTCCAGCAGCGGATGCGCCAGCTTGGTCTTACCGTCTTCAGGATAGAATTCTAATCGCATGATGACCTTGGCAGATTCGAGCTGAATGAAATGCAGGTTGAACACCAGCAGCGGCAAGCACAGCTGTCGGATCGTCGCATCCTCGCTCGACTTTCCGGAGCGATGCACCATCCAACCGTTCTCGAAGTGTAGCGCATCCAATAGAGCGGTGGTTGCTCGAGAGTTGTGGAACATCAGCTCCGTGAGGAAGTCCTTTTCTTCAGTGTATGACGACAGTGTGGTGGCATTGGTCACGCAGTTGCGCCACAAGTCGTAGTGGCCGCATGCTTGGATGTACGCTTGCCAACAGAGGAACTCGCGGACGCTGTGATCGATCTCGTGCTCCTCCTTGGTTTGCGATCCACGGTGGAGATTGATGATGCCAATCAAATCTTCCGGCAGGATGTCTACGAAAAACTCCGTCAGAGCGTTGAGCTTGCCTTCCATCACGAACTGGCGAGCCAGAATGTTGGCGTAATGCAAAGCTTCAGCGCGGTGTTCATTGTAAAAGCACAAGTATTCGATCGAGCGCATTCGTCGACGATCTGTTTCTGTGGTGGATACATTTGCTAGGGATGGCGATTTACCAAGGTGCTTCTGCTGCTCTGGGCGGTACTCCTTCAGCAGCCACTCGACAGTTCGCTGAACCACAGTGGACAGCACATCCATGCTTGAGTTCTCCACAATTCGCTTGACGCACATCTCGCGCTCCAGATGGTCTTCTACGGACGCCAAGACTTGCACATAGATCTCAATAGCGCCATCAACTGGAAGTCTTGATGCGTACACCGGCACAAGATGCAGTTGGCGATGCTTGACCAAGTGGCGAATATACAATTTTAGGATCATGTGGCCAGCCTTGTCGTCAAATCGCTCTCCCGTGAAGGCGGCGAAGAGCACAAAGTGCACCGCAAAGCGCAAGAACATGGGCGAGATGTCGTCGGCCTGACGCTTCGAACCCAACTGCAGATCCCAGTTGTACGAGTCGTCGCTGGCATTAAATAGCAACGCATTCAGAACGTTGTTCACAATGAATTCCGTTTTTCCCGTCACGAGCTTGGCCTGAATGTGTCGGAAGGGCTCATTGGCTTGAGCGCGCACCAGTTCGTTCTTGCTTCCCTTCATCTCTTCAAACAGCGTGTCCAAGTTTGCTTCATATCGCTTCAGCTTCTTGGTCTTCTCCAGTAGAGTGTGATAGTGCTTCAAGTAGTGTGCATTGTTGCCCACAATCAGCTGGGACGACTGGAGCTTGACCTTCAGCAGCTTGAACAGGATTTCATCCTGCTGTTGCGCAGTGATACCTTGCAGATATGCCCAGCAGTGATCTTCCCAGCTCTCGCAGAACGTCGAGTGCGTGAGGACATCGACATTGCCACTCAGCGCGGCATAAATGACCTCTTCGTACTGTCGGGCGAGCACGCTGCTTTCCTTCGACAGGTTCAGCTGATTCGGCTCCGAAAGCCGCCAGCAAGTCGTCTTCCATAGCGCCCGGAACGGGTTTCCCCATCGCTCAAGCCCCACATCCCGGTCATTCGTCTCGCTGGCGCCGACTGGGTTCCCGCCCGTCAGACTAGCAGCGCGCCAGGACTGGCCCATGCGAATGCAGAGATCAACTGCTTCATCGAGTTTACCGGCTCGAACAAACAGCCAAATGCACTTCATCAGCTCCGCTTCGTCTTCGGCATCGTCGTCCAGGATAAGACTGTCTCCGTCACGCAGCACACTGTCGGGGTCCATCTGAAGTCCTCCCTTGTTGGACGGATGCAGCTGCTTCTTCATCAAGCGCAGCGTGCGCGAGCTGCTGGTCGATCGCTTCTCACTGATGCTCATGGTGTGCTCCATGGCCACGTTCTCCAGCCACGTCTTGACCGCCTGCTGGATCTTGTAGTTCTCATTACCAGTCTCGAGCATTCGGATCGCGTCGTCCTCGAGCATATCGAAGCGAAGCTGGCCATTGTCGATCGGTCCCAGCATAAGCGCATCGTCGCTCTGGTCTTCAGTCGAGTGGCAAATGCGACGCAGCTCGTACAGCAGCCGCCAGGTGTTGCGCTCGTCGCGCAGCTCCTTGATATCCGCATGGAAGCGCTGCGCATTGCCTTTCAACGCCTTGGCCTCGAGCCCTTCGAGTCGCGCCTGCAGCACGTCGATGTAGCCACGCAGCAGCTCTTCGCAGTACAGATCGGTGTCCTGGACGTCCGCGAGTCGCTCGTAGAAGTCCGACGCGATCTCAGCAAAAGTGGCTTCTTCCGGACGGATATGGCGCGACATCACGTCCGCCTTGGACGTCGAGATCTGCGCCAAGGCGAGCGACTGGCTCACGCCCGAGAGTTCGCTGGCGTACACCGGCGCTTTCCGGGACTGCGCGTACGTGGACGAGATGGACGCGATCGAGAGCTTGGGGTCGAATCGCTGGCTAGAGAACGAGTCGCTGGCACGATGGCTGCCGAAAAAACTGCCGTTGCTGAAGGCGCGTACGATGTAGATCACGCCGTCGAAGCCCATGCCGCAGTCCACGACGAGCCAGTCGTCCTCCATGCGCTGGCCGTCCACCATGACGCTGGCTTCGTCCGCCGCGAAGCCCAAGTCGCTGGCCGAGTCGCGCTTGTTGCACAGCGCCTCCTTCATCTCCCCAATGGTCGTGAAGCGGGGCTCGATGTCCACGTACTCGACCGAGTGGTCCGGGAACACGCCCTTCACGTGGAGAAAGCCGTTGAGCACCGAGATGTCCACCGCCTGGCTCGTCAGGTTGTCCTCGTAGGCCGCCAGAGCCGAGTCCAAGCCGTTCGCCGCGGGCCGTTGCGCACTTGCCGACGCGCCCAGCAGCACGAAGGAGTCGCCTTTGCCGGAGCCGGAGGAGCGGGCGCCCACGGACACGTCGAAGGACGAGAGCAGGTTGATGGACTGGTCCGCGTCATCAATCAGCCGCTGGATGCGCGCCGCCGCCGCCGCGTCGGAGGAGCCGCCGTCCATTATTTCTTTGGCTTTAGCCCACCAATTGGTTCGCTAAGTACGAAATTGCCCAACTGCCCCCCGTTGCGTAAAGTTCGACACCCACTCTGGACCCTTACTAAGTACGGCTTTGTCCGTTAAGTTCGTCAAAGCAAGATGGATTTGTATGGGGACCTGCCGCTCGCGAAAGGCGCGTCCAAGGCCGGCACGACGCCAGCGCCCAGTGGTATTGCCTCTCTCTCTCTGTTGAAGCACTGGTTCTATGTGTGGCCCTCGGTGGAATGACAATCGGACTCTTGTGCTCATCAAGTGTGGACGCAAACGCTCAGCCAGCAGCCACAGCAACATTCCAAGGCAGTACGTTGGCATCACTGTTGCAGCGACTGGCAGTCCATTGACGCATTTGCATGATACAGAATGTAGGAGCTTCTGCCACGTCCAAAAGCCCGACGCTTGCCAAGCCACGCGTTGCGCTGGCCTTCCAGCCCATGTCCATCAAGCGCAAGGCGGCCAGCAGCAACAGCGTCAAGTCTGCTACAGAACCGAAGCCAGCTGCCATTGCTGAGCGGAAGGAAGAGCCAAAGCCGCTGGGCGTGGGATTGGGCACGTCCAGTACAACAGAAGTGCGCATTCCGCAGGAGCAACTGCAGCTGCCCGTGGCTGCTGGGATGCACTTCTTCCAGGCCACGTATCGGGACGAGTACAATCCAGCGAGACCCAACAGCTACGAGGCGTACTGCGAGGAGCGTGATAACAAGAAGAAGCTCGAGCAGGTGAAGCGGGAGCTGGACCGGCGCCAGCGAGAGCAGGACGAAGAGGTTGGTGTCCAATCCACGTGAACTCCACTCGGCTGGCAATGGCCAATGATGAAAATGGATAATTGTAGGGCCAACGAGAACGAGAAAAGCTTGCGAAGGATCTGGAAGCAGGAAAGGCGCCGACTATGGATCTTCCTGCCGCTGGTCGTGGTCGGGGCATGACGGTTCCTGCGTGGATGCGGAAGAAGATGTATGTACTGCTCATGTCGCGAGGATTCCTGTTGCTAAACTCACTGTATGCTTGATCCACTGAAACAGAGAGGAGAATGCGAGTCGACAGAGTGCTGCTCCTGTTGCTTCCGATCCTCCCAGCGCTTTGGACACTGTGTCCGATGCGGGTCAATTTGAAGACGCTCCATCGCGTGTCGGTCTCGGGTTTGCAAGAGGCGGAATCGGTTCGACAACCTCTCCTGGTGCCGGACTTGGCTTTAGACTGCCTCAAGCTCCAAGTGCTACATCTTCGAGCCCGCAAAGTCGCCAAGACAACAATCCCAATCGCGGTAAAGTAGAGCTAGACGAGTTCGGGCGAGAGCGACCGCGTCAAAATGTTCGCGAGCAAGAACGTCGTGATCACAAGCGGAGTCGAGATCGATCTCAAGAACGTGGGAGTCGACGTAGTCGTGACCGGTATAGTCGTGATCGTGAAGAGCCATCGAGTAGGAGCCGGGAGGAATCCAGTCGACGTGATTTGAGACCGCAGCGCAATGAAACTCACAACTCAAGACCGTCAGGTAGGCTGTGTCACTCTACCTGGCATGATCAAAAGCATACATTGACAGTGTCTCATTGGTGATGTTAATTAGACCATCGGGATGAAGGCAGCAGAAGCTACCAGTATGCGACGCAGCGTGCCGCTCAACGCGTCATTCTTCTTCAGGTGCGATGGTGACGATGGATGCTGATTCTGAGCACAGGACTAACTGCATTTGCAATCATTAGAACATGGTGGGGCCTGGTGACGTGGATGATGAGCTGCAAGAGGAGGTCAAAGAAGAATGCGCTACCAAGTATGGGCCCGTAGACAAGTGTCTGATCTACGAGATCACAGGGCGAGTGCGTCCGGAAGAAGCCGTACGAATATTTGTCAAGTTCCAGCGCGCTGGTGATGCTGACAAAGGTACCGAAGTTAGACAATTGAACTTGGTGTAGCAATACTGACGTCTTGTTATTGTGTAGCTCTTCAGGGTCTCAATGGGCGGTTCTTTGGAGGCCGCAAAGTACGCGCGACATATTACGACGAGCTCAAATTCGACCGGTTGGATCTGTCAAGTTGATTGGATTTTTAATTCTCACAAAGTCTTGGATTGATGACCACTTTGCTATTCAAAACTACACTGAAGAAAAAAGAAACGAGGCTTATAATCACGCCTCTGCGGAGCTGTTCATGACCACGATCACAGACAGGATTGCGAAGGACATGTATAGTGCCAAGAGGCAGTAGCACAGTCGTTTGCGGTACACGAACCCATCGTACGAAGCTACGAGAAGGTTCAGTACCAGACTCGAAAGTAGGTAGACGAACCCCAGGATCACAAGCGGTGATGGCTTGCCTGTGGCGATTGGACCGTTGGTGAGGACTCCGATGGTCACTGCCAATCCGATGCCGAATAGTAAATTGAACATTGGGCCAGCAAAGCAGCCAGCGAACGCCATCGTGGGAAATCCATCCCGAGCGATCGCTGTGTTGGATACTAAGTCCCCGATGGAGTTTCCCCATGCCAATACCTGCGCACCAAAGCGAAGTTAGCATAAGCGAAGGAAGCAAATCCGGCTCGTAAGTACTCACGGAGACGCCCAAAACAGCGTTGGAGATCCCAAACAGGCCGCCCAGGGTTTCCAATACGGCCAGGACCTACAGTGACACAATCCATCGATTTCTTCAATCAGCATTCATCATAGAAGTACGAGAGCAATAGTCTCACCTCGTTAGCAATTGCCATGATCCAGATGACTGACATCACGAAGCCCACGAAGACGTAAGGCAGGAGGTGTTTGCCCTGCGGGGGCAAAAGCGGAGACGTGGTGAATGCCACATAAGCGCTGGCCAGTCCGCCTCCGATAACTATTGTCAGGAGGAAGTACAGATTGCTGACATCAACGCCGAATGCTGCGACGCCGATTACCAGGATGGCGAAGGGAGGGCATACCGTGGTGAGGGTTTTGTCCCACGTATCCTCATCGACAAGTGGGATCGTCAAGCGTCGGATGAAAGTGGTCGTGAACTCAAACGGGTACCAGACCAAGCGGTCAAAGGCTGAGTACGCCTTCAGTGGGTAACTCGTCAGGATCTGAAGCCACGTGATGGGGCCTGCTTCCTCTACAAGGTGTGTCTCTGCTTGAATCGAATCAAAGACCACCTCCTCCTCTTCTTCTTCGTCGGTGCCAGTGCTGGTGCCGGACTCAAATCCGTTGAGAGAGCCCGCGTCACTGATCCTCACAAATTCATCAAGCTCATCGACCAGGTGATAACTCCGAGTCCACCGCCGAGCAGTTGGTCCGAAGTGGACGCTGGATTCCACAGATTCCCACGTCGATTTGCGTCGTTGTTCACTCTTTCGGTGGTGAATGGTCGACACGCACACGGTGGCAGGCCGCTTGAGCTGATCATCCGTTCGTTCCAAGAGCGATGGTCGAGATTGCAATCTGTGGCCGAATGCCGCGTTGGCGTCCTGTTTCATAAGTAGTAGATCATAAGAAGCCATAGGACAGAGGAGCAGAAGAGGCAAGGACAACGTACTTCGATGGAATTGGAGCGAGGCGTGGGCTCGGACGTCTTACGGTAGAGCGACGGCATCATCATGGACGATGGCGAGTCAGTCGTGTCGGAATCCGAGACGGGATACTCTGGAACGGCAAAGACGCCGTAGTTGGGCGTCTTGCCTGAACTGTGCAACGGAATCAGCGTCACAAGCTCTTCACCTGGTACCATGGGCGACACTGGGGTGTAGATTCCTCCACGACTCTCGTAGGCTTCTTTGGATGGGATGATGGCCTCGACGACACGAGCCACGCGATTATCAAGCAGCACCACTGCGACGTAGCAGGAGTAAATGGCCAGAAAACCGAATGCTTCAGTCAGATGCACCTATTAGATGGACACAAATCATGAGATTCAGCAATCCCAATTGCTATACTAAGCTCGAGAGGACTCACCACTCCATCGAAGAAGACGAGAAAGAAGTACAAGACCGCGATGCAATAGAACCCAACGTCCCGAACGTACGTCCGTGGCACGAGCTGCTGCTCGCCCTGCGAGACCAGGCCGACGCATGCCGCCACGACTAAAGCAAAGACACAGATATCAGCCTCAAGCATCTGACTGTGAAGGCAAGGTGAGAATCTATTGGTACCCGTGGTTACGAGCAGTCCGCCGCCGAGAATGGACGTCATGCCGATCGTGGGCGTGGAGGACGTGAAGGCCGCAATATTGGAGAACACGTCTGGTGATCCATTGCCGAAGCTCAAGAACGTCACGCCAGCCACATTGGGCGGGATCTCGTACTTCTCAACGATCGTCTAACACACAGAGCATGAGTGGCGAGGAGAGCACGAGAGCCCACTGGAGACTCATACCTGCAGCACGGGGCAGAAGAAGACATCGGCCGTGGAGCTCAGCAGGTAGAGCAGCAGCATGAGGATGACGATCATGAGCGTACGCGCCAGCGCCAGCGAGTGCTGCAGCGACGTGCAGTGCACGAGGTACTCGTAGTTAAAGATCGCACCGGACGAATCAGAGGAGGACGAGCACACATCAGCTTCTGGCGCAGTCTCTGTCTCTTGGGCGGCCACACAGGAGGCCAGCAGTAGAAGCAGAGGCAATCCAAGCACCAGCAGTCTCTGTGGCCTGGCCATGCTCTTCATGGTGTCAAGCGCCTCTCAGAGAAGCCGGCCAAGCGCACCTAAGCCCATCTCCATGGGTCACCTTTGTTTTACCTACCCGTCACGCGCTAAAAATACCGGGGGACGGTACTTCATGGTGGTATTTGAAGCTGTTGATTGGATGAAAAGCACTCACCATCTGATTTCAGGTCTTCATGACGCGCTGTCGTCATTCCATCACTTGGACAATCTCTTCAGGAAACCAAGCTGCAGGAAACGACACCCGATGATGTACCAGCGAGTAGGTCTTTATGTCATGGGCTGCTGCTGCCACCATCAGCCTGTTTCGTTTCGACCACCAACAGTTTATTAACCAATCAAATCGATTTATTCGGAGCGAGAAGGTGGTCTTTTCCTGCATGGCTTTGAATTCGGTGACGAAAGAGGTACCGATCCTACGACCCCAACGGATGCGAGTTCTGCGACCGGACGCGGAGCGAGAAGCCTGAAGCCGGAGCCACAGTCGAATCTCTCTCCAAGCACTCATGGCCAGACAACGGACGATGCAGCGCAGGGCCAAGGCCGCTGTGCATCGCTCGTCCTCTGTGTGCTCCACCACCTCCTCCTCCTCCTCGGAGACCGAGACTTTGCTACCGGAACGCAGCTTCTCGTTCGCGTGCGGCGGCTGGCTCAAGATGTACGAGTTTGGCGTGGCCAAGGCGCTGCAGGAACACGAGCTCGAGCGAAACGCCCGAGTCATCGGCTGCTCGGCCGGTGCGCTCACGGCCACGGCGCTGGCGCTCCAGTGCGACTTTGACGCCATCCGAGACTACGTGGTGAACCACGTGGTGCCCAAGGCCCACGCGTCCTTACGCGGCGCGTTGCGGGTGCGCGAGTACCTCAAGCAGACGCTGGACGAGGCCGGCGGCCTGCACCGCTACAAGCAGCTGAACGCGCAGCCGTCCCGACTGACCGTCGTGTACTCGTCGCTGTCTCATTGGGCGTCGCGTCGCGTGACGCAGTTCGAGTCGCAGGAGCATCTAGAGCAGAGTCTGTTGGCCTCCTGCTGCGCGCCGCCCATCGCCGGCATGCCCTTCAAGCTCAAGGACGAGTGGGTCATGGACGGCGGTGTGTTCGACTTCCAGCCCGTCTTCGACCGCCACACCGTGACCGTGAGCCCGTTCTACTGCACAGACGCGTCCATCAAGCCTTCGCGCTACGTGCCCATGTGGTGGGCGGCCTTCCCGCCCAGCTCCCGCGACGTCGAGTGGCTCTTCGACTTAGGCTACGAGGACGGTCTCAACTGGATCGTCAAGGCCGGTCTGAACGCCAAGCCGGTGGAGATCCCGACCAAGGGCGCGCTCTACGACGGCGACTGGACCACGACCGTCGGCCGCTTCATGGGCTACCGCGGCTTTGAGAGCCGCGTGCTGGACGCACTGTTCGTGGGGCTTTTTGTCTGCCTCTGGAAGCCGCTGGTGTTTGTGCTGCTCTATCTGGAGCTGTACGTGCAAGCCATTCTGGCCGGCGGCAAGGCTGCCGTCTTTGGTGCTGCGGCCAAGCTCATGATCTCGTGCCTCGTCATCTCGGTGTCCATGGCGACCCTGGCAACCATCAGTCTGGAAGACACGATGCTGTTCCTGCTGGGCCTGACTGGCGTAGCAGGACTGCTGGGTCTGCTCGTCCTGGCGTCTGGCGGCATCCACGGAGCTGCGACCGTGGCCTCGAACGACTGGCTCAAGTGCCAGACCTGTATGCGCAACATCACCAGCTTATCTTTATTCCTGCGCGCGGTGCCGGTCGTGGGCTCCTCTATCCGCATCAAACGCCACGAGTTCCTCCTCCGCCACTCGTTCGTCTACCGCTTGACCTTGCACTTCGTGTGAGACCGACTGGGTGGTCTCCCTCAGTATCATAAAATAAATCTATTTCCCATCATCCGCCATTCGCTTTGCTCATGGGCCGTGCTCCATTACGGCTCTTCATGCTCACGAGGAAGCCCATTGGAGTGATCGAAGGGAAGGATTCAAGTGTTAATTGTTTATCCGCAACTGGAATACAAACGCTTTCTCTCTACTAGTGTGCGCCTAAATCTGATCCAGAGGGTCAATGCCGAGCAGGAAGAAGCACTTCTGCATGACCTTAAGCGTAGCTTCGCACAGCAGCAGTCGGCTGCTCTGCTCTTCGCTGCCCAGCACTCGGCAGGACGTGACGAAGGTCTGCACCTTCTCGGCCACCGTGTACAGGTAGCTGCACAATCGGTTCGAGGCCATGTCCTTGTTGATAAAGGCGATGACGTCCTGCATCTGCAGCAGCTCCACTGCCAGAGCGATCTCCGTCGGGTCCGTGGGCTTGAGCAGGTTCTCCTGGTTCTTCAGCAGCTCCTCCATGTTCACGCCCGACTTGCGGATGATCGAGCACAGACGCGCGTACGCGAACATGAGGTACACGGCCGTATCGCCGTTTGTGGAGAGCATGCGGTCGAAGCTGAAGATGTAGTTTGACGTGGGCGACTGGCGAAGGTCAAAGTACTTGACGGCGCCGTAGCCGATCTTCTCGGCGGCAGCATCGACCTGGTCCAAGGGCAGCGAGGTCTGGCCGGCCTCAATACGAGCCAGCAGCTGAGTCTTCATGCGATCCTTGGCCTCGTCCAGCAGCTCCACAAGGCGCACGACTTCACCCGAGCGGGTCTTGAAGCGCTTGCCGGATTCATCGTTGACCGTGCCGAAGCCGACGTGGTCCACGCGGTGGACGCTCGGGTCCAGGATGCCGCTCATGCGGCCGACTTCGAAGAGCAGCTTGAAGTGGTCCTTCTGCGTGTAGTCCGTGTAGTAGATGATGCGATCAGCCTTGAGCTCGTGCAGGCGGTACTGGAGCGCGGCGATATCCGTGGTGGCGTACAGGTACGAGCCGTCGCTCTTGACGACCAGGAACGGCTGCTTGAACGCCTTGGTGAACACGACCTGCGCGCCGTCGCTGTCCTCAATGAGGTTCTTTGAGCGCAGGATGTCGAGCGCGGCCGGGATGATCGGGTTGTAGAACGACTCGCCCGTTTCGGTGAGACTCACGCCCAGGCGGTCGTAGACCTTCTGGAACTCCTTGCGACTGATCTCGCACAGCGTGGTCCAGACCTTGCGTGACTTCTCCTCGCCCGACTGGAGCAGCACGACCTGCGCCTTGGAGCGCGCGTGGAACTCGGCATCTTCGTCGAAGCGCTCCTTGGCTGCCTTGTACAGCTTGGTCAGGTCCGTCACGTTCGGCATCTCCGTCTCCCACGTCGGGTACGTCTCCGTCAAGTGGCAGATGAGCATGCCGAACTGAGTGCCCCAGTCACCAACGTGGTTGATACGGCGCACGTCGTGGCCCTGGAACTCGAGAATGCGGCATATGGTGTCGCCGATAATGGTGGAGCGCAAGTGGCCCACGTGCATGTCCTTGGCAATGTTGGGCGACGAGAAGTCCACCGCGATAGTCTGGCGCTTCTGGGGCGTGGGCTGGATGCCGTTGTGGAGCACGGTCAGCAGACGCGAGGAGACGAACGAAGGGGTCAGGAAGGCGTTCACGAAGCCAGCGCCAGCGACGCTCAGACGCTCCACCACCGAGTTCTCCGGGATGGAGGCGATGATCTTCATGGCCACATCGCGAGGCGACTTGACGGCGTTGGGCGTGCCCTTGAGCGCCGTGAAGATGGCCATGGCCGAGTTGCACTGGTAGTCGCCGAACTTGGCGTTCTTGGTGCGCATGACTTCGACGGCCGGGATGTCCAGGCCAGGGAAGGCGGCCTTGATGGCTTCGTCAAAGATGGTCTCGACGATCTCCAGCACGGCGTGCTGGGTCTTGCCGGCGTTCGTGGCCGCATCGATCGTCGAGGCCGCCTTTCCGCCCGAAGCCAGCAGCGCGAGGCCCTTGACGAACTCAGCGCGGGCAAAGAGCTGCGTCACGTAGGCGCGGAACTTGGCCAGGATCGCAGACTCGCTGTTGTCCGTCACCAGCTCGAAGGCAGCGCGCAGCGTCACACCGGCCACGATGTCCGCCAGGCTGAGCGAGTTGCCGAAGAGGAACTCGAGCGGAGCGTCCGACTTGGCGCGCGCTTCCTCCTTGGCCTCGAGCAGAGCAGCCAGCTCCAGCGGCTCGGCCTTCTGCTTGGCCACCCAGGGAGCCAGCACGTGGGCCTCCCACTCGAGCCACTCGTCCACGGCGAGATCATCCGCCTGCAGAGCGTTCTGCGCACCGGCGATGTAGCGGCACACGGCGTTGGCCGAGAAGATAGCTTCAGCCTGCTCCGTGGTCGGGTTGGGCACCACCACCTGCGGCCCACGGGCCGCGTCCTTGGCGTCCAGAGCGCTCACAGAGAAGGCGGCGCCCGTGGCGGCCAGAGTCACGAAGCACTTGAGCTCCGCGTTGCCCGGAGCTGCACCGATGAGAAGCTGCATCCTGCTCAAGATGATGGCGATTCCGATTTGGCCAGAGGTCAATCGATCTCCAGTGGCCCTAAAACCTCGGCTGATGGGTGGTAAAACCTCGGTATTGAGGTGATTCGGACATGGATAAAAATCTGGTGGCTTCAAGTCGCCTGGTTACGGAAGACACAAGCGATTGAAGCCACGGATTGGAGATGTTCATGGAGAGCTCCTGCGCATGTCTCTTCAGTGGCAGACGCGGTGATCTCTTTGGTCGTGCTCTCATTCAATGCGAATTGCGTGCGTTTTAGTGGCTGATAACCATTTTGCAACTGAACCGTACTTAATACAGAACCGCACTTAGCGCGGATCATTTCGAATCCATTTTGGTGATGGAGTTTGGGAACACCGACTCGGTGTTATATAACGATTACAAAACGTGAACTCTTCTCTTTCCTCACTTGCTTCAGTGCCTTGCTGCGTGTTGCCTCCAGATGCCAGCATAACTTAGTGACTGACTGCTCCCTTGAGGTCTCGGACTGACTCAGCGATCCTCTTCCTCCTCGTCTGGGAGCAGGTACTGGTGCAGTTCATCTTCAGTCTTGCAGTAGTGCCACAGGCTAGGCGATTCGAGGAACATCGTCACGGGCTTGTCCAGCAGCGCTAACTTGACTGCGATGCCTTCAATAAATGACCACGCGCTCTCCTGTGGTAAGCAGACGTGAGTGAGTGAGCAAGATCATTCTGGGCAATGCATACAACGTGTACGTACGTAGATGGAGACTTCCAGCTCAATAGCGTCCTGGCAAAAGTTCGTCGCTTGCTGCAGAGCACACAAAAACATTGTGAGTATCCTGTACTAAGACTACTACTCCGACTTGAGATACCTTGACGTTGAGCTCCACGTCCTCACTGGCAGCGAATGCCGTGGACAGTTCGACTCGCTTCTGGCTCATAATCTCTAGTCGAGTCTTCAAGTGCTCAACCAACTTCGTCAGGCCTGTGAGCTGCTGCGAATGACCTGAAACCAATGATGTCAGCCATGAGTTGGACAAAGCAACCTCAACTTCAAGTGGCTACGTACGGTTGAGCATGATGCCCGATGGCGCCAGAGTCGCGACACCGCCGAAGAACAGTCCCTTGCCAGCCACAGAAATAGGAATACTGAGTCCACCCGTCGCAGGAGCGGCAATGATACCCGCAACGCCAACCTACACATAGAATTCTGAGTCAGGCAATGTTTCATCTGCCCATGCACCAAACCAAAACTCACCACTGCACCGGCGACGATACCAGCAGCACCAGCGGCAACACCTGTGCCGCTAAAGTCCGCCGATCGGGCTCGCATGTGCACCAGCGTGATAGCTTGAACCATGAGCTTGGTGCACTCGGAGATTAGGTCGTCGAGCTCCTCCACAAGCTCCCGCATGGACGTGACCATGGAGTCCACACTTTGCTGCATGCGTCCGAGTGCCCACTCGGCACGACGAGCATTGCGCTTCTCCTCGTTCTTGTCCTTCGGCGGGACTACAGGGTTCACAGCGTCGCGCAGCTTGCCTAGATAGTCCTGCACCGTCGTGATTTCGTTCGAACACTGCGAGAACATCATCTGACACTGGTCGCCGTGGGTCTCACTGCGCTCCACCAGGTTCTGGCAGCGCTTGAGCGTACTGGTTGCAAGATCCACGAGCGTCGATCCGCCCTTGGAGAACTGGAAGGCCTTCTCTAGCCCCTTGACCACGGCCTCCAGCTCCACCAACTGCTCGTCTTCGCACTCCACGAGCATCCAGTCCTCACGCAGAATGCGCTCCGATTCGTCCTGCGTGAACGTGTTCTTGACCGTGTCGACGATGGCCGAGCCCAGCTTGCTCACGTTTTCCTTATTGATGTTGTTGATACCCTGCATGAGCGCCAGCTTGCTGGTCTGCAGCATCTCCGAGGCCGTTTTCTCGAGCGAGAGCGGTCTCGTTGTGGACGGCAGGTCTTCGGTCGTGAAGCTGCGAATGGGCAGCGACTCGGCCGACGGGCGGCCGCTGGGAGAGAAGGCCGTTCCGCTGGCGCGGAGAGCGCGCAGGTCTTCTTGCGCTGCGGCGTCTTGGCCCAGGCGCACGTGCTTGGGGACCGTCGCCGCCATGGAGGTCTTTCCTTCCTTCTCCTGATTCATCCGATATGGTGTCCGGGGCTACTAATGCGCCAGCTTGCAGTACTGTAACGGGTTACTCACTTTGGTTAACTGTCAATTTTTTGAAGTGATCGGTTCATTCGGACCGGTCCCAAATAAAATTGAACCGTGGGCACCTTTGCACGAACCAATAGTGGACAGCGCAGTATTCGGAGCAGGTGAGCTCCAAAGCGGCATTTCCAGCAGCCAATCAACAGGTCATCAAGAAGGGACCATGGCTCCTCGTAAGCGCCGTCTGCAGCAGCGCCTCAAGAGCGTGGGCGCGCAGGTGGAGGAGAGCATCCGCCAGGACGGAGACGACCACAAGCTCCAGCACACGGCCTCCGAAGACCTCTTCCAGATCGACAATGCCGGCGAGACGTCCACCATCTCCAAGCGCCAGCTCAACCAGCAGAAGCTGGCCAACAAGGACCCGACCGTCAAGTCGCACAAGTTCCACGCCACCAAGGCCAGCAAGTTTGAGCAGGAGCGCGTGAAGAAGATCCAGGCCTACCAGCAGCAGGAGAAGCCAGCGCCCAAGACTGCGAAGAAGGAGGAAGAACAGAGCACCACGCAGATCTGGGGTGCCACGGGCGAGCTGACGGTGCCCAAGGCCATCACGGAGCTGGATGAATACGTGGCCGAGGCGGTCATCAAGCCTGTCAAGGTGCGTTCTTGAAGCATGGACAGTATGAGAGATCGGTTATTGACTTCTGTGTTTGTTTTGCAGCGTCGTAAGCTGGTGGCGTCGACCAAGTACAAGGTGGACAAGGTGCAGGTGGCTGCGCCCGGTCAGTCGTATCACCCGGACTTCGAGACGCACCAAGACGTCATGGCGGAGGCTGTGGCCAAGGAGCTGGAGCGTCAGGATGCGCGCAAGAAGCTGTCGGAGCCGCTGCGTGCCGGTCTCTCGGAGGAAACGCTGCAGCATATCAACATGAACTCGGATGACGAATCGGATGATGATTCGGATGATGATATGGACGAGAGCTCCATCAAGGTAGTTCTCTTTTGGATACCAGTGGATATATCCCAGGCACCGTTTAACCTTTTTCTTTGTCCAATTGCAGAAGCAGAAGCGTCCGCAGCAGGTGACGCGTAGTCAGCGCAACAAGCGTGCCCGCCACAAGCAGTTGGAGATGCAGCACCAAGTCCGTCGTGACAACAAGGCCATGGTCAAGCAGATCAATGCGTAAGTGTGCCTCTACCTAGAGTCTGCCGATCCTCTGGACATCTACTCACTTCTCTTTATAGGGCGCAACACATTCTGCAGGATATTGTCCGTGACGAAAAGGCTTCGGAGCAGAAGCAAACGCTGAAGAAGCTCATGGAGGAGCAGAAGCTGGAGGAAGAACCCGTCGTCCGTGTTGGCGGCAAGCTCACGTACGTTCTTACTTCGTTTTCACTACTAGTAAGTGGCTGGTTGCACTGACGTCAGCTCTCTTTTTACAGTACAATCGAGCGCGAGACGCCGGTGTCGTTCGCGGAGGACCTCACGGGCAACATGAGAACACTCAAGCCCAAGGGCAACCCTCTTCTGGACCGATTCGACAGTCTGCACAAGCGCAACATGATCGAGGTCGGCGGCCCCAAGAAGACGCGCAAGCGCAAGGTCCGCATTATCGAGGCTAAGAAGTAACAGTGGCCACTTCCGCTACGTCCTGAGCGGGTCTAGCATGCATGGATCAAATCCATTGAGATGGCTTCACCTGGAAGCTCAGCGCTTTATAATTAGAAAATCAATGTCTTGATGCAAAGATCCAGCATGCGCTTGTCTATTTTTGCAGTTCTCTTGATGCGGCCAGAAGTTCATTCGGCTCCATACTGTCTATCCAACATGCGTCCAAGTGTGAGTGCAGTAATGCGGCTGTCGCCTTTGCCTGTCTTCATGGTGCGACGTCATGAGCGTGTGTCTTGCGCCCGTAGAACTTCCGCCATGACACGCGAGGCTCGCGCGTGGTCCAGGTGAGCTTCCAGGAGTACCAGCGGAGCAAGAAGTCGATTCTGAGAAAGATCCGAAGGCGGCTGCTCGCTTTGGGCATCGTGATCGGACTCCTTGCGCTGACAGCCATCATCCTGGGCGCTGTACGTCTGTCTTTGGCTTCTTTCCTTGGTGCTTTGACAGATTCTGGACCCATTCCTTGTTGACAGGTCATCCAGGTGTCTCAGATGAGCATCGTGCAGTTCCAGACGACCTCAGGTGCCATTTCGCTGCGGAATCTCTACTTTGTCTACGGCGCCTCCACCATGGCCTTCGCCTTCTACGGCTTTTACCTCGACGGCGTCTGGCGTGCGCTCCAGAAGGACGGCAACACGCTGGTGTTGCACGTGCGCACGTTCACGATGCTTGGCCTAGGCGCGTGGGCTCTCGGTACGTAATGCCTTGCGGTGTTTGGATGCTTCTGAACCACTGAATCCATCGTGAGAGAGTAGCATTGTGGCTGGGAATCGCCACGCTCTCAGCCTTTGGGCTCCTGGGACTGACGGAAGTAGCGCAGTCCCCTCCCAACCTGATTTACCTCTCGACTGTTCTCCTGTGCTGCGTACGTGCGCCACGCTGCTCGTCCCACGTTGCTCTTGTGAGTTACATCAGCTACCATGCTCTGCTGCCCACAGATCCATCTCCTCGTGTCGCCCTGGTTGCTGAGAACCATCCATCGCAAGGCCTCACAGGCGGATGCCTACTACGGGTACGTGCGAGTGGAACGCAGCTCTCTCCGTTCCACGCTCAAGGATCTTCACGATCTTCTCTCTCGTTCGGTCGTCTACGCTAGCGCCGAGTTCATGTCGGAGGTAAACAAGTCCAAGGATCGGACCAGCGAAGAGGAGGACGACGGAGACGAATCTGATGCAGACGAAGCGAATCAGCGGGCATCCGTCGCTCCTGCCTTTCCAGCCACAGCAACCAGCCCAGCGCGCAAAGCGTTCTTCAACGTGGACGGCACGGCCACTGTCGTCGATTCGCGCGCAGCTCGTGGACTGAAGCCCCCTCCTCCTTCGTCTGCCCGTGAGAAAGAGCAACAGTCACACGGCAACGGAGCTCCACCTTCACCACGAGTGGCACCTTCAGCTTCGTTCCGCCGCCAGCTCCCCCCGGAGGCGCTCTTGACGGCCAGCAGCAGCACTACCGATCCTTATCAGGTCCCCTTCGCTTCGCCCGTGTTTGTGCTCGACAGTAGCGAGAAGTTCCCACCCGCCGAGTTCTGGCGACGCTGGCACGAGCTCGAGACCACGTACGTTGGCAGAACCGCTTGGGAATGCATTCAAGAGACAGGCATGTGTAGGCTTTCTGATCCACCACTGCTTTGTGCCTTGGCAGCGGCTCGTTCTCGTGCTTGATCAAGAACGACCCATCCATCGAGACCATCGTGTCGCATTTACAGGCGCACGGCTTCCACGTCGTCGCGCGCGATCGGAAGGACGAGATCCTGCACGTGCACTTTTACGGCGGCCACCAGAGCTCGGGCGCCTTTTTGCTAGCCGAGTTTGTGCTCATTCGCCGGCGCCGGTTCTTCCAGGCCACATTCAAGTGCCGGGTACGTAAACGCGTGGCTGGTATCCTCCTCCGGTGGTGCTGACAACTCTATCGACGTGTCTATGGGCGCTTGGCAGGAGCGGGAGTCGGCGTCCGACTTTGTCACGCACTTCAATCTCCAGGAGCTGCTTGTAGTGGACGAAGCCTAGTGGAGTTTGTGGGCTGTCAGGGCTCGAGCCAGAGACAGGCCCAGTAAAGTGGGACTGCGCTGCATACAGCCAGCACGGCGACATCTCATCGCTGCCTGCTGGACGAAGACTGTGTGGAAGCGGAATCGACACGTGTGCATGGCCACAAGCTCCCTTCGCCACGTCTCTGGGTATCTGTTGTTGACAAGACATTATACATTGGAAACCAGCTAGATTGAGCCTCAAAACAAGGTAGAACAGAAACTGACTTTCGTACAAACGTCAAGTACAATATCTGACTCGATACCGTCTTTTGTGAAACTCAGACTTTGCATCGACCCGTCGTGAAGCAAAGTGCATACGTCTGCCTGAACGCCTGCATGCATGCCTTCCAATCGGCAATGCGACCTCTCGTTCGCCTGTCTTTCTCGCAGCGTTTTGATGGACGAATAGGATCCGAATGCTTCCACTTCACGTGGCGCCCACAGATCGAGTTAATGGGCTGGCAGGCGTCGTGTCTGATCCGATGACTGCAGTGGCAGTGGTGGAGAGACAGACGAAAATGGAACTGGATGAGAGGGATGCGCCGTCTCTGCGGACGGAGTTACTGGTGTGGCGTCCGTTGCACCACGCGCGATTATCGGTCAGAGCCGCGGCCAACAGGCTCGACGAGAACCGCGTTTGTGTGGCCGACGCGTCAGCCCATGATATCCCACACTAGGGAGGCGCCGGAGGGAACGACATGCATCCACGCTCTTCGCCAGCCTCACTTTGCAATTATCCCGTTATCCACCACAACAGCCAATCCCCACAGCTATGGCCATGGTTTCGTCCCCCACCGCAGACTTTGAGATCGCCGAGCTGCAACAGTACTACCACCTGCCTCTGCGAGAGGCCGCCAAGCGCCTCGGAAGCTGCGAAGCTGTGATCAAGCGCGTCTGTCGCCGCCGCCAGATCCAGCGATGGCCCTACCGCCAGGTCTCGTCCAAGCTCATCAAGATCCAGCACCTGTGCAAGTACATGGTGCACGTCCGTGACGAGGAGCAGGCCGCGCGCATCCAGCAGAAGATCAAGCAGCTGACGCAGGAGTATCTGGAGCTCGTGGGCGGCCACGTGCCATCCGAGCTGCAGCTGTCGCATATGGACGCGTCCATGATGCCCACGCCGGCTGCCGTGCAGCCTATGGCCGAGGCCGAGATTGCCAAGGTCGTGGACGAACCGGAGCCCGAAGACCTGCTCATTGACGACGAGACCGACAACTCGGAGGAAGAGAGCTCGGACAAACCGGCCGACACGCTCTCGGCCTACTCGCTGCGGTTCATCCTGTCCGATTGCACCATCCTCGAGACTTGCTCAGGCGTGCAGCTCTCGGCGTCGGGCTAAGCCTATTAGACAGCCCACCGACCGCTCTCCCCTCTCGCAGCGGTACTAATTATGTTCGAAGGCCCATTGCGTTCCCAATTCTTAGAAGCAAAGCGTTTACTGTAGTTCCATTGCATTTGATCAATCACCCATTAAATAGACTCCCTGTGCATTCACTCGTTGATATAATTGCGGCCATTCCCGCGACGGATGTGCGGCATATTTCGAACCGCCGGGCTGTAGCACGAGCAGGATCTTCAAGGGCAGAAGCGTAAAGGACGCGCAGCGCTTTGCGCCTCCAACAGCTGCAGAGCCAATGGAAGTGGGTGGATCGATCCATTCTGATGCATGTGCGCCCGTGGGACGCGCACCAGCAAAGATTCGAAAATGCCCGAGTCCCACTGTTCGCTTCGTTGAATCAGTCAAGTGACGATGCCGTCCAGACGATGAGGGTGCAGCCCACTTTGCGTACAGTGGACCCAAGTGGGTGAACCTGCGCTTTTCTATCCATTCTGTTTGCTCGTTCCCTTCTTGGCGACGTCAGTCTCCGAGTTCTCAGTTGAGACGAAGGCGACTATTGCGATTCCCCGACTCTCGTGTCGCACATTTCACTGTGGCGTTGGAAGGGTCGCGTTACTGGATTCCAATGAGGGAAAAGCTGAGAAGGCAAAGATATTGCGAAGGGGTTTCTTCCCGAGATTCTCAGCTTCGAAGCAGATTGCCTTTCATCCTGATCCGGCCGTTGCGGCGACTCTGCGCGCATCCTCATGCTGGAGGTATCTACTGGAGATCTGTGAGCTGGCAATCGTTGATTGCACAAATGCGATTGCCAATCGCTCTCAGCTGCCTACGTCACTCTGACAGGCAGAGCAGTGGCAATGACGCAGAAACTCTTTCGTTCGTCTGCGGAGATGAGAAAAAACGAGTGCGGGGAGTCCACTGGCCTATATTTCCTTCCTCAGTGGCCACATTCAAATAAAAACTTCACTCAATCGTACTTCCCAGTCTCTCTGGGTCTCAATGGCATCGCATGCGATCAAGGATCTTTGGCGCTCCCACACGTGTGGAAGTCGAATCGATTCGACGGTGCGATGACACTGGTTGCCATGACCAGCGATTGCTGCTTGGCGTGAGATTGCTCATGCTGAGGCTGTCCGGATTCTTCCGGAACCATCTCGACCTTGCGCAGCGTCAGATCCAGCAGACGGAGAACGTTCAGCTCCAGCTTGAAGGCGGCCATGACCATTTCCAGCGCCCTGCGCTCGTCCGCAAAGTCCGAGATCACGACGGACTCTCGCCAGTTCCTCCGACGCCAGGTATGTATGGCCTCCATCCACTGCTTGCGCACCTGCGGCGTGCTGGCGCTGAGAACGACCCGGTGGCGCTTGAACTGCTGCAGCGACCGTTCGGTGTCGTGCACCGACCGCACGGGGCAGAGATCGAGCGCGAATCGATTCGGACTGATGACGCACTGGTCCATCGAATGCGCCACAACGCGATGGCGCGTGAAGGAAACTTCGCCGATTCTGCGGCCGTCTTTCGTGGCGAAATAGGTCAGAATGCCGTTCTCCAGCTCGAAATAAAGCGGATCCTATCATGGCAGCAGCGACGTGAGTCAGACTGCGCTTCAATCCTGTCAATGTACTGTGCCTCACGTACCGAGAAGCGTCCAGAGCCATGCAGCATGAGGTATCCTTCGTAGTCCGCCATGCGTCGCGACGGTGGTTGGAGAGCGGCGGACCACGACTGAAGCCACCGCGACAAGCCAGCAGCCGCAGCGGAGAAGACCTGGGAATTTTTGCGTACGTATTGGGCGCCTACTCAGAGCCAAGCACTGGCGAGAGTCCAGAAGATCCATCCGTCCGCATTCTGCCGATGGCGATCGTTCCCAATTGCTGAAGCATCCGCAGGTACCGACTCGATGCGGAATTTTTCACGAACTGGCTGAGAAATATATCAGGAAATGGAATAAATATCACGAAATGACACGCAAATCGGATATATTCCCCTGCATTTCCTGATTTGCTAGGCGATCACGCACCACAAGACACCTGCAATCATGTCCACAAGGATGTCTAAATGTTGAGGCGCCCCATTCTCGCTCTGACGATGGCCATCCAGTTGGGCACTCACGCTCCCAGTTTATCCAATTTGATCTTCATGGCACTGGCCTCCTCTACAGATGCAAACTTTAGGGTTTTACATGTCAAAATTCACCCAATTTAGCATCAGATGGGTTATTGGTCGTTTGGGTGGTTGCATGTTGTATCCTTTGCGATGATGCAATCAGCATCTGAGATGCACCAGCAGTTGCGCTCTCTAAACAGATTGATGCAGTACCGAGCTTCTGCGCCCAAAAATCCCATCATGGTCCAACCTCAAAATCCAGAGTCATAGACCTTCTGTCGTCACGTAATCCTCTCAAATATCAGAGTTGGCCCAAGCCACCATGGAGCGACCTACACCGCGCACTGTATACTGGTGCTGACTCAAGGATGTGCAGCTTGCGGTGTCGTTCGTTGGCTCGGTCGTCTCGTCAACGCAGAAGACCAGGGTCGCTGCATCGGCGATCGGCATTTTGCTCCTGACCGTCCAGTGTCTCTTTTCAGCCAATCAGCAGCGATCGCTCCTTTGCCATGCGCGCAATCGGACCACTGCAGTCTACGCCGCTCACTGACTCCCGACCCTCTATAAACCAATTCCCTCTCCTGACGCATCAATCCAATTCATTTCGGATGTACCACAAATTGCCTTTTAAAATCGATAGACTTGTGAAATCAGATGCTGGCATCTGGTCGTAAAGCGTCGTTTACCCGTTCCCGTCTCTGGCGAACTGGATGCCGCAAGGTTTTTCGCTTTTCAACGGGCTCTTTGAGGTTTATTGCAAGTTCCTGTCAACCAGCTGGCGTCAGTATTGAACTCTTCCTCCGGCGCGCGAGTTTCCCTTCGTTCTCTGCCGCCAGAGGCCAAAGCATCGCTGCATCAGGAGTCCCTCCGTGCGATATCAGAGCCGCTCCTGCGTCTGACCCACCGCCCCCGAGAGAGCAGAGAAGGAAGGCGCGTACCCACGACCCGTCGCGTGCATCGTGCTGGTTTGTGACCGAGAAAGAGAGAGGGGCATGTGCATTCGTCCGTCCACATCAACTGAAGAACGTCCGACCATGACTCGGACCTCCCGCAGCGCCAGCAAGTCCTCGCGACTGTCGCTGTCCTCCGTCTCGACGACGTCCAGTAGCTGGTCCCCGAGCAAGAACGACGGCAGCATGAAGGCCCACGAGACCGTATCGGGCCAGTGGATCGAAGACTGGAAAGTGCGCACGTGTCGGAAGTGCGAGAAGGTGTTCACGATGGTGAACCGGAGGCACCACTGCCGCGTCTGCGGCCACATCTTCTGTCACGCCTGTTCTCGTACGCGCATGATTCTCGACACCGGCTCTGGCGAGCCGCCCAAGCGCCGTCGAGTGTGCGACCCCTGCGCGTCGCACGCTCAGAGCAGCGCTATCTTGTACGATGCTGAAGACCTCGCACAGCAAGAGCAGGATTACGCCAACAAGAGCTCGATGGAGTCGCTCCAAGTGCCAGAGGTCGCGGCCGAAGCTGCGCCCAGCGTCCCGTTCATGTGTGCCTCGGTGGTCTGCTTCACGGCCGCGTTCTGGTTCCTCAAGGACGAAGTCTCGTACACCAACCCGGCCATGTGGATCCTGCTCGCTGGACTCACCAAGAACGTCTTCGAGCTGCTCGTGGCGCTCCAGAACCAGCGCGTGAATTCCTCTAGAGTCGCCGATGAACAGACGCTGCGTGAGTTCAGCACGGGTGCGCGCGACTCCGAGCCGCTTGCGTCGCCTCAGTCGCGTCGCGAGGAAATTCCTCTGACTGACGACCAGCGTCAGGAGATCATCGCTAATGCTCACAAGTCAATGGACGAGCTTTGGGAACTGGGCTCAAGCAATGAAGGATGGACGCACGAAGCGGCTTCCGCGGGCGACGTGGTGCTGCACTCGAGAGACTACAAGCCTTGTCGCATCTTCAAGTGCGAGACTGTGATCGATCTCTCTCCGGAGGAGCTCTTCGATGTCCTGCACGGCCAATTCGAGGCCAGCAGCTCCTGGAACGTGACGGCGGCTCAGAACCGCATCCTGATGGATCTGGCTGAAAACATCGATCTCGTTCACCTGGTCACTGCGCCTGCTCTCGGCGGCATGGTCACGAGCCGTGACTTTGTGAACTCGCGCGCCTGGCGCAAGCAGGAAGGCGGATACCTCGTTGGCAGCGTTTGCGCTGGCAAGAACCTGCTGAAGACGTCCAAGGGTGTGACCCGTGGCGAGAACGGAGCCACGGGCTTCATCATTCTGCCGCACGAATCGTCTCCATTCAAGAGTCGATTCGTGTGGATCCTGAACTGCGACATCAAGGGATACTTCCCGTCGAGTGCGATCCGCAAGGGCTCGCTGAGCGAGATGCTGTGCTTCGTGCGTAACCTACGTCGCCATTTGTCTGCCACCAGAGGAAGTGACAGCTTCGAAGGCGAAGAGTGAGTGAGTTAAAGTTATGGGGGTCACTCCTTTATATTGAAACATGGATTCTTGTATTGCTAGCATTTACACATGTGGTGTTCTCGTCTTTACCGGTCTCAGCTGTGAGTGTCTTGTATAGGAAGGCCAAGCACACCAAGCTCACTATCCATCGGCCGCAACTTTGGCTGATCGCTTCCACAGAGCCATGGGAGTATGCGGCCGTGGAGACTTGAGGACCAGAGTACTGCCAGTCGTTGCCAGAGGATCAACTGTTGCAGTGGTGGGCCGAGCTTCAACATTATCCCGCCAGTACCATGAGATGATGTGCTGCCAGACTTTAGGCGACTCGGAGAAGCCTGTGTGCTTCCACTCGTGCTCGAAGAGTGCTTTGGTGATGTCTCTCTCCTGGGTCTGCTGCATGATATCGATCAGCGTGTCGATCGTGTCTTCGTCCGACCACAAGAGGTAGAAGAAGTCAATGGGGCGCATCGGATGCGAGAACTCGGTGCGCTCGGCCGTTTTTTCAGTCTCCCGCTCCACGAGTTTGTCCCACGTGGACATGACGATGGCCATGAAGACGTTGAGCATGAGGATGCAGAACACGATGTTGGCTGAGTAGATGAAGAGCACGCTCATGTATCCTCCGGCGTCGTAGATCGGACCTGGATCGTACAATCCAAAGTTGAGCTCAAACACGCGGAAGGACGCGCGCGAGAGCGAAGACCATTCGGGGAACTTCAGTCCATAGAGCAAGTGGCCGATGAACGAATACCCCACGATGGCCGAGAGGTAAATCGGCAGGAAGGACGTGATCTCCGGCATGGCGGCGTAGACGCTCTGCATGAGTCTCCGCCCGCCGTTCGTGATCTGGAAGTACTTGAGAGCTCTCACTGTGAGCAGCAGCAGGTTGCAGATGTTGAGTGCCAGCAGAATGTCGTCGTACTCGGTCAGTTGAGATGCCGAGACGTATTCGTCCAGCGTGGTGAGTGCCTTCATCTTCAGCCTCGTTGAGTCCGTCTGCGTCACGTACCGCCATATCATGATTGCAATATTGACAGCCACGTTTGCCCAGTCCCCGAGATTATTCATCACTCCGTAGCGCACCATGTACTGCGCACAACACTGCGTCAGCAACAGATCAAGCCAAGAGAGAAGAGAAGAGGCCTACCAGCTTCAAGCTTCCGTTGGACAGCACACAGAGGTCCCAGAACTCCTGTAGCGTGAAGTAGACCACGTGCAGCACGTATACGCCCTCCAATATTGATCGCACCACGTTTTTCCGACTGTTAAAGTCGTACGGCTCGATATTCGCGACGTGGATGTAGGAGGACGGCGTCACGCCTCCCGCAAGATCAAAGTCGACCGTGAGATACACGATCGACCAGAGTTTGAGGTTCAAATTGTACAGCGGCATGGTAATTTCCACGGCCCGCGTCTGTCTGTCCAGCCACCGATACGCTCGCATTTGGTCCACGAGTGCGTGTTCCGCGACGCCATTCGTGGAGCTCCGCAGGAAGTACGTCTCGAAGCCTCCGGACGACTCGTTGTACTTGAACATCTCGAGCGTGGCCAGCTCCTGGTTACTTGCATTTGTGCCGTTACTGTGTCCGAAAGACTCGGTCGAGTGTGCTGTGGTCGAGAAGCAGAGCGTATCGAGCGTCGGCGTCCAGTCACTATGGCATTGCTCCCACACACTCGCGGTGTCACTCGAGTTCACGGTCTTATACCGCGTCTGTAGTACATGGAACCCGCCCACGATATGTGTATGCGCTGCCACCGTGTAGAGCTCCTCGCTGTTTCGCAGAAATCCATCGCTTGTTGTCGTGGCGTAGACCACGGCCAGCAACGAGTTGGCGAACCAGTCCCAGAACGTGCCCACGCTGTTGATTCTGTCAAAGGTGATGCCTGACGAAGCGTGTGACGTATCTAGAATCTCGATCTCGAGGATGTGCTGCACGGCGGCTCCTGCTCACAGACCGGAGGCACACATCAGTTAGTAGTGTAGGCCTGCTGAACAGAGAGCTTTGCAACGTACGGCCAGAAATGTTGCGATCCAAGACGAGCACCAGCACGTAGACGGTCACGAACGACACGAAGGCCGTGAGCTTCCGCGCCAGCAGCCGGAGCTTGCGCTTCTCACGCAGATCACGAAGGAGGAAGTCCCGGGGGACGAGCGCATCGGTGCCCTTGACCATCTGAGGTTGGAGAACAGAGGCTGTTCTCACGCATGGATTGGCGCCGTTTCAAGCCCAAAATGGATCTTGGACTGACTTGCCATCGACTCCGGTGGCTATATTTGTGACTCATCCAGGCAGGATACGGTTCGAGCTGATCTATATAGTCGACTAGCGTCGCGGCTAAAAGCAATCATCCGACTCGGGGCGTGAAAATGGAGAAAGAGCCCAAGCGCACGACTAAAGGTGCGTGCTCTCTCCTGAGAGCGCCTGGACGCCTCATTCCACTCATTCACTGCACTGGTTTGCTGCGCCAGTCAAAGTCGTGGCGTCGCGCTATGCTCAGTCGCTGCAGAAGCAGAACCTGGACACCCGGCAAGCGACAGCGCGAACCAGAAGCGCGCCTTCCGTCTCGACTGCTGCTGCTGGTGGAGCGACCAAAAGACCAGCTTCGTCCATCAGCCAGGACAGCTCAGCAGCTCCAGCCAAAGCGCATGGTGGTCTAGGCGCTGCCAGAGCCGAGTCTGCGGCTCCGCCGAGCGATCTACGGGACCGATTGGCAGCGTATCGCGCCAACAAAGCCCAGGTCAAGCAGGCAAACTCTGCAGGCTCCAAATCCAAGCCGCAGGCGTCGACAGGAAAACCGCTGTCTATGCAGCGTCCTGCGTTCCCGCAGCGCATCAGCACGCCTGAGCGCCCCGTCAAGCGCCCAGCCAAGACCCCAGCAGCCCCCAAAGAGACCCGGACGCTGTCTTTTTCGCATGACTCGGCGCTTTCCGGGAAGAGTTTTAAGCCAGCTACCTCATCAGCCAAGGCGCCTTCCGTTGTCGCAGCTGCGATGAGTGGTGACGAGGAGATCGAGCTCTTGCAGTCGCTCTATTACCAGCTATGCTTTGCTGAAGCAAAAGCAGCGGATACATTCCGTCGTCAGGAGCAGAGTGCAGAGGTAATGCTACGATTCCGTTCGGCGATCGAGACGAAGTGACTCATTTATTATCCACAGACGCAAATGATCGCGGCCTGGAACCTTCTGCAGTCCAAGCTCCAACTTGTTCACGATACGATGCTTCGGTTGGACCGCGACAAGCACGTGAAGGCGGTCGAAGAGCATCTGTCGGATCAGGTACGTTGTGTCTTGTCACTCTTCAAGCTGGTGGATCGTTTAGAGAAGACTGACAGACTACCTACTGGCATTTCCATTCAGGCTACTCCATTCGTACAAGCCGCGACGGCGTTACCTGCATTTATGGAGAACCTGCGTCAAATGTGCGCTTCACTTGAAACATCACTTCACTGCATGCCGACGCCTGGTATATCGTGCAATCCACGGCACGTCAAACGGCATTTGGAGCAGCTCGGGATCGAAGTCGACACCATGCTGGACCAACTCCAGGCTAGCAGTATAGATACGACAGTAAGCGCTTTTCTTCCTCAAGTTGCCACGTTTGTCGAGCGAATAATGATTTGCTTGGTTGTGTGGCGCGTAGGTGGCGGACGCAGTTGCGTTTGAATCAGAAATGAAGCAGATGATGGCGAAGTTTAATACCTCCTTGCTCCAGATAGCGACTCTACTAGAAGAACTGCAGCACGAAGTCAACACCGAATCAAGTTTAGTTATCCAACACATTCAGCAAAAACGAGTTGACTCATCGACAGCAAACTTATGGATGTAACGAATAGACAATATGCAAAATCAATCAATGTAAAGTACCAATATACAGCAAAAAGGACAATTCATGCTACACAGTATCACACTGATGGTACTCGGCCTTGACTGCTCAGTAGTATCCGCCGCCACCGCTGGCACACTCGCGCAATTTATCGACCCACATGTTCCGTTCATCGATGGTTTGCGCACGCAGCTTGAAAATACGTCCACTATCTGCATACGATGACTTCTTCTTGCTATTCTTCTCAAAAAGCCCCTTCTGTAGGCCAAAAACGTGTGGCGTACGTCCGTCATCAGGTGGGATGATGTTGAATCCTTCCCCAGCGTCACGGGATGTTTCCACCTTGCATCTATAAATCAGCAGTCACTTAGCCAAACAGGTGCGATTGCAGAATATATAAGTTCATCACTTACCCTGTGAGACACAGCTCCTTGATAATGCGACCGCGCTCATAGTCGTCCTTAGTTTTCGCGTAAATCAAATTTGGTCCACTCAAGATGAAGTAGCGTTGCTTCCAGTTTCGCCGGCCGAGTGGATTAAACGCATTTCCACCACCACCTTGCTTGATCAAATATCCTTGGAGCTGCGTAACCTCAGTCTCTTGAGCCGCCTCAATTACTTTTTCGCAAGGCAGCTGAACCTGTGTTGACAGAATCAAAAAGGTTAGAAATAGGTAAAAGAGATTGCAGCAAAGGGCAAGATCCGTACCGAAACAAACGCAGCTTCTTCCAGAAGGTCTTTTTGATCCGTTGCCATTTGATGCATCATGTCCAGGTTTTCGATTGCGCCCTCAAGCACCTCTTTTCGGAGCTATGGCGAACAAGATATTAAATGCTGTTTCAACAAAAATTGGTCTACGAAGTGCCGCAGACAACATACCGCTTGAAGCTTGGCGATTTCCACGAGGCTTCTGTTTACTTCAGTCTGAGCATTCATTGCTTCCTGTAACACAAAAACAATTTTCAGACATCGTTTCCGCATAGAAATTCTAGTTAGAGACAAAAATACCCTTTGATATTGTCTCTGCCTCTCGTTCGATTCCTCGCATGCCTTTTCACTTTCTTCGATTGACGTCTGATATTCGTGTTAAGAAATTCAGTTTGAGCAGTGTAACCATCAAACTTACTCACATCAAGAAAGTTACCTCAATAGTGTCAACATCATGCTGCAAAGTGCCTTCGAGTTTCTTTGACATATCAGACAATTGAGATCGAATAACCGTTCGGCAAAACAATGACAACTCTTCCGTCTGTTCATTCGATTCACTAGTAAGTCGACATGTAGCAAGCATCGTCATTGTCTAGAAGGGCAAATGGTTACCCGCACTGGCCCTTTTGCCTTTTCGGTGTATTCACCAATCAAGTCATAGAGATACGCTTGGTATTGATGAAAGAATCGCTGTCCGACAGTAAACCAGTCAGTGCACGGGCAAACTTCCTTGAAACGTAGTTTTGAATACAAACCTTGTGCCCAGGTGACTGATATGCATAACTATCTTCATCGTCGTCTGGGTTCGAAAGCAGGAGCTTTTCGACTTTCTCAGTCATTTCTTTGTGAAGACCCATCAGCAAAGTTTGACACATCAGCGAAGATAGCTGATCGTTTTCCTCTTGAATACTCAGGAAGAGCGAGTTTATGAGGTCCTTAAATAATTTCTAAGGAAGTCAGAGAGAGAAGAAAAATGTTACTTTCAGCATAGGAAATATCAATGAATATCACCGCAAATACCTTCAGCAATGCACTGAGCTTTCCTTTTCGAACCGGCATCGTTTTCAGATTCATTTTCGCGATACGCTTCGCTTCAGAATGAATTTGCAGTAACACGTCTCGCTCACACGGCAGCTACAGGATAGAACAATGAGGTAATGAGAATCCACATGGCATCGGACAAAGATGCAGACCATTATCAACGGATTGGAGCAATACACACCTCGACCATAGGTAGCGACGGTCCCTCTGAAGACATGAAGAAAGGTGTGTAGTTTTCCAAATCTGTGATGTCGACGAGACCACCGAGCTGCTCAGCCATTCGGGATTTGTACAGTTTGATGCCAGACTCGACAATATTGAGACAACAATTGTGGATAGTTTCCTTCCAGATTTTACCATGGAAAGCCTGGACATGCAGCCAAATTGCTTTTCATTTGAGGATTGTCCGCGCAAGCATGACGGACGGACATTTGTGTTCTTACCTGGAAGATATCGCTTTTGTGAGCCAACATGGACACGAGAATGGAGCAAAACAGTGGTCCATTCAGCTGGACGCCCTTCATGTATCGATTTCGCTCGGACTCAGCAAAGAAGCGAGAAAGTTTATCCAGCCTCTTCGGATACGCAGGTGAGTTCACATTGGGCATGGCGAAGCAGGACTGATCCCGAAAGACCGAGAGGAACTGTTCACAGAGAATCGCGTTCTCCGAATACGGAGTTTGGTCTGCAATGACTTGTTGGAAGTAGACCTGCTCAACATCTTGGGCTGAGATCTTCTTTTCGCCCACGCGTTCTTTCAGGTCGCCTGTGGTCACGTCTTGCAAGAGCCACATGAGCTTTGGACCCTGTGGAAACGCTGGAACCACTCGCTGCACGTTAGACAAGCATTGATCATGTGATGCACACAGTACAAGACTACAGTACCTTTGTTGAAGTTCGGGCGCACGTCCTCTCCGTCCACATTGGCCAAGAAAGTGAAGGCACCAATGGCTTCAGGCTCCAATTCTCCTCTCACGTGATGAACCACCACACTACAGAAGTGGATTTTAGCATAGAGGCTCTGCACACGTCAAGTGGAAGAGATAGCGTACCTGCTCAAGGCTGAGAGGAGCGAGTACAGCAGCACGTCGATCTCCTACATGGCACGAAACAGCGGGAATAAGACCTACTTCTGTCGTCGCGTCGCAGTCAAATGAGACGAGCGCATTACCCGATCATCTCCAAACCCGGGGCAATCCAGGTACAGAATGTACTTGACTTTCGAGTAGCTCGTGCGTGCAACGTACAACCAGACGTCACTACACAATGCGATGCGTCAGTCATGCAAGAGACCGGATTGCAACATGGCACCACAGCGAAAGCACGCACTCGGTGGGGCCCTGCGGGATCCTGTCGTCATCTTCACCTTCAGAAGCGATCCACTGGCGAATACTCGATGTCTTTCCGCTCCCCTACGCCATTGAAAACGTCAAGCCAAAGCTCAGCACCCGCATCGCCACATGGACGCGATCCCCCTGCGTTTACCTTGGCGCCTTGCACGCTGACGACGATCACGGGCTCCGCCAGCTGCTGCAGGAAGGCTACGGCGTTCGGCTGGATCTGCACGTTGTCGCGGCCGCTCAGCAGCTTCCCTGCGAACAGCACGCGGCCTGCGCCCCCACTGGCGGCGTCCGCCATCTCGGTCTCCTCTCTTCTCTTTGACAGGTTGAAATGAGGTTTTAACCCACTGGCAGTGAGGTGCAATCTCAAAGGTTTCCCTTCTCGCACTTAGCGCGCACTCATGCGGACAGACGCGCATCGGCCGCGTGACCCTTCGCCATGGACGCCCTGCTGCTGCGGGAGCCAGCCTTCGTGCTGGAGAGGGCCCGCGTGATCGAGAGCGAGCGACAGCGCAGCGATTCCCACGCGAAAGCGGTCTCCGAGGGACACGCGATGGACTTGGACGACGCGTCGGATGAAGATGCCGATATTCAGAGGTATCTAGAGCAGGCCCAGGCGTTGGATGCACGCTGGCCCAGCAGCTACGTGTACAAGAAGCTTGTGGTTCTGCAAGACATCATGGAGGAGATGTATCGACCAGAGCATTTGAAGAGCAAGATGCAGGGGAGTCGAGTGCAAGGCCATGCTGCGCTGGATGATGCACCGACGCCATTGATGATGAGCGATCTGCCGCTTGCAATGCAGTTGGGACTGCGCATGTTCTTCCGGATAACTCGATCGTTCCAGGATCCAGCCAAGCTTGCGACTAACTATCGGCTGATCGTGCAAGTCGCCAGCAAGTTGCCGTCGATGTTGGCATCACTACCGCCACTTCATCTATCGCCAGGATTTCTCGATGCACCGCAGTCGAACGCTGCATGCAACAGCTCTGAAAGCTCCGCGACTGAAGACGCTCATGTATACAGCGTGTTTCAGCAATTGTTCAAGATCTTGTCTGATCTATTGGCGCTGCCGTGGAACGGGCCATCGTCAGCTGCGGCCGCTCACTCCAGCACCATTGTACTCTCAGAAAGCGAGAGATCCGTCGTGCTCACTGCTTTTATCGCACTGAGTCTCAAATGGGGTCGCCTGCGCCATCTATTGACCGGAATTCGAGCAGTTCTTGAAAGCCCCGATTGTTTTGGTCGGAACGAGTTGGCCGTCCTTACACCACTCCTTGATAACGTCGCACATGCGACAGTAGAGCTGCGACCAGTATCGTACCCAGACGAAGATGCCAAAAATGGTTTCCTCATGAGTTTTGGCAAAGGAGATCATGGCAAACTCGGACACGGACAATGCAGTCATGCAGCTTGTCCCGATGGAAATTGCACGGAAAATAAGAGTATACCGACGATGGTAAATGCTACGCGCGACCAACAGTTCGTCAAGATTGATTCTTTATCGACTCACAGTGTCGCCATTCTGATGAATGGAGATGTTATGGCATGGGGCAATGGCGACAAGTACAGACTTGGCCACGGTACAACCTCAAAAGAGTACACACCTCGTGTGATTGATTCGCTAAGTGGAAAAGGACGAGTCACCGATATCGCTTGTGGTCTCGGCCACACAATAGCTCTTACGCAGTCAGGTGAGATATATGTGTGGGGAAATGGATCCAATGGTCGGTTGGGCTTGGGTGATACAACAGATCGATCAAACCCCACACAAATTGTAGCCTATAACACTGGATATAGACATCAAAGCCAGAGCACAACTGTAACAATTGGTTCGAGCCACCAACCGTTACACTTTCGCAGAATATATTGCGGGGCTTCTCATTCACTTGCAATTTCGACCGATGGGCGAGCGTTTTCATGGGGCAAGAACAATCAAGGACAATGTGGCCATGGACACACTAATGACCAACTCTCAGTTGAAGAAGTCTTATTTTTTCGAGACCAAGCCAAAGAGAACGTTGTACATGCTGCTGGTGGATGGGAACACACTATGTTTTGCACATCTTCTGGGCGTGTATATTCATGCGGATGTGGATACAAGGATAGCCGAAGGGCTGGTATCCCACCTGTTCTGGGCCATGGAGATTTTGATCGTCGACTGAAGCCCACACTGATTCAACATTTTCTTGATAACAATGAAGAGATCGTCAAGGTTGCGTGCGGCTGGGATCATTCACTAGCAGTGTCGTCTGAAGGCGCAATATTTTCGTGGGGATCCGGTAGCAACGGAAAGCTTGGTCATGGCGATGAAGAAAATTGCGATGTACCAACAATTATTCGGTCAATGGTAGGAAAGTATGTAAAAGACGTGAAAGCCGGGTGCGAGCACTCTGTAATGCTTACAGATGAATATGAAGTATGGACCTGTGGTCAAGGTGATAGCGGTCGTCTAGGTCACGGAGACAATCAAACTCAAAAATCGCCGAAACGAATCGATTTTTTTGCTCAAAATGCTTTAAAGCCAGTCTCAATTGCTGTTGGCGATAAATACAATCTCGTTCTTGTGGAAGAAGATCATCACGCTCCAGGGATATCTGAAAGTAAAAGATCACCCAAGCGAGCTGAAAAGGCTCGGTTTGGATCGCGATCTCTTGACGAAGTCCATCCTCGGCGATCTAATTCTCTGCGTCACGAACTGATGAAAAATATTGTAGATCGTGTGAAAAGTATTGACGAAAATCACGGAGCAGAATGGATTTTGACCGTTATGGAAGCTTTTCGAAATCCAGATCACCCAGAAAAAGAAATTTCAAGCAATCCGAAGTTTGGCGTATGTCTTCTTCCAAAAAGCAGGCTAGAATTTATCCTGTTTCTGCTTGGTCATATCGACCGTATTGCAACCGACTACGTTGCTGATGGCGGGCCTGACTGTGCACGACAAATCTCCTACGATCGTGACAGCCGGGGGATGAATACCCCTTCTATGATTTGCCCTTTCTCGATTGATACCTCTCATGGAGCAATTTCCGCGTTGCTAGATTTGCTGCATTATGCATGCGACATTGCTACTCTTGACACAGATAAACTTGCACATGCAAACAAATCATCTTCGTCTGGGGATGGAGAAGGTCTGCTGAAGCTTTGTATTACGTTGACGTGTCTTCGGATATTGAAGGCTAATCTGATCAAGCTACTGGAGCTTGCATCATTAAATCGGCCCAATTGTACCGAGTCAACTAGAAGAGAAATTCCAATGGTTGCCAATGCGGATAAAACACTTTCGACAGTGCATTCGCTGTTACTCAAGCTGTCGTCGTTAAACGCAGACGAATTGATCAGTATGCTACAGCTAAAACAAAATGGTTTCAGTCTTCCACTTAAGCTTGACTATCCAGCGATCGCGAAAGAAATCACCAGGGAAGCTGCTCAAGCCCTTCAGGTAAAAAGTAAATAAGTAACCGTTACAAACGGAGTCTAACACAATTCTTTGTAATCTGGTTAGACTGGATTTTCCAAATTCTATCCACATGTGTTGGATCGACAGCGATTACTCTCGAACTTAGTTGCAAGTGCGTCTTCTTCATCTTGTCCTTCGATGGAGACTATCGCACTGTCTGGTTGTTTGTGTGAGGTGCGTTAAAATTATTATTTTTTGAGAAATACGCTACACTACTTGTTTCTAAAAAATCGCACCCCTTTTAGGACGATGTGATGGAAGCATTATTGCTTCCTTTGTTTTTGCGCAAAACCGATTATTCAAGTGGATTAGTGAGCAAAGAATGCATTCACCTAGGGCGAATGAATGCGAATGTTGAGTCTGTGGCAGAAGGTTTTACAGCGAGCGGTTTGTTATTACACATGAAATCTCTGCTACAGAAAAGTGTTTTGCAAGCTGTAAAGCAACTAGAAGGAGCCGAGAAACCGCATATACCAGATTGCTATCTTCAATTATTCACCATTATTCAAATGAACTGTTTCAGCATGGCCAACCAATTCTTGATGATGGGTACACAATCGGAAACTATAAAAACAGAAGTTGAAGAAAATCACACGTGTATGCCTATATGTTCGTGCATCATTGATTGGTTACTGAGCTATATCGATAATATGCTTTCGGAATCGTTGAGTCTGCTAAAACGGCTGCATAAGGCAAGTTGCCAGCATGAAGAAGCATTGGTTTGGTCACTCAACAATACGTTTTTTCACGTGGTTTTACCGAACGCCATCGAATCTATTTGCGTTCTCTTCCAATCATTAGAGACAAGACGACAAGATGCCTGCGATCCCGCTGCTGATGAATGGGAATCCATTCAGCTCCGATTTGTTGATCAGTTGGGTCCGTATTTACTTCCAATTGTTAAAATTCTTGATGAAATCAATTGGAAAATGGCCCATTTGCAAGATTCCCACAATCAAGCTGAACATGAACAAAGTGGGACGGTAGACACGTGGGCATTTTCGGATACCAAAGAGCGAAATTGGGCCGTGGATTTGGAAGATGTATGCGGAGTTCTATGTGGGAAACTAGGATATGTGGTAATGTCCCTTTCGAAACGGATATATGCTTTTCCTGCTGCTGATGAAAGCGACCAGATGTTGTTCGCTGCGTTTTTTGCTTCAGGACGATTACTGTCTCATGAAACTTTACAAGATACGCCGAAAAATGTTGATGTATCCTTGGCGAGCCAAGATTCAAAAATGTTTCAATGGGAGGAAACGGGTGTTTTCGAAGTAGAAAACGAAGTCGAGTGTTACAGCAACCAAGGGAGCAGGTGCCAGAACGGGACTGATATATTCGATGCAGATCTTTTGGCTGCACAAAAGTTGGTTATGGAATTTATTCCTTCTTCTGGTAACTGCCAATCCTCATTTGTGGATTGGTTTGTACACCATCTTACTAAGCAAGTAAATGTGCGTGAAGATCGTTTAATAAATATGGAAGCTTTCAAGAAAGCTTTATGCTCAATTATGGCTGTTGTCGCATGGTACCTTGATTTCGCTGGTGATATTCGGTCATATAAAAATACTTTTTGCCAAAGTCCTGACGTTCTTGTCACTGAATTGTCAAAGATGTCTACCGTTGATGCAAGTACAAATTTTTGGTCAATAGCAATTGTCATTTGCTCGGTTCTTTCCCAAGAACAGATTGCTGAGACCGAAGCTAATAACATTATCGAGAACACAGAGGTTCTACTGAAATTGGCGCCACAATCTGCGTTCTTCTCAAGCCTAAAGTTCAGGACGAACAGTTGTGATAATTGTTTTATGCACAAAGTGGTTTTCAAGCTGCATCAGTTCCTCATAAAGCCTATCAATTTTAGTCATATTCGAAATTTAATTTCTCGGCGAAGCAGAAATTTGGCGTTGTATCACCTTGGGTTGTGCTTGTTCCATGACTTACTTCGAAAACTCACAATATCTTCGACAAGATGCTGTCTGATAACAGAGTTACTGCGTGCTACGGAAAAAGAAAGCTACTCGATTTCAGCTGAAAATGTTGCGGTAAAAAATGGATTTAAGTTCGAGTTTTCTTATGGAGGTCACGAAACGAACAATATCGAAATGACCATCGAAAATTTATTTATTCGTTTAGCAAAACAGCTATCCAGTCAGGAATCCTCTTTTGATCTTAAAAGGAAGTCGCTATTAGCGTGGCTGCTTTTGTTGCGTGGAAAAAACTTTAATTCTTCTTGGTTGGCAGGGCTTGTTGCTAAATCCAGCATTGTTCATACTTTATCCGAGATATTAGCAGACGAGTCGGATGTGGGTGTAAAATCATCTTTGCATACCGCGACTCATGCATATTTCCGACCAAACGAAAGAGGGATCCATGAGAGAGCGTATCCAAATCCTTGTGGCACTTCAAATGGATACAATTTACCGACAAAACTGAAGTCGGTTGAAGCGCTTATTTTCGGTCAGAGTTCAGATGAAACACTAATGCTCATGGCACGTCATACGTTTTACGTAATCGCGATGCATCTAGGAAGGTCTGATGTGTTCCAAAATATCACGATATCACCGTTATTAAGTAAAGAAGCTAGTCTGAGCTTGACCCGAGATCCGTCACAGAAAGATGTTTTAACACCGAGAACTGCAGCAGTATCGCCAAGAAAAAGATCAACGCTACCTAAGAAGACCATTATTAGTACCGTTGAAGAAAGCATCGACCAACTCTATGAGTACTTGTTTGTGACGCTGCAAAAACTCCAAGAGAAGCTAAGAGATCAAGTAAAGAATGCGCGCAGATTAACCCATTTGATTATTCCTGATCAATCAAACGCTGGAAATATGTTTTCACACACTACAGTATTTACAATTGGAAACCCGATTCATGTCTCACCGACTGTGAAGCAAACATATCGAGGGAGCGATGAATCGCGTGCAGGGGAAACTGGGTCTGATTTTACTGTGAGGTTTTGGATATGCTTAGATTATGCCGCTAGCGGGCAAGAATGTATTACCGCTCGAACCAGCCAGGTGCATGCAGAAATAAATGAACCGACAGTGTGGAATTGCATACTCGCGCTTGATCGTACTATCAGCACATCCTCTGATCAAACCTCAAGCGACAATGATGATAACTACTCCTTAGTGGTAATGACCAGTACAGACCAAACGAACCAATCAGCCGCAGTAAAACTCATGATTCGAAACTTTCCAGACGGAAGCAACGCCTCCTTAAACTTATCGACTTTTTGGACGACATTTGACATCGAAGCATGCGTACCCTTTGGTCAATGGACCCATATAGCTGTTGTTATGGCGCAACATAATACAACTCCAATCTTTTACTTGAACGGGAAAATGTCCAACACAAAAGCGCTGGATAATGAATCCTTCGATTTCGTTCGGGATTCATTGAAATGGTCTAGATTGGTAGTTGGCGGATCCGTTGAAGGCGAAAACACACTCGGACAAGATTTGACATCACAATCCCTCGGGCGATCTCAATCTGTTTCATTGGGTGCTGTACTAGATGATGTATGGATTGTTCGTGGGGTCATGAGCGACAGCGATATTGAATTCCTGGTAAACCAAGGGCCCATGCTGCTCCAAGTGAAGAACCATCAACTTGTAGAGACAAACTTTGTGAGTTTGCTGCAGGTTTTATCTCGCTTGACACAATGGGATAATCCACTTCAGGATCCTAAAGCTATGCTTGATCCATCTCTTATTTCACCACGCTGGATCTACTTACTGTTTCAAGCATTGGAGGAGTGTCCTCCAGACAGCTATGGACAATGCTACCTGCTGGAGCTCTTGAAGAAAACGCTCCCTTTTGCCAGCGAGCTTATTAATATTCAAGTTAAATCCTTGGGGAAAATTATTTTCCAATCGTTTTGTTCTCTCGCAAGCGGCATCAGTGAAAAAACAGAATTATGGCCGGATATCTACACCCTGTTTGTTAAGTTGAACGAACTTCTGCCAGGAGAGCGTGGACGCTGCTTTCCAACTCTGCCAAAACAAAATGAACTGTTGTATTCAGTGATGCAGGCGCACAGCTACCTCGCTCACGAAATACGCCACTCGAACGCCTCAAAGAACACATTGATAGATAATGTCGTCAATATTCGATCGAATAAACCTTCTGAAGAAAAAGCATATCCAGAATCATTGCTGCAAGCAAAAGCTAGTCGATTATTTTGTGGAGTGGAGCTCATTCAGGGTATGTGGGTTTCACCAGTGTGGAAGAATGAGATTAATGACATGTTCGAGATGGCTTGTTTGGCTGCTAATGAGCTCATTAAAGCGGATAGGGCGTCGCCTTTCGACAACAGCACAGCGTTGGCATTGGTTGTAACCATGTTCATGACGGCTGGATACCCTGACAGCATGTCAAAAGCAAACAAACACTCATTAGGGCAAATCTACAAGCAGTATAATTTGATGAGAAGCCCCAGCAGCTCGGAATTACTGATGACAAAGTCTATTCAATCGCTTCTCATTCTATTATTTTCTCGTAAAGAAAACAATGCATTGGGTTTACAGCTACTAGGTCGCCAGGAGCTGTCAGAAAACGTGAAGTTCAAACATCCTGAAGATATTTCTGAAGTGGATATGCAAATTATGATGCTGCTGCAGCTTAAAGTGTGCTTGTTACGCCTTCTTATGATTCATATTCGAGAAAAGGATCGCCACGGTTTGGTTCACACCTTTTGTATGCAAAATCCTACTTTCTGCGACCAGTTATTTGAATTAGCATCCAGCTCCACTGTGAGCGTAATAAAATCTGCTCTTGGCCCTGATTGTAAAGTGGGAATGAAGCGCCGTGGACTACGTACGTTTATCAAAGAATTAGTTCAGCGAGATAGTAGCAGAAATGCAAAAATGCTATCGATTTCGGACTTGGAGGTATTTCAATGGCGACTTTGGGAAACAGCCTCGAGTAGAAACATGTCCAGAACAATGTGGCGTGATACTCAGGATCTATCTATAAAATCTCCCATTGAAGTGCTCAGTGGAGATGTAGAGCTGCACGATATGCAGGTGAAAGGGATTTCTCATTTTCCCACCGTACGAGTTTCAAATGCAGCAATTGCCGCTAACACTGGCTTATGGTTCTATGAGGTGCTGCTGCTAACCGATGGACTTTTCCAAATTGGCTTCGTTGATAATGATTTTGTTGCTGATTCGATCCAAGGTCAAGGCGTCGGTGACCACTCCAGCAGCTGGGCATTTGATGGCTTTCGTTGCAAAAAGTGGCATGTGAACTCTTACGATTATGGAGAAAGCTGGAACGCTAATGATGTTGTTGGTGTGCTACTTGATACAGATCGGATGGAGATTAGTTTCTTCCTAAACGGACGTTTTCTAGGGGTAGCATTTACAGGTCTACCGCTGGAACCAAAATCGCGGCTATGTCCTGCAATCTCGCTGAACGCAGATCGAATGGCACAGCTCAACATCGGATCAACATTCTCTGCAAATGAAACTCAGAGCAGCACGGAAGAAATACAAGCATTTCGATATCTCCCGATTTTGGACTTTGGCAATGAGCAATTTTCAATCCAACCAGTTTTTTTGGCAGTGCAAAATGCATCTGTAAAGTCTAACTATAATGATCCTGCTTCCACATTGAATGATGATAGCTGTGCTATGAGTGATGCTTTTGACGACGATGATGGTGACGACGTTGGCGAAACTAAAAGCAATTACGATAGATGCCAATTTCGTGCTCAAGGCGGTATCGTAAATCCATTCGAGACTATTATCACGGAACGCTTAGATTTCAGAGATGGGTCTAACCGACAATTATGGAGCGGAGATGCGCAAAACGTAGAGAACACAGAAAGACGTACAGATTTGGTGGACGGACTCGTTAACCTAGGATTCCCTCGCGAATGGGCAGCTCGGTGTGCTACTGAGACGGATTTATCCATCGATGATAGTGGTGCTATCAGTTGGATACTTGAGCAAATGGAGAAAGATGCGACTTCAGTTGCTGCTGCTGGCCCAATCCCACCCCTTTCGTTCGAAAATATTAGTGAGGGGCAGCGAAATACCAACATTACGGCTTCATCGATCCTGGATATGATGATGCTTCAATTTGGAGATCGAACAACCAGATCAGTTGATGATCTGGCCTTGCGGACTTCATCTCACACGTTGCCGTACCACACCCAGCAATTCAATCGTTCAGACGACCAACTTACTTACAACATAAGAAACCTTCGTCCCCACACTGAAAGCCAGACTCGAAGTCGTACGATGCACTCACTGAGCAGTACAACAACTGCTTTGCCTGTGAGTCGCGCAGGGTTTGGAGCTCTGCCATATAATATACATGAAACGGCAAATATGAATCCATTTCTTTGCGCGGAGCTGCCGTCTCAGAGTCCAAGTAAGACTTGTCAAGACGTCTACTCATTCAAGGAAGCGAATTCAAGGCCTCTTTTTTTTCAGCAGTTGAATCTCTCTATCGTAGATGGGTGCATACATGATAGTGCAAATATTAATTGCGTCATGCATCAGGCAAAATTCGCACCAAATGAAGTAATTCCGCTATGGTTAGCTGCTGATGTGAGTCTCTCCGTTCAATACGCACGTGAGTTAATTTTTTCATTGCTCCTGTCCGACGGAGAGAATATTGACCTTAGCGACTCGTATGAGCTTATTTCGAAATGGATATCGAACAACGAGTACGCGACTCGGTTTAAACGGTTTTTGAAGGTGCTCCTTGGACTTGAAAACCATGAAGTGGTGGTGAACACAATGCTCAATTTAGACAAAAGGTCCGCAAAAATGCAGTCTATTAGGCTCCAGCATCTACTCATTGGACTTTTGACTGTGGAACTGAAGCGATTCATCCAAGACTCCAATTCAGCTGAGCATTCAGATACGTCTGAAAAGAGCTTACCTTTATTCGATTTATTGTTCGATGAAATACGGCAGCAAACTTTGTCTGCTTTTACGTCGACACGTTCTCACCAGAGTCCAAATTTGTCCATATCTATGATGACGTGGAATGTGCTTTGGACCCACTGGGTATTTGGAGTTTTGTTGACGCATGTTGAAGCACAGATGCATTCAGCACAGCTGTCAGAAGATCGCAAGGTTTCTGACGCCGCCATGAAACCCTTTTCCCTCTCTTGCTTTAGTCTGCCTTTCTTTCAATTGTTAGCTTCGCTTGGTGCAAGCAGTATGCGGGACGCTTTACCGTGGAAGTATGCTGCTTTTTCGATGATGAAAAGGATTTTGTTTTTCATTAAGATGAATGAACCTGAGCACGTAGCACCAACTGAGAAACCAATCGCCGAAGGTCCATGCTGTACGGAGCAGTGGCTTTCAGATCCCCCGAACAAGCTCGTTAACGCGACTCAAGTGGATCATCTTATGGAACTCTTTGTTACCCGATTCCAGAAAGAAAAATCGAACCACGTATTTTTTACTGATCTGACTCGGATTTTGGTTGGTCTCCTTGCAACTGTTCAACACAGATACAGCCCACCAAGCGAAAGCAATCTGAAAGATGGTCGATCAGTTCCTCAACTTTATATTGAAGAGTTCTCATCAACGCATGCGAGTATACTGTGGAGTTATCATGCACTTCACGAAGAAACAGCACAGGCGATGGTGAGTGATGTCCCTGCAAACGATAGAGGCGAAAGCTTTCGCCTTCATCATGAATCGATAGTTACAATTGAAGCAAGACGCCAGTTTTGCGAGGATCCAAATGCTGAGTGGCTTCCAGACAAAAACGTTCTAATTGTATGCAATATGACATCAGACGATAACAATTCGCTGTATGTGAAAGGTTCATTTGGGATTCGCAATCTCGCACCTGATACAAGGTATTCACTGCGTCTGGTTCCAATTGTAGACACAAGCACTTTGAGCTTAACGCTTAGCGGTGATGAAGCGGAATCTACACATAAGCATGTGGTCAACGTGACTGAGGTGTTTCTTCAAACCCGAGCGACTCCCCCTTTTGAATTTGACGCCAATTTTGTCGGAAAGAATTTGATGGTACTCAATCAAAATTTAACTGTGAAGAATTTGCAGAACAAAAAATGGCGAACAGTTCGAACACAGGCTTCATTTGACCAAGGTATCCATGTTTGGAGCGTACGCATCGACGCTTGTGTGTCCAAGAATATCTTCATTGGCGTTTGCACATCTGATGCCAACCTTGAAAATTATATTGGTAGCGATGCGTTTGGATACGGATTTTTGGCAAATAAAGCGGTTTGGCATAACAAGACGAAGCTTCATTCGTATGGTGAAATCTTCAAACAGGGAGATATTATCCAAGTGACGTTGGATTGCGATGCGAAGTCATTAGCATTTAGTCGTAACGGAGAAAATCTTGGTATTGCTGCTTCAAATCTTAAATTCAACAGCAAAAGCACGGCTGGCTGCAAGTGGTACCCAGCTGTGTCAATGTACAATAAAGATGACCAGATCACATTAATTCCGCCGTCGTTGTGGCCTTCAACAGCAGATGCAAACAAAACAAGTCGATCTCAGAATGCGTGTGCTCTACCGATCCTCGATGCGTTACAAGATATAGCAGTCCATCGCGATGCTCTTGCCCACAATGATCAGTACGAAGACAAATTGCATCAGCTCTACGAAAAAGTATTTTTTGGCTATCAAAAGTGGAACCGAGGAGATATTATTTGCCGTGAAATTGAGCTAGGTGACATAGTTGCAATTGACATACGTCCTTCAACAGCGAAAAAGTACGGATTTGCGCATGGAGACTCCATTTTCACTGAGATGGGTCAGTGCATAGTGCTTGGAGAATATCAACATGAGCTTTGGTACGAAATACTTGATGACGGTAAACGCGAGTACTCTTCTTGGAATTTGATTGCTTGCAGAGAAATGCTTGAAAATCCCAACGAATTCCCAGTGCATCGGAACCATGCACAAGATTTTACCTCCACTGTCGAAATGCCTTTACAGGTTCAAGATGACAGTGTTCAAACAGCAAGTAATTCGTGCAGTGAAAACGATTTGCCAGTTGAGCATGAAATTAATTATATGGATTTTTGTCGCAATCAAAATCTGTGGATGACTTTATCGACTGATGTATCTGCATTTGATCGAAAGGTTATTGAGCTGTTAGATGCGATAGCGGTCTCTCGGACGTTGAGTGATCCACATCATCTTACCTTTGCCGATATCAAGACCGAGATTTTCGATCCAAGCGTATTGTCTTTTCTTTTTGAGGGATTCGAATGCCCACAAGACAATCGTGTAACAATTATTCTTGCTCGCATCGGATATTTGCTTCACATCAACCGATGCATCTTCCGAGTAATTCGCTTCATCATGCCGGAAATGAACACATTTAGCTCTATCGAGCCATACGTAAAACCCAAGGAAGGCGACGTTCCCAAAATGAACACTACGAGTGCCGAGAGCAAGTCAGTTGCTGCTTTAGCCACAACCGAGATAGCTGTCATTCTTGAATCGACGAGCTGGATGTTACCCGATCCGTCTGATTTGAGTCAGCTATGCCAACAGTCAATAGGATTTCTCTTCCAAGCGCAAAAAGATAAGCTCATAGATGCCGAATTGTGCAGATCATCTACACCAACAGGAGTGACGAGTGATGGAACTAACAAGGCAAGTGACTCGGCACTTCCGGAATCAGGCATTGACGCTTTGGATTTGCCACGAATTCAGATTCAACAACCCAGTTCCAAACCAATTGCATTTTGGAATCGGCCTCGCACCCAATTGCCAGGATCAGCAAAGCAGTGGCCCCTGACTAAACAAAGCCATGGATCCTTGTTTGCACAGCTTTCAGAGCATCTCCAACGAATTGGCGACACGAGTCAATTAAGACGCGCGTACGAGACTCCGTTTGACCTGTTTTCGATATACAGAGCGTTTGATGTAATTAATGAGACCCGCTCAGCTCCGTCTCTTGATGCAAGTGATGGAAACGAAGAACCCCAAGACGAAAATCAAACACGAACGCAAAACGCGCAATATTTACGTTTACTTGAAGCCACCACGACTGAGATTCAGTCTCCGGTATTCCCTTTGTTCGTGCCTGTGACAACGAAAGGATCCAGCAAAGGTCATGGAAATATAGGCATCAATTGTTCTGCATACAAGAAACTGGAGCTTGACGTGAACACGAGCCTGCTTTCATCCAAGACCACCAAGCACTCGACGGCTCAAGTGCTACAATGGTTTTTCCAGTTTGGGCAGCTGCTGGGCATCGCTTGGCGGAGTCGAGTGAAACTTCCGTTGCAATTTCTTTCGCGTTCACTTTGGGATCATCTGGCGAAGCCACCGACTTGTGTGAATGAAGGTGCTTTGACTGACTCTCGATCCGACGGCGGTTGGCGATCCGACGGCAACCCGGACGGTCTCTGTCGCCGATCAGCACTCCATTCAGTTCGAAAAGGATTGCTATCAATCGTACCCAGTCGCTGCCTGCTGCTCTCGACTGCGTCGTCGCTTCATGCTCGTCTTTGCGACACACATCTTTCTTTGCTGTCAGATCTGCAGTGCCATGCAATTTACGATCGTGAATCGGAGCTCCACCACTCATTTTGGGTTATCCTTGAAGAGTTGACGTACCTGGAGCGGCGTGCCATGCACCAATACCTGACAAGCGCCAAGGCTTCGCGCTCTGAGACACTTGAGAGTTGGATAGCTCGCCATCGCCTGGATCCTCTCGAAGCATCCTCGTCGTTGCACCCACCTCCACCTTTTCACCTTGAGATTTGTGCACCGAACGATGACACCCAAGACGCGGCTGATGATAGGTATCCGGTCGTCGTCGTCCTTAGTGATCACTCGAGCCGTCTACATCTTCCAGCGTACTCGTCTGCCGTAATTCTTCGTCAGAAGCTCATGCTGGCTGTTGCCAATCTGCCTTTTGTTCTTTGAGGTCTCACCACGACGTGGTGATACTGTACATACATACCTACATCCAAAATATTGGGGTTATCTGTACCGATCATTGTGAACATCGCTCTTCTTTTTTCTTTGTCTTTCTTCTAAATACAATGTACTACACACATGGTTCACCTAACTCGTTGCACTGCATTCTTGTCTGGATCAGTTAGTTGCTTCGTTTGTTCACGAGCAAGCTTGCCCATTCGATCGATCCTTTACCTACTTACACGACATCTACCTGGTCCGCGTACGCGACGTGCTTGTCGGACGCATTATGTGGTGGCGGTGGGCTTTCATTAACGCCACGTCGGTCGTTTCCCGATCCCGATCGTGGCGAGCTGTTGCCACTATCATCATCCGAGATTTGTTGGTTCAGCTTGCGAGCAAGCACGGAGTTCGCCATTGGGTCCTCATCATCGACAGACACTGTGCGCGATCGAGTAGTCGCAACACTCAGCTTCCATCCACTCTGACGATCTTCATATACGAGAACCAGACTCAACAAGAACGCCACCACAGCCATGCCGAGAAGCAAAAGCATGTCTGCCTCGTAGCTGCCAGTCTCGTCACGTAGGAATCCAATAACCAAATTGCCGGCCGTCGAGCCAATCGCGTCCGTGATCTCCACGATGCCAAAGGCGGCACCGAAGCTTTTCTTGCGCACCGTATTGGGAATGGCTGCCATGAGGATCGTCGGGGTAAATGACAAGCAAATGGAGATGATGAGCATCGATACCACGGGGTCGATCTTGGTGAAGTTCATGAGCGAGTACGCCACAATGGAGAGAATTGAGGAGATGACGATCAGGAACATACGGCCACCGAACTGATCGATCATCAGTCCGATCAGAGGTGCAAACACCACGCACGAGTGCGAGACACTGCTGACAACACCGGACTTGACCAGCGAATAGCCGTAAGTTTGGTACAGGAAGCTGCTGGACACGTTCTGGAAGAGGTGGAACACGTTGATGAACGTTACGTGGAGAATCGTGATGATCCAGAAGATGCGGGAAAACTCTTGAACCGACTCGCACGAGACTTCGGCGCCGTGCACACTGGTGGACTGACGGAGCAGCATCTGGCGTTTGATGCGCTTCTTGTCGGCGTATCCCTTGAGCCAAAGCAGGTCGTTCTCGAGAGGTTCATCCATTTGGACAGACTGCTTCACGATGCGCTTGAGACGCTTGGTGTATGAGCAGACCAGGCTGCCCACGAGCACAGAGAACACGCAGATGCCGAAGCTGTACCAGAGCGACTCCACGTAGCCGCCGAAGTGCAGCGCGATGGGAGCGACCGTGGCCTTAGCCAGCATCTTGGAGATGTTGGTGACAGCCACAGCCACGCCCATAGCGAACGTCAGCTCGCGATTGCGGAACCAGTAGGCGATGAACACGCGCGAGCCCACGACCACGCTGCCTTCGCCGACACCGAAGAACACGCGGCCAAAGAGCGCCAGCCAGTACCACTTGAGCTGCATGCCGAGCGCGAAGATCGCTTGGCCCACGCAGATCCAGAGCAGGAACAGCATGATGCTGCGATGGCCCTTCTTGTCCAGGAATCGGCCGCCGATGAGCGGCAGGAACATGTTGGGCACCGACACGGCCGAGATCAGAGCGCCGTACATGGTGTTGGAGATCGGAAAGGTCGGATCGTCCAGCATGAGCTGCTCCAGCGACGACAGGCTGTTCTGTGAGGCAGCAAAGCAAGCAGCGTGAGCCATCGCGCACTGGATCCATCGCCCCGCACTACGAGAGACTGTGTACCTTTGCGAAGTGGCCGCCGAACGGGATGAGACTCATGAGGATCAGCAGGAAGAAGCGGTGCCAGCGAGAGGTGGTGCGCCAGAACTGCCAGGCCGGCACGCGCTCCAGCACGAGGCGCTTCTTGGCCGGCTCCACCAGCGGCGTGAGCTCGTGCTGCGTCATCGGATCTGCTTGCTTGGGGGAGGAGCCCATTCACTCACTCGCCACTCTGCCGCGGAGGTTGCGCGAAGGTAGCAGATCGACTCGCCGGAACCAGATGTGTGCAAGTGCGCGCAAATTGGCAAGTGGGCTCTGCAAGAGGCAGGGCGGAGGCCGGTAACAGTACAGTATTAGGGGACGGGGGGAGAACGCAGCGCAAACTTAATACGCGCAAAAGTGCGGACGAAAACGAGTGTGTGGTAGACAGAGAGGGAGAAGAATAGAAGTGGAGGGAAGACAAAAGAACAGCCAGTGACATCAACTGCATTGAAGCACCTGGCTGCAAAGGTGAGCGCTACTGTAGATATAGAGTTTGCTCGGCATCGTAGACGGTCGCGATAGAAGCCCAAGTCCAATACAGAAAGAAAAGACAAACACATCAATTGAAGGGTGGGCAATCGAACAACCTGCTTGACTTTGAGCTTCAGCTTGCAGTTGAATTTGAGTTGCGCAATGAAAAGATGTCATGGCACGCGCTCGAGACCAGACGTTCCAAATGTACCTTCTTTATATAGGCAATCAGATTTGCCGGTTACACCCAGGAAAAGAATGCGGGATCCAAAACAAACGCAAGTACCGTACACACGGACAAAACGAATGTTTGTATGGGCGACCAGTGATGGGCGGGTACGGTACGTACCCTGTCGCATTTCGTGCAGTGAGTATTTAGCATCCAGCCAATCAGAGTGGAGCTTGGCGACGCTTGGGTGGAGGCGTGTCGCCACGGACCAATGAGATCGCAGACGGTTTCACCGACCAACTGGGGATCAGTGAACAGGCTAATGCCACAGTTTGGCATGCACATTACATCATGTGCCGTGAAGAATGAACAATGGAGGCTGGAAGCTCTTGGTGCTATGAAGGACCAGCTAAGTCCTCTGTGTTACTTTGTAGCTTACCTAATACAAGTCAGAAGTGCACCTGCCAATTGGGTGAGTAGATCCGAGGGGGGAACTGCAGTGGGTTGAATTCGACTAGCGCCACTGGATTCAAGCAGAAGGGTCTACACGCAATGGATGGTCTTAGCTGTGATGCGTGTGCTCGATGCGTCTGCTGTATGGCAAAAACTCGAATTGTGGATGCGATATTAAATCGCGACGTTTCTGGTCAAGAGCCGCTGAGCATCTCGTCATCGCTGAACCTAAAGCTCTGGCCTCACGCTGCTCACCCGCGGAATCGGGCAAGAGCTTCTCCGAACTGCGTCAGCTGGCGGAAGAAAACCCTAAGGGCAAGGGAGCTGTAGCAAGAGGGAAAAGGTTTTGCACACGTAAATTGTTTGCTCTGTTAAACAAATTATTATAGCCACGGCATCCATCCGTGATATGTTCGGCCCAGAAGGTTCTCCGACTGGGCCAGCGCCAGCAGTTCTTGAGCCTGCGCCACTGAACTCATCGCACTGGCCTGCTGCACTTGTGCAACGTGGATCGTAGCTCCAGCTTCTTCGATAAGAGACTGGAATTTGGTCAGTTGGCTAGCGATATGTGCGTTCTGTGCCAACTCCTCCTTCAAAAGCAGTCGCGGAGAGAGTCCGTCGAGTTTACGCCGAGCTATAGCGATCTTCACATCTGGAAGCCAAGCTGGGGTTGTTGTGACTTGGGGGCTTGAATCCTTGCTTTTTCTTGTGCGCGCAGGCCGCTTACCAGTCGACTTGGAGTCTTCTGATGAAGCTGATGCCATCTGCACATCCGTGTTTTCCAGTGTTGCTTGGTCATCAACTGAATCCATCAAGATTTCTTTTGTGTGCATGGTCGTGGACTGTTGCCAATCCAAGAGTGGTTCGTGCAGAAATACATTCATCACGCTTGTGATCACTTGCTTCTTTTGCCGCAATGCGTCAAAGACAAGCTGCATATCTTGAACGAGCAAATTCGACCCGTCGTACGGATGACAGACAAATTCCATCTGGCGCGTGAATCGAAACGGAATCAACTCTGGAACGGGCAAAAGACTTGCGCCTGCACCGAAGCTGACACCAAAATCAATCCCAATCACTTTCCCGGTTTTCTGATCAAGCAAAAAGTTATCCAAGTGTCGATCGCCAATTCCAAGCACATAAGAACATGCACTGAAGACAGCCAACGATGTTACGAAGTGATCACGCACAATGAGAAATGCTTCGAAATCTGAGCCAGATCCAAGCAACTGTCGCCGTAGGAGATCTCCAGGAATGAATTCTTGCACTTGTTTGAAATTTTTAACAACATCATTTGTCGACGGCGCAGCAACCTTGGCGCCGAAGCTCGCTCCGCGTTGCTTCATGAGAAATGCTTCGTACATCTTCGCAGCTGTTGTAGTGAATAGTTGAAGCTTTTGGCGCTTGTTGCTTGACAGGTCAGCGCATCGATCGTCTTTCTGCAACTGATTTTCAATAACACCCTTCAACGTAGCCGTATTGTTCAGCCACTCAATGATACCTATCTCCTGGGTCATCGGAATCACCTTGTACGTTCGCGTAGATAGGTTTCGGTCTTGACAGCGTGGGTGCGCGTTCAGAATGTGATTCATCACGTCAAATAATTGTTCAATACGTTGATCAAGCCGCAAGTCTTCACCTCCTTTGACAAGGAATGTATAGTCTTGCTCATCACTACAGCGCAATGTGATTCTCTTCGGAAGTTGCTTTGACGCCAAAACTCCCAGAATTGCATGAAAACCTAAAATATTCACATGGGAGGACGGATTTGGTATTCCCCAGTCTACAGACAAGAAAACGTTATTAGTGATACGGCAACAATTTATGAAATATCCCGCGAAGTAAATCTCACATGTCGAGTATTGCCCAGGGAGCTCAAGACGAAATTTGGAGTGATCAAATTCTTCTAGCCACTCAGCAAAATCTCCTAGTCGCGCGTTCATATCCTTCGATATTCCATATTTTCCTGGCGTGACACTGAAATGATTGGTAATCCACTCTCTAGCTGCAGCAATAGTTTTCGCTGTCACGTTGGATCCATTTTTTCCCATGATGCGTTCCAAGTCTTTCTTTGTTTTTCTTGCCCAATCTCGATTGTAACGACCAATTTGCCCTCCAAGGGAAGGACGATCCAATGCAAAGCAGTCATTCCAGACTTCTGACGCTCGCTTAATCGCTTGTGAAGTATTTCCTTCTTGAATTAGTTTTGCTACCTCACGCAAGCCTTCTTTCAATCGTAACTCAGGATGGTGAATGCTGCCACAAATTAAAACATAAAAGTCACAGCATAACAGTTAGAAAGTGGCAGGGTAAAAGTCAAGAGCCATAACAGAGTAACAATTACAGTCGCAGAGCATCGACGAACTTCTCCATCACAGGGTTCGAGACGAAAGCCTCAACCCGACTAAGTTTAGATTTCATCGTGGTCGAAGTTGCAAGCGTAACCTTCAAATCGTAAAATATAGCCGCTGGATACTTTTCTGCGATCTACAAGATAATGTATAATTTAATACCGTGGCAAACTGCATTTTCGCAATCGTATGTAACATACCCGCTCCAAAATGGATGTGATCGTGCTACTCATTGGTCCATTCACAAGCGCTAGAAGCTGTGCTGACCACCCCAAGCAAGTCCATACCGGAACATTGCTGAACAGGTATTCTTCAAAACGCGCCATTACTCTAGGATATGGAGCAATAAGCTCACATAGTTGAGGGAAATAATTTGAGCACTCTTGATCACAGGACGCCATTCCGCCAAGAACGTTTTCGGTCAACATCATGACGATATCCTCTCTTTTAATGAGTTTTTCCCACTCATTTTTCTTGTCCCCAAAAACCAGATCAGTCAGAAACTCCACCAACGCCAAACGGCATTGAGCCAACGATTTTGATTCAGCACAGGGAATTTTACATGATCTCTGGAAGACATCCAAAGCTCTCGAAAAATACTCCTCGGTTTGAGATTTGTCCAGTTGCGCTGACAGGTAAAAATCTGCAGCTTTGGCAAACGTTTGGGCCTCGAGGCAGCCCAGTGTTACTTTATCTTCAGCGGGCAGACTCTCCATTAACTCCAAAATATCGTCGTTATCAAACATTCTTGTCGACGTTTGGTAGTAACGTGTAAGCATACTAATAGAATCAGTTCGCTTCGATGAAAAACCGGAGTGTTGTTCTTGCCGCTGTGCAAGTTTTAAAACGTGGGAAACAAATACTTCGATCATTAGTATGCTCACTTTTGGTAGACTATGCTCATTGCACATCTCTCGGTAATCTTTTAAATACTTCGATGCTAGAGCCAATAAGTCACTTGATACAGCTGCTTTTGCATATTTCAACATCACTTGAGATATATCTTGCAAGAAAATGTTTTTCGATGCATCGGACAGAAACCCACCATCGCGACCTCTTTTTAACAGTTCCATTCCAACAACTTTCTGCACCATTGCAAATCGAGACCAAACGTTTGGCCCGCCTTCTCCTTCAAGAGGAGTTGTTGCCGTCCATTTGTCGATAAAATTCACATAGCTAGATTCCTGCTCTTCTTTTGACATGCCAATTGAATTTGCACGAAGCAGGGTAAGCATTTCATCAAGTTCAACTGCAGTTGATAATGATTGCATAAGCTCGAGGCGCGTTACTTTTGCAAGTCGACTTGTGCTTCTCCATCGAACAAAAAATCCAGTGTAAAAATCTTCAACGAGGAAACGAACTTGGTTGAGGTTTTCTTCAATAAGAGATCCCAAACATAGTTCCGCGCTGAATTTCCCCTTAATTGACTGCCATGTCATGTCATTGTCTGTTGCGCTGCTTAAAAACTGCTTTAACTCATCAACGTAGGCGCTGGCATCTTCATTTGCTAACAATTTCTTTTCAATTATGCCAATATACGACCGAGTGCAATGGCCGAATCCTTGCTCCAAGTATGGCGACTCCTGCTTCCAGATAAATTTGTCGCTCTCGTTTTCTTCTGTAATCATCTCTTGCTGAAGTTTATCCCAGTGATTCAAACGTTCAAGACAGTTCATTCTTTGCCAGAAGCACCGATGCGCCTCATATCGGGCTGCTAGACCCTCGTCGTTGCCAATAAGTTCCAATTGTGATTCCAAAATATCTTGAGCTCTTTTGTATGATGCGATCGCTGCAGGCAGATCTCCCGAAAGTTGAGATTCAACTGCAGCCCTTGATTCCTCGATTGTACAACAACTTACCGAAAGTGCTGTCAAGAAGTTATTTTTTTGTACAGATGCTAAAATTTTTGAAAGCTGATCCCAACACTCAATTGTGAAATCATCTGGAGTCACCTGTTTTGAAATGACGTTTTCCATGCCGATGTTTAGAATTTCTTCCAAAAGCAGTTCACCTGAGTGAAAGCATCCACTTGATAGGCTCGAATCGCCTATAACTTTTGGTGACACCTTCACAAGGTTTATGAGTCTAGGATTTCTCGTGACACTTTCATATAGAGCTCGATGAATCCCGTCAACAAACGTAGGTGAATTTTTGGACAGCGAAAGGGAGCGCTCGATATGCTCTCCAAGCAAATTGCTCGTTGATGCTGTATCGCCCTCAAACTTTTTGCTTTCAACGATGGACGGGAACACCACCGAAAAAACAAGGCTTGATGTTGGCGTGTGGCATTGGCACAATAACATTAATGGCTCAATAATATCACGCAGCTTGATCTGAATGTCAGGAACTTCACCAGCACGGTATTTTCGCCGCATTGAAACTTGCTCTTTTCTTGCCCTTCGCTGCCGATGTAGTATAGCTTCTTGGTTTTTCTTGAGTAATGCGTGCTGCTCCTGAAAAAAATTCTTGTCTGACTTTCCATGAATCTTCGACAAATTCTTCGTCCCACCAATGTCTTGAGTTCGCTTTGAAAATCGCCTTCCTCTTTTTAATTTTTGATTTTCATCAATGCCCTGGGATGACATTGTGTCATGTGCATACGCATTCTGTGATTCTACATCAAACCAAATGTTTATGAGTTAGAAAAAAGTTTTAAACATTTTGTTTAAAACACAGCAAGTTTGTAACAAGGAGAACTTACGCAGTGTTGACGACACGAGCTGTGACTGCAGAAGGCTGCTTTCTGATCGATCAGAAAAAGAAAAAAGCGAATCACTTCCCAAACTTGATAATCGCTCTGTTGCAATATCATTAAACTTTTCAGCTTCAACAGAGAACAACGGGGTCATTGACTGATTCGTTCCCTGCCACGTCGAGTCAATTGTTGCTTCGACAAAAGTTGCATCACATAGAGGATTCTCAAACATCGGAGAATCAAATGAATTGTCTTCTTTTGCCATGTCGATCAGCATATTAGCGGAGTAAAGCAGCCACTTTTCCGCAACTTCTGGGGCGTAAAACGACTCAAACAAATCTACTAATCGGCTACTGCATCTAGACGAAAGCAAATTTGAGTCACCCCAAAAACCAAATACTTCGTCGCGCACGTTTGAATCGGAGTCCGAGAATCCATGTAGTAGTGCACAGCGTACTGCATCTTTGACTGGCACATTCACAGCCTTTTTGTACATTAGCTTTGCAATTTGGTAAAATAATTTGCGACAATTCGTATCTTCGTGCGAAACGAAAATATCCAAAAAGCCAATGGCTCCGTTATTTGATGTCTTGCACAACCGATTTAATTGTTCCTGATCAAGACTGCCAGCAAGCTTATAGAGCATCTGGAGTGCAGCATATTGGACACTAAAGTGCCGATGTGATAAAAGTCGCTCGAGAACTGGCTGCACGTGGGTGAAAATTTGATGGGATATCTTCGTATTGTCGGTCGCAAAATACAATATCTCAGCTGCGAGTTGTGACCACTTATCCATTACAATAACCTTGGGAAGAACATACGCCAGCCGGTGCAAAATGTCTTCATTCATAAAATTCGGATCGTGTGAACAAACATTGCGCAGTAAGGCCAAAAACTTAGCGAAATCTTCTTCGTTATAAGCTTCAAATACGATGCTTGCAACCTTCTCGCAAAAATCACTTGTCGTGGGACCCAACGAGCGTAGATATAACCCTCCAACCTCTGCTGCTACTTCATATACGTATCCCTTTTTGTGCTTTAACGCATCAAGCACACCGTCTACTATAGTGCGATCATCACTGGAGTATCGATCTGAAACAATTTCGCTCGTAAGTCCACCGGTCAGCATCGTGCTAATAATTTGAAGGCCTACAAAGCGATCTGACTCTTCCATTCGAGGGCTATCGGGGCTTGAATACAACAGGTTCTTGAGTGTGTCTATGTCGACTGTTATTTTATCAGTCCACAAAAGGATAAGTTGATGCACAAGCAAAATATTGTCTTGCATGATTGCTTTGCTGTTGTGAGGTGATAATTCAATCAATCTATTCACAAAACGACTTGCATTCGACTTCATTTGATCTGCTGGTACATCGTTCCATGTTTCAATCAACAAACGACAGCAATCACGAAGCAAGTAATGAAACTCGCTTTTTTGTCGAGTAGATGGCACATTTTCTTCCAACAGAGTGTCCAGAACTTTTGGGATCCATCGAGTGCCATACGGGTGGAAGATGTTTGGAAGGTTAAGTACGATCTTTACCAAAAATAGCCGGATATTGAGTTCAGTGCTGCTATTTGCCACAACGTTGAACAACTTTTTCATCCAGCCTGGCATATCCGTCTTGCTCCAACCACTGCTAAAATCCGCCTCCATTTGTAAAAGAACGCGCAATAGGGGGATCATGCATTTGTGCTCGTTTATCAAATCCAACTCAATCTCTTTGTTTACAAACAACGAATCATATGCCGCTTGTTCTGCACAAATAACAGATGTCGAAGTGTCGACAAAATCGGTTTCCTGTTGGCTCAAACTGCTGCCCGCAAAAAAATCCAAAGTAGACGACGCGGCTCGATTTTTCAAAGGTGCTCGACCTCTTCGGAGACCTTGTCGAGAGTCTAACGTTGTTATTGAAAGAGATGATAGCGGTACTCTTGGAAAAGGGTTTGTTTCAGCTCGTAGATCCAATTCCATCGATGCATCGACCAGGTTAGTCCATATAGATTCTTGAAATAGGATTTGATCGAAAAACTTTTCTTGCTTCTGCGTACGTGCCACTGCAATCAATAAGCAATTGTATGCCTCACAACACGCAAATCGGATTCCTTCATCGACTTGATCGTATGATTTCGTCACCATTTTACTGGCACACTTGCATATTAACATAGTAAACTCCCTCCCTTTGCCATTTTGATGTCCCAAGTACGCGTTGTTAACGTCAGTTCGAATAAACTCAGGATCAATTAATCGGAATACTTTTTCCACGAGAGCGAATGCCACACCGCACGTGAAGATTGACCCGCTGCTAACGACGTCTCCAGAACTCGTGACTATGGCCGCAAGTTTTCCTATCAAGGTTACCTTATCCGAATGAAACGGGGATAAGAAAAGCAATTTGACGCTTGAATATTCCAGCTGCTCAATCAAAGGTGTAAAAACATAGTCCAAAAGCAATGTTCGGGTTGCGACGTTTACAGAGACGTCCAAAACGATATCAGCTAACTCCATCAGTGCTTGAATGCCCTTCTGTGGAACGGAATCAGCTTCGTTATGTTTGCAATTACGCAGTATTTCTTCTGCAAACATTGCAAGTGTGCGCTTTATCTCCCTCGTAAATAAGTGGGATTCGCCTTCCTTCAAACACGGAAAGAGAATCTTCAGATATAGCATTGAGTGGCTGCATTCGATCACGGTCAAGAGTTTACAAAATAATAGCCGAAAAACGTCGAAATCTTTTGTGCCAGGCTTGACATCAGTAGATGTAATCGGAAATTCTTCTATCAAAAACGCTTGTAACGCTTCTAGTATCGTTTTGCTTTCTTTTTCCTGATTTGTTGTAGACGCAGACCAAGGACCCATCATAGCGAGCACATCCAGTATTTCAGCCTTCACTAAATAACTTATCCCACGATATGATAGCATTTCCAATAGCACGGCTTGGACATCAGGTAGCGGACCAAGATGTAGTATATCAATCAAGACTTTGGAGCAACGAGTAAAGATATACACCATTTGGTGCAGCAAATCCACAATCAACCTTTGTCGTTGAGTACTGGACTTATGGGCACCAACACTTTGAATGATTTGCTTGAAACTTGGAAGCATAGTTTTAACAAATTCATCCCATTGGGCCGATTCAGGTTTCAAAATGTTCAAAGCAGCTACCTCACGAAGAGCATCAACCAATACCGTTAATACTTGAACGTTGGTTGTTGATTTCGAAAGCAGGCCTGCCGAGCATTGCTTCCACACACAAATGCTTGGTAAAAAACTGATGATGTCAGTATAGATACAAGCAAAAGTTCGTCTTGCACCACTCTCCTCAAAAATAGAAGTGATATCCCAGCCACAGATGCATGCAGCCTAAAAAAACGAGATATCAGCTCAAAATTAGTTAAGAATAATTCACTGTGCCTTACCTTAAGCGCTTGAACTGCCATTTGGCGAGCCTGAGGTGATTTAGATTCTTTTTCAACTAAGCTCCTTGCTGCCAACACACACAAATCAGCGCAGTGTTGCGAACTGGATTGATCGAGAATGTTTAGTTGGATCTACAAAATGCTTGTTAATAGAGGGGCACACCATCTTACAGTACGATTAATGAATCTTACCTTGTTAAAGAACATGACAATCGGAAATACATGTGATGCTTGATGTTGGTGCTCTGATGTTTGGCTATTCGGGTCACCGGGATGCGTAATTGCGGAAAATTTAGCCTTCGCGTGCTGTTTCAGTGAATTGAGCAAGTTGATATTGTTGTCAATCACGTAAGCGCAAAATTGTTGAACATTGCTCAAAACACTTGGCTCCACTCTAACTTCATTTGCATGGCGGTCCATCAAGAAATCAACCAAACGATTTGAGAGCGCTTCTGCTGTGCTTTGATCGTTAATATCCACTAATGCCATCATGAACTGATTCTGCGCGGTTAGTGCTTTTTCCAAAGCACGACTGAGGCAGCTCAATACTGAAAAGTACGCTTCAGCCACGCGCTTACGCCGCATATATATACCAGCACCTGATCCAAATATTAAGCTGGGATACTCAAGCTTCAAGAAGTTCGTGACAGCCCAAGAAATGGTATGTTTTCCGCTGGACTCGTTCCAAGCAGTTGACGGTTCTGCTTTTCGCTTGGATTTATTTGGAGTGTTAGTCACAGAACTCAAAAAAACATCTCCTGATTGCTCGCCAAGAATTTCAGAGCACCATGAGTAGCATTCCAATGACGCACATAATTGCGCTGTCCAATCAATAAATTCTTCAAAACGTTCATTCTCCAAATCACTCGACGCAAATACTCGAGCTAAAGACTCCATTGGGGCAAGAGCATTATTCATGTCTAATGATCGGTCTTCAATCGTAACAGATAGAAGCCATTGCTTGCATGAGTTTCCATTCACAATCCCGGAAAAAGCGATGAATAAACTTCGGCATGCTTCTCGATATATACGTGAGGTAGATGCAACTCGCACAAATAGCCATCTGGTAAATGCTTGTAGTGTCGAATCATCATTATTTGGGGACGCGTTGTTGCTTAAAAACAAGTGAGGGGCCCGCAAAATGGCCCGTTGCAATTTTGCGATAGCTTTCAATATCATATCTTTCCCAATGCTTGCAATTCCGCCGTTTTTATCCTCATCCAGATGGCACAGCTGTAATGAGTGCAACAGATTCTTGATACATCGCACGGCATATGATGCAATAACAGCGCTGTTATCAGTACTCAAAGAGCGCAAAAAATGACACATTGTGGCAGCAGCACCAGCTCTTTGCAAATTTCCTGGATGTCGACATAACGAAAATAGTCTTTCGAAAATTTCTTCTGCTTTGGCAAAGTGATCATGCTTTTCGAGTGAGGACACAAGAAAGATTGAAAGGCATTTGCCAGACAAATCACGTATAGAACTACTGCCGGCGTCCGAGAGGCTACTGACCAATTGATCCAAGAACAAAGAGTACTCATACGGATATGCATCAGCGTTTTTGCAGAACCAACGAGAAAGTTGAAATAGAAGTGGCTCGAAAAGACTCCGACAAATTCTTTCCGGATCAGACGCAAGAGTAATTACGTTCGGAAGTTCTCGCTTCCATATCACGTAGTATGCGGATTTGGTTCCATTTGAATGAGGATTCGTAGCCGTTCTTCCACACAAATAACATATTAGGGCATGGTACGACTCACTGGCTGCTGCCTTAATTTGTCGGTCTGTGCTCTGAGCTGCCAACGTTCCAAGATGTAGAATCAGAGGATCTAGGGGCAATTCAACTGGAAGGTCACTTAGGTTCATTGGCATTCGCAAAAGCTGCGTTTGCGTGACGTCCATGCATCTGCTTTCGGCACCCGTTGATATCGACTTACTGATCAAAAGAGCTGCTTGTCCTCCGATTTTGCCTAGAAACACAATTATTCGGCGTTGAATAGCTGCGAAATCTGATATATCCTGTGCTTCAACTAAAGCTGAATCTTTAGTCATTGCTTTTGCAAGTGCAGTGTCCTGACTTTCCGAGTCAGCTTGATCAAGGTACGGTCCTAAATATGGTGTAACGTGGTCGAGTACTGCATTTAGCCCAGATATTTGACATCTTTGCCATCGTTCCAATGCAGTGATTGCAATATCCGCTGCTGGAAGGTACGATTTGCCTATTGATAAGGCGGCAACAAGAGCAGAAATTGTCCAATCGATCTTGATCAGCAACAATGGTGTCGACAATACAAATCCAGCGCAAGCGACCAATAGCTCGTCTTTATAAAAATGTAGTTGGGTACAGGTTTTGTGCACAAAATCAGCATAGTCTTCTTTCACGAAACCATTACCAGGAACTTCTTCGTCATTGAGAGACATTTCAAAGTAGCTTGAGTCATCGGCAACGACAGCCACAACTTTTCCGATGTGATAAAAGCTTGAAACTAAAGGAAGCCGGTCAGACCAATATACAATTCTGGTCAGAATGGCAGGTATCTAATAAGTAATGTTAGTCATCTATCTGTGATCATTGCAATCAAATCTGCATTGACGTACCCATGGTGCCAAATTCTTTTTTGGCAGCCTTGGTGTGACGCGCTCAAAAAATTCAGTCAGATTAAGTAAAATTGAGTGGTCACGTGCATTATTTGGCTATGCAAAAACGAAATTAAATACGTTAGGTTGACACATCCACGCTTTAAATATTCATTGCCACTTACTTGATACCCAACGGATTCTTGACCAGGAACATCTGACTCAAGTTCATATCGATATGCAAGGTCGAGTCGCTCAATGACTTGAATAAGTTTTTCCATCATGAAGTCGAAAAGCATAGTTCGAAGAGATGAGATCGTGTCGTCATATGTGAGGCTCTCGACATACTCCGATTTCTTTGTTCGAGAGAATTTTTGCCCCCAACTGCCTGTCAACAATGCCACCCAGAAGTTTTCATACTCATAAAGCAACTTTGTTTCGATATTTCCCGTTTCCGGATGATATAGTACAACCTTCAGATAAAAAAAGCGCGTGTAAGTGTAACAGAAATCGTACTCAAAAGCTTCAGGGTTTGTAAGTCTTACCGTATCTTCCACATGAGTGATATTGGAAATTGTCAAAAGCAGTGTGTGTGACACGAACCGCTCAATAAGTGAGTGTGCCGGAGCGCATTTCATGACCGCCCGAAATACAAGCAAGATGTCTTTGTGCACCATAAACTTGGATCTCCACAAACATCGCGGATAAGCGTTCATAATGTGGCATACCAGATCACCAATAAATGCCACATATTCCTCGTCTATTGTGTTGCCCGCAGTCTAATCATATGAGATGTGTGTTAAAGCCCATATTTTAGGATCAATATCAATTTATACTGCACGTACCTCTTGAATAAAGTATCCCAAACAACGGATAAAGTTTGAGGCAAGGGACCATCTCATTGCGGTTGACTTTTCGTCCAGAGCCAATAGATTATCGCCAAACTTTCGTAACTTTTCTTCAATCTTCAACTTCGCTTTTACTCCGAGGTGGGTCTGAATGGCAGGAACAAGACGTCCGAGGCACAATAAAGCGAATCCTAAAACCGAATTGTCGGCGTCAGGGTCATTTAATATAGGCAGAGTGTCTTTGAGAATTTTTGTCGTGGTCTTCTTTCGATCGGGGTCATTTTCTTCGACAAGATACGTTCCTAGTACATGAAAAACGGCATCCGTACAAATGATAGCGCCTCCCTCTTTAATCTGTAACAACAAAAAATAAATATTATGATGATGCTTCGCGATACTTATTTTTTGCGTAGTCAAGCATGCAGTCACGTACACTCTTGTTTTCGCTTGTACAACAGTATTTCATGTATGTAAACCATACATATCCATTCACTCCGATCTCTTCCTTGAAGCTGCCGCAATGATCCGATAGGAACAGCAGAGCGGACTTCGTAACATTGTACCGAGTCAGATTTCCTTCCATCGTAGTTGCCATCACAGTGCTCAGATAGCTGCAAGTTCCAAAGAAATAGTCAAGGATGGTGCACAGTACAGGCACAAAAGCACTTTTCGTACCCGTAGATCTTTCGGCGTTTTGTCTCGTCCTGCTTGTAGCGATCTGGGTCAAATGTGACAAGCCGTGCCAGTGCAAACAGCAATCCCTTTACGAGCAAAGTCTCGGGGTAGGCTGAAGAGAACTGCCGCTCAAGACCGTCCTCAATCCACACTAGCAAGGTGCTTGCGAGTGGCTCACATTCTTGTGGGAATCTGGATGCCAAGTGGCCAAGAACCTCCAGCATCATTCCCTACGACAAACAAGTTCGCGGTTACTGCTACTCATTCGCAACAAGCAGGCTCTGCGAGCACTTACTTTTGCAGTCTGTGTCGCCTTGCTAAACTTGAGATCGTAGAATAACTTGTCAGCGTAACTAGCAGGTTCCATGTCATCGGCTGTGATCAGAGCGCTGGCATGCTTGAGCGCACTGATGACCACCTGCGCAATAACATACGTCAATTAACTCTCCGCCACTGTCATAGTGGTTAAAGCAGTGTGCTTACCAGCAGAGCTGTGGCCTTGACTTTGTTTGATGGGTCTGAGCGTCCAATGGCTTGGCACCGTCGAACGAGCGCTGCGACCTGCTTGCGCGTCACCGCCGCATGTTTGCTGTATGACTCCACGAACGCCCTGAGCAGTTGCAAGATCCTGTCTCTGGCTTGGCCGATCTCTCGCTTGCGCGCGTCTTCGTTCAGGCGCGCGCTGGCGTCGAGAAAGGCGAGCAGACTGGGCGGCTCCGTGCTCTGGAAGAGCAGGATCGTACACTGCTGCGCCTCCGCCCTCGAGCGCACCATGGCCTCCGTCACGTCGCGCTCCAGATGCTCCACGGTCTCGTCCACATTCTCTACCGCGCGCGCGTTCTCCAGGAAGACCTCGAGCTCCTTCAGCCGGTCCCGGACCTTGCTCGCCATGTCTTCAACTGGAGCTCCTTGCCGTTGGTTGCAGCGTATCATATCGGCTAAGTACGAAAAGCAAAATGGGTTGATATCGACAGGGTTTGACTAATTATATGGCGCAACGTGCGAGTTCCGTGTTTCTTTACAAGAGCTGCTCAATATCTACGGGCTTGAACACGCTCTTGGGCTCCTCGACAAACACCACGCCTTGTTCGATCAGAATGTGGTGCTTGCCAAATAGGTACACCTGCTGGCCATCGTGTAATCCCTTGGGCATGAACATGAGGTTGTTGGCAATCGCCATGCTTTCGATCACGTCCTTGAGTCCGACAGCGTTGCTTGACACTGTACTGCGCTGACTTGGTTTTTTTCGAGAGTTCATTTCATCGTCCGATGCACTACTTCCATCGTCGCCGTTGATGTTGCTCTCTTTCGCCTTTACCAGTGCCTCTTGATAGTTCTTCGCAGCCGTCTTGCACAATTCGGGCACGGTTTCCAAGTATTCTTCATGCTCAAGCGTATACCCATTTGCAGCGGTTTGGAGAAGGACCAATGCGCCATGAAAGTGGATAATGAACCGCTGGTGGTTGGCCAGTTGATGTTTCTCGAAATACAGCTTCCATCCACAATACCATCTCTCTAGCTCGCCAAGACTGGGCGCTGCGCAGATCCATCGTCGAAGAGCCTTAAGCCATTTCGGGAAGAATTCGCCTTCAAAAAGTGCAATAAACTGCCGTTCTGGAAGATGCTCCTTCCATGCCAGCACATATGTCAATACTGCCAGAGACTGGTTGCGCGGGTTCACCTCAAACTCACGATGAAGACACCGGATAAGCTTTCGAATGATGTACCGATGGGTGAACTTGGCGTATTCATGCTCGCCCCACATGGATCTCCACGGAGCAAGCATAGTACATGCGGACATATCAGACGGATGCCATTGATTCAAAGCGTTCGCAAGTGCCAGGCGGATCTCTGGGTATAATAGCTCCATATCATCGCTAAGGATAGGAGCCCATGGGAGGAGCCAGTCATGAATCAAATTTTCTTGATCCTGGGGATTCCATCGATGGCACTCTTTTCTTAATCGAGGAAGAATCAAACGCGACAGCCATGCATGCTCGAAATTACTTGAGAGATGTGGTTTGAACTTGGAAAACAAAGCAACAGCGTCAGCTGCTTCGCTCGTCACATTCCACTGTACATTAACACATTGCACCATTGCAGGCCAAAGCGTTTCCTCGAGCACGTAATTGTACATTTCGTCTCCCACTGCAGGCTTCTTCTCGCGGATGAACTGGAAGACGCTCACCGGGCTGCTATCTGGCGCTTTCTTGCTTGCATCTGGGAGATCCATGAGAAAAATCTGGATAAGTCGGAATTGCTGAACCACTTCATTGCTCTGTACTTCATCCAGGAGATCCGAGGCAACAAGCAGTGACCTTAGTGTCGGAATGCAAAGCGACGCAACCAATTGATACATATTGTAAAAATCAAACTCTTGCGGGGATTTCAGCCGGATTTCCCGCAATATTGTCAGTACTTCTTCGACATCGTGGCTCTCCCTTGACGCTTTCGCAGCTGCTTCCAGCTCCACTGTTCTGCTCATCATTGTTTCAACCTTCTTCAAGCGAAGCGCATCCATTTCAACTTGGCTCTGAATCATTTTGGCTTCTTTTCTCATACTGGCAATCGTTTCACCGTCGGTCACAATCTGCTGCGTCAAGTCACAGATATGGCCATGCGCGAGATTCACAACCATGCGCACGTTGTAGATCAGCTCGTCGCCCAACTTTGGCTTGGCGGCTTCCAGTTTGGATGGATCCACATCATACGCATCGGTCACATTGGTTAGCACACGGACATCGGGGCCACGCATATCCAGAATGACTTCCTTCTTGGAGGCTTTGCTCCTTGCTTCCTGGCTCACATCCGACGCGCGCTTGTAAGTCTTCCCACCAGTTGGCGCCTTCCGCTTCCGCCACAACGTGTCGTCTTCTTCGAATGCCTCACGTTCACGCTTGCGCTGCTTCTGGTCTTCCTCCTCATCAAAGGTCTCGCCCTTCCACTCCTTCTGCAGCTTGCGATTGTTCTTCAGAGCTGTGGCTTCCGTGAAGTTGCCAAAGCCGATGCCCATCTGCGCTGGTCGCTGCACGACTTCAATCGTGGTCGATACGCCATTTTCTTCTTTGCCAAGACGGCCCTTGAACCCCAACTTGGCTAGAAACTTGCTGCCAAAGGCCTTGGAGTGTTTCTCCCATGCAAATGTGGGCTTTACGTTCGAAAGCGGTTCGCGTGGCGCAGGAGGAGCCGAGTCGTCCTTGTTATCCTCCGCTCCTTCGTGCGCTCGTACGAAGCTTTGTCGCACAAAGCTTGGCTTTGTGGACGCATGGGCGCTGCCTCCCAGACCCATGCGTGGCGCGTCGTCCTCTTCCTCCTCTACGGCCAATCCGCTCTGCATAGCGCGCCGCCGCATCGCAGCGCGCTGCATGGGGTTCACGGCCTCAGTCGGAGGTGCGCTGACATCGTCAGCCTCTCGCTCTGGCGTCTCCTGCGCTACCTCCTTCTGGAAGATGCGCGCGAAGTCCGCATTCGTCAGCCCCGCCGCCATGTCGCCCTGCCTGCGACCGAAAGGCAGGAAATGAAATCGTACTTAAATGGGTATATATATGTGGTCGACATCACGAAATATGCGCTGATTCCTGGATGGGGAAAAGTGTATTTGGAAGTTATCTCACTCGCTTGGTCGGAGCGACTACAAGTCACAGGATAAAGTTGCTATTTACTGTCTTCCCAACCTCACTCAATGCGTAGAGTTTACCAGTTGCGGCGTCCGCCGTTACTAGCAGGGTCATCGCGGTAACGACGATCACCGCCGCCACTGTCGAAGCGTGAGCCCTGACGAGGGCGATCTCCACCATAAGGTGCCGAGCTTTGAGCGAACGGTCCGCTACTACTGCTAGCGCCACGAGAGTAGCCCGATGACGACTGACGAGACGACGATCCGTGGGAAGGAGCCACCAGAGCCTTCATCTTGAAAAACTGCAGCGCTTGAGGCAGCGTGGGCAGAATAGACGACTCGAGTCGACCGAAAAATCGGAAGCCACCAGGCTTTACTTCCATGTGGCAGCTATGCGGAGTCACGTGAGCAATAAATGTGATGGAGAAGCATCCGGGGAACTTGTTGTACAAGTGGACGGTGTAAGGAATTTTTGACGGATGGGCCTTCTTCTGCTTGATCAGATCTTCGTGAACTTCTTCGAGTGATGCCTTCTTATAATACTTGTAGTGAATGACTTCATCCACAAGATTGTTCATGGGGTCCACAAAGCGAGCGTTAAGCTCGTCAATGTTTTCGTATACCTCTTCCTTGATCACAAGTTGCTGGCCGATACGAGCGTCTGACGGCTTGTTGCGCTCTTCAATATCAAAATGGCGGTACACGCCATCAAGCATTTTCCACGTCAGAGTGAGATGATTAGAGCCTAACGTACTCGGACGAATCACAATGTCTCCTACAGGCTGCTCGCGCAGATACTGCATCGCAGATTGACAATTGACGTTACGGAAGAGAGGGTGTGCAATCTGACGTTTCTTTCTCTTGGGGGGCGCAAGTACACTCTTGCCGAACGTTGTCTCGCCCGCCTTGTCATCATCAATGTTCATTTCATTCACCAGTCGATCGATTCGGGCAATACTGTCGTCAGCAATTAGCTTTTCGTCGGCGTATCGTGGTAATGCATCTGGGTTAAAACACATCGAGGCATCAATAAGAGATTGGCGATTGCAGCCAAGCTGGATCTCAAAGCGACCATGAGGATCACGATGGAAGTTCAGGATTTTTGCATTCACAGTCAAACCCTTTGGGAAGTTTTGAGAATTCGCATCTCTCAAGTGGTCTGGAAGTAGCTCTCGGCGCAAGCTCGAGCGAATGCCGTTCTGCAGTCGAACACGTACAAATTCACCCGACAGGTGTAGCATAGTACACGGGACGATCATGCCAAGACGCAACGTTTCCTTGGTTTCTCCATTCAGAAGGAAAAACAATTCTTCTTCCTTCGGGACCTGGTATTTTTCACGCTTGTCGAAGTACGGGTAGCGCAATTCACGCTTGATGTACTCCAACGTAAGCAACTTTGGTCCCTTCTTCTGAAGTTCCAAGCGACTAGCGTAAGCTGGCAAGTCAAGTTCCGAAAGAGCATCCTGAATTTCTACATCATCCAAGCGCACGTTCGGCGGAGCGTTGCGGCTTCGAATCACCGAGGCGGACTGGAACATAGTGTCTTCCACAGCATATGAATACTGATTCGGGTCATACATGTCGATTGTAGAGTTGTTGTTTGCATCACCGCACATTTTCACAGCCATGTAATAGCTCTCTGGGTGGATACGTGTATCATCGAGCGGATTCAGCGGTGAGTCTTTCAGTGCATCACGCTCTCGAATGCGGATGAATGCGGCACAATTGCGGTAAACGATCTTTCCCACGAACCCCTTCGACAGTAGCTCTTGACGGCGCTCAATGAAGCTCTTTGCTCTGACCTTATCGAGTATGGAAACAGCCTTCACTGGACCCAAGCCACTAATGAACTGTAGCTGGTACGACGTATGCTTGTGGTTCGCGAGCAAGTTGATGTCAACACCAAATTTGTTGATTACTTGAACAAACACACGGTCGTACTTTTTCAGAAGTGCATCTTTCACCAGCGAATGTTGCATGGGATGAACATTCAGATACAGCAGATCACGACCACGCGACGGCTCATCCATTGAAACATTTCCCCACATAGCACAAAGTTCGGAGGCTGGGTTGCGCAAGTATCGACCAAGTCCAATAGCGGCTCGGAATGCTTCCGATTCTTCTGGGAACTCCTGTTCAGCGCGTTTGGAGCGGCTGTACATACGCGGAACATCATCCTTCAAAAACACAATGTCCAGGTAATCATGACCATTTCCCTTTCCGAAGCGGGATTCATCTTCTCGTCCCAATTGACGACGAAGAGCGTCGACAAGTTCACCCATGTCCATGCACTTCATACCAGCCGAAATATTAATGACAACAACGTGCGTTCGCGAATGTTCCGTGAGGAAATTGTACAGCGTAGTTGTGAGCTTCTGGACATATTTTTCGCCATTCTTGCAATATCCTTGCGTTTTGTCCACTAGTTCTCCATTGGCGTCGAGAGCAACGACATGCGCAATAGCGTCCATACCGCCCTCAATCCAAATCGAGATAATTCTAGGATCAACACCATCACCAGGCTCATATGGTCGAACTGAAAGTCGTTCTCGCATCGCTTTGCCACAATCATTGACAACAGCCTCGCGTGCAGCAACAACAAGTTCGCGTTTCAGCTCATTTTCGAACGAAGGAACCATGAAAGCACTGACTGCTTCTTGAAGAACTAAATGGCGTTGAGTCTGCCATTCTTCGTCAGATTCACCACTTGAGGCAAGATAGATCGGCTCCAGGGGATCCAGAAGATCTTGTGCTTTCTCATTGATAAATGAGACAGTGATAAGACCCTCCTTCTCGGCGCGAGCAATACGAAGCCACATATCGCCACTGTCAAACACTTCCAGAATAGGCATCTCGATAATGTACTGTAGACCGTGAGCGTAATGAAATTCGTCGACTTCTTCACGTCCCTTCGGTGTCGCTTCAGTGTACAAGCGAGCATTTTGGCGGTACAGTTCACGAATACACTTGCGAACATTAGGTTCAGCAGCTACTTTGCTTGCGGCAATGTGTCGGGCACCCTTCATAACATCGTCAACCGTCGGAAATTCTTTCGATGTGTACTTTTGAGCAAAAACACCAGGGCTTTCCTCTGGAGTAGGAACATCCTTCAATGTATCATCTTCATGATCAACACCGGCGACAATGCCACCAAGAACGGATGCATTCATCGTGAAAGCAACTGATACTGGACGCAAACCACCCTTCGTGCAAATCTGATAAAAGTTACGACGAGCTGGGCGGCGATACTTGCGATCCGATGACGATTGGTCTTGGAAATTTGAATCTTGAGCATCAAGTGCGAAAAACTCGGACAAATCCTGATACAACTCTTCACTAGGCGTTCGAAATAGTCGCTGGTAGCATTCGCGCACGAATCTGGACTCTTTAGGACCAGCAGCGTCCACGGCACGTTGTATACCAGCTTGCAGTGACTTGCGCTTTCGGTCTAACTTGTCCCAGCTAATATCGAGATCAAGAATTTGGTAGAGATGCTCCGAATGAAGACCAGCAAGTTTCCAGTACTCCTTGCAGTAACGCTGGACAAAAGCTGGTTCTAGCTTCTCGTCGTGGTAGAAGCGCAACACGCTGTCAATCGCAGACACAATCTCACCACGAGATGCTGCTGAGTTTCTCTGTCCCTTTCGCTCCATGCTCTTGATGATGAAATCACTGATCCATTCCGACTCCTCAGCTCTGTCTTCAGCGTCGGGGAATTGACGACCCTGGAAAGTCCGCTGATAACGCTCCGGGAGATCCTTATCACGAACAGCGAGGATTTCTGGCGTCATCATGTGCTCTCTCAGGACACTGGGTTCAAACTTCTCCAGCAGAATGGCCTTCTTCGACTTCGGAGCGCTGGCTGCCTTGTCGTTCGTAGCACCGCGAGTAGCCTCCAAGAATCCGTCCATATCACCGAACAACTCTTCTGCTTCGCCCATCTGATACACTGAAGGGCCTTGCATGGACGCAGGTATCGGTTCCTGCTTACGACGGCGTCGCGGACCTTCCCGTCCTTCCTCATCGTCGTCAACGATGAATTCATCAATGTCGTCACTTTCGTATTCATCGTTGCCTAGATAGTTGTTGTTGCGGGCCGGGGCTGAGTCTTCTTCCTCTTCATCCGAATCGCCGAACATGCGGTAACTGAGCTCACGTGACATCAGACCTGAGTCATCCTTTCGCTTCTTCGACGAGCGCATCACGTCGTCGTCCTCACTGTCACTGCGCGTCGGGCCGGAGTCGATGCCCATGTTTTCGCGGACAAGCATGAGATCTTCATCGTCGATTTCGTCCACTTTCTGCTTCAAACGGCGCAGCTTTTTCTCCTTCTTCTTGCGGCGGCGTCGATGGCGGCCTAGAGCCAGAATACAATGCACCGCATGAGAATGCAGAAGTCAAAATCAACCCCCAAGCCGTTGCGCTCCGCACCTGAATCATCATCCGATTCCTCGTCATCTCCATCGTCAACGACGAAGCCATCGTTCTCGTACTCATTCTTGTCTTCTCCTTCATCGTCATCATCATCGGAATCACCAGACGCGCCTCCTTCGGCGTCATCGCTTTCAGACGCCTCGTCTTCAATGAACGACGACTTGGGATACTGTGCATATCAACATGCTCAGAGCCTGAGACCCAAAGTTCGAGAGGCGCACACTCGCCTACCTTCTCCTCGTCGTCATCGTCCTCTGATTTCTTCTTCGAAACCTTCACTTTCTTGGTCTTCTTGGACGATCCATTGGACACCTTACGCTTCTTCGAGGGCACTTTCTTCGCTTGCGTCTCAGCACCAGAATCCGAATCCGATACGGTCGGCGAGGCGCCTCCTAGCTGTTCCTCTGCACCCGTTCATGCAGCGTCAGCCTCCATTCTGTCCGCTCTGTCTCTCTCTCTCCACAGCACCGCACGCAACGTACCATCGGACGACTCCATGCGAATCTCTCTCCTGCTATCTATCAGCCTAGCTAGCGCGGGGGCGAAGGGCGCTGCAAAGGGGGGACTGTGGTCCTAACGAAGCCGAGAACACGCGGCGGCTTCTCTCTTCGTCCGAGAGCCTCACGACGTTGGGGGTGCGCTGTCTCCCTCTCTCCTGGGGGCGACCACCACCGTTATGTTTGGCGTTTTGTGCGAGCCCTTCAACGGGGTGTGTTTTAAACGAGCACCTGTACCGCTTTTGGTGGTACCTACCAGTGGTTGGGCGTTTTGGGGTTTCCTCTTAAAGCCGGTAAATCGGGTTCATTCATATCTGATATGTTGAATAGCATCGACACGTATCACCCAAACATCTGTGAGACACGAAACTGGGCTTTGGGTAAATCTCACATATTATCCAGACAAATGGATTATTATAAATAATAATCATTTGAGCCTGCGACGGGTTATTGTGTTTTTCTTTCATGGTCGTCAAAGCCAGCAGATCCGGAGCCCGCGGCGGAAGAATTATGCCCAAGCGACGCTTGGAGGAATCCACGCCATGACACGCAGCATCCGTCTCATGCAGCGCTCTATTGTGTTGCTGCAGCTGGCTCTAGTGGCCCTGATTTCCCCATGGACTGCAGCAGAACGGCCGCAACAGCAACTCATGTGGAGCACGAGTCCACTCACTCCGGCGTCGCTGTCCACGCCGGATACGTGGCTTGACGTGCCAGACACGGTCGTGAATTTGGATCTTCCCAATGAAGTCGTCGTGCTGATCTCGTACGACGCATCGGTGTCGCGTATCAATGAGCTGGACCCAATCACTGTCACGACGGAGAGCGAGCTCTCGTTCCGCGTCGTATTGGATGGCTCACCATTTCGGGAATCTGCGACAACAGTAAGCGACAACGAGCCGCTCGTGACTACGGTCAGTGGCTACCTCATGGTCGAAGTATTGGCCGGAAAACACGAAGTCAAGTTGCAATGGCGGCGGCGAGGGGAGCAGATCAAACAGTGGTTGATATTGAGTGGTGTTCTCGACGGCTTTGCCGGTGGACGAACGCTCATTGTATCGGCCGAGCATCGCTTCATTTGGTACACGCAACCACTAACATCGGCGGTGCTAACGGCGGTGGATACCTGGAGCAAAGTGCCAGATATGGCGCTGAACTTTCGCTTGCTGCAGAATGCGACACTGCGCATTTTCTACCAGCTTCCGGTGCGCCCGCTGCTTGTCCAATCCGTACAAGGTCAGTTGCTCTCATCTCTACTATCTGGCATGTAGATCATCCGCTCATATTGCTTTGTGGTTTGTGCACAGAGAGCACTGATCGAGACGAAATTGAGACTGTGCTAGAGATCAACGGAGATCGATGGCGAGAAACTGGATCCTACAGCTATCTCCGAGGGAGCTCCAAAGCAAATCTCATTCTTCATGGAAGCGTGATCCTTGATTTCCAGCCTGGAGACTATAGTGTCGTTCTTTGGTGGAAAAGTCTAGTAACGTCGAAGCGCTCTTGGTATTCAACTCCAGCAGCTTTGGATGGATTTGCGATGGGTCGGGTGCTGGCGGTCGTTGGCGAACGCCACGTCGAACGCATTTCCGTCTATTCATTGGGCGACCAGTATCGCCAGACTGCAGTTGGTGAATGGTCGGATGTTGGTAATTCAGTGCTTCAATTTACGCTGCCCACGGCTACCCGAGTAACACTAAGTTACAACTTGCCTCTATCGCAAAGCGACAATCCACAATTCAGTTCCTGGAGTACTGCATACTGGAACCGAATTCAAACTCGGCTGGTAGTCGATGGTATTGCGTATCGACACTTGTCCTCTTATGTTGATGGAAGCGTTCGTGGAATCAAGAATGCAAAAGCAAGTATGGTGCTGTCACTAGCCGGTGGCAGCCACACAGCACGATTACAGTGGCAAAATGTGGACGGTAGCCAATGGACTTCGGTCAGTTTCATTACCGACGCAGCATCGTCATATGCGTCAGTGTTTCTCTTTATCAACCCATGGAACAATGATCCAAAAATCATCGCCTCGGATGTGGTGAACGGCCAAGAAGATGTGTCGCTGGTTATTACGGGGATATCCATTAGTGATGTCAAGGAAGTCATGGCGTTAGATTACCAAGTGACTATTCGCATGGCAGTTCAGCACGGCACATTGACCCTCCAATCTACTGCTGGGATCACATATGCGAGTGGGAAAGGTGTCCGTAATGAGTATATACTCTTCAGTGGACCCCTCAGCAAAGTGAATGCAATCTTAGCAGCAATCACATATCAAAGCTTTTCGAATTGGTATGGAGATGACACTTTGATCATTCGTGTGACTGATCAAGAAAGCACTGGTTTTGGCTCCACTGCTACAGATGAAAAGACGATCACGTTGAGAATCGCCTCTGTGAACGACCCTCCGCAGCTCATTGTTCCTGCAGCTCAATTTGTACTTGAAGATGAAGAAGCCAGTATTTTTGGTGTTAGTGTGTTTGATGTCGATGTTTCCGCTTCTGATGGTAGTGCGATATTTGAAGTCCAGTTATATGTGATTAGTGGTGTCATCTCGCTTGCGGCACAATCTAATATTTCGTTCTTGGAAGGTAGCACCACCTCGGAACAGTTTATCCGTTTTCGTGGCAACCTGCAAGCTGTGAATGCAGCATTGTTTGAAGTTATTTATCAACCCAATCGCGATTTCAATTCTCTGCATCACGCGGAACAACTCGGAGTTCGTGTGATCGACTACAATAATCGAGACAATACGGTTTCCGAAGTCTTCAATACGATCGTGCTAAATGTTCAAAGTGAAGATGACCCAGTCGTCGCTTTGCCTTCGGAGATGTTCACTACGCTTGTAAGTGGGTATGACATTGGTACGACAGTGGGAGGTACAGCCACGGATGTGCTATATGTTCGATTGCAAACATCGACACTGTTTGGTCGAATAGGATTCATGTCCGCTATTCCCAAATCTATCGTAAAACTACCGCTGAGTGATGACCCGTCATCTTGGATTCGTTTAAATGGGCCTACTCAAGCGATAAAAGAGCTGATGAAATCAATAACGTATTCCCGAACGCCCTCGTTTAGTGGATACGAGGTTCTGCGCGTACAAATGAGTCATTTGCCGGATTTTTCGGTTTCTGAAGATACTGCTGTTCAGCTTGGATTGTCATTCAACAACTCGATGAAAACCACAGTTTTGAATGTATCACCATCTCGGGGCCGTGCTGGAGGCAACACTGAGGTTACCTTGGTCGGCAAAGGCTTCTCCGGATCGTTCAAGTACCCTCTTAGGTGCCAATTCGGAGCAAATACTCCTGTTCAGGTCGAACTTGTGTCTGATCAGGTGATTAAATGCAAATCTCCTCCAAACAACGATGCCTTTCAGGCGACATTTTTGATGGTGACCGATGGACAAACGTTCTATTCAAATCCTGTTGCCTTTGAATATGAATCGAGCTGGAGTGTAAAGGCTATTTACCCATCAACGGGCCCCGCAATCGGTGGTAGTTTAGTCTACATCCAAGGTGAAAATATCCCGAACACTGCTGATTTGAGGTGTACATTTGGAGATGTCATGGTCCCAGCGAGCTTCATCTCCGAATCATCAATTTATTGTACTACGCCGCCACTAGGGAGTGACGTTCCCCAGATTGTGTCTTTTCGTCTTACGACGAACAAACAAGAATACTCGATACCTTTCGCATTCAGTTACACAGGTATGCCCGTTATGTCATCATTTACAATTCCGGTATTAATTCACGTAGCTGTATGTACTCACAGAATCTCCTCAAGTTACTGGCATTGCACCAAGTTACGGCCAAAGCGGCGAGAGCACTACAATTACCGTCATGGGAAGCCATTTCTTTTCAGCCTCACCTTTAAGTTGCATTTTTGGCGGCTCATACGTCACAGTCGGGACGTTTATTTCCTCCTCAGCAATATCGTGCCAAACTCCACGAATCTCACTCCAAAACGACACAAGCTTACAAAAACTATCCGTTGAGATTGCTTTTGAAAATGTCCAATACTTTTCACCCAGGCACTTCACTGTTTATGGTAAGCAAAATGATTGTCATGGTGCTGAGGAGGATCAAAGCTAAACATCATGTTTGTGTTGACAGCGAGACCGACAATATCAAGAACAATTCCTTCGTTTGCTCTTGGCAATAACGATGATTTACTCGTGATTGGAACCAATTTTCAACAGCTCAGCTCGCTGACCTGCCGATTTGAGTCAAGAGTTGATCAGTATGTTCGAGCTGTTTTTGTAAACTCCACCGCAATTCGTTGCCGTGTTCCCACTCTACATAATCCAAATCGATGGATTGCTCTTGCCATCTCTCTGAGTGACCAACAAACTGGTATTCAATGGGAAAAGGACGTGATCTTAGTACGCTATGCGCCTCCACCAATTGTGACGTCTGTGCATCCTCGCTTCGGTTCAGTCTTGGGTGGTACGATTGTGCGAGTCATTGCAGAGGGCTTTAATAACATACACATGCTTCAGTGCGACTTTGGTAAAATTGGTTCATCTCCAATGCACATTATATCACCTTCTCTTGGGGAATGTGTTGTTCCAGCAGTATATCATGCCACTACGCAAGTTGTCACTTTTCAAGTTTTTATCACTCAGCCAAGCAAAATAAGGTTGACCTCGGTTTCTTTTCAGTTGTTCCAGATGTTTGATATAACTCAAATATCCCCAGCTGTTGGAGCGGTTTACGGGGGAGACAAGATCGTGGTGAATACGAATGGTCAGGATTTATTGACTCTCTCACAGTTGACAGAAATTTATTGTCTTTTTGGAGAGCTTCGCGTATCTGCTCTCGTGCTTAATGAAAGTTCAATCAGTTGTGTCAGTCCACCAGTTGCAACTTCACTGTCGGTACTTGTCAGAGTTTCGGCTGGTATCATTGATGGTATATCCACCAGAGGTATACCGTTTACTTTCATGACGCTGGCTACAATAACAGACATCAATCCAAGCCGCGCTAGTGTGGAAGGCAATACGACCATCGTAGTCAAAGTAAATGGAATGCTCCACAGTGGTCTAGTGTGCATGTTTGGATCAATAATTGTCCCAGCAAGTACCGTTTCATCTAATACGGTTGAATGCGTGACGCCAACTCATGCAGACTCTGTGGTTTTGTTTCGATTGGCAATGCGCGAAGGAAAGACCGTGTCAACGAATGCTCTTCCATTTGAGTTTTATCATCTGCCTGGAATCAACGGAATTCTTCCTACTTCAAGAATCGTGCATCCTAAATCGCCCATCGCTGTTTTGGCTTCCAATTTCTCGTCTTATACGGGCATTCAATGCGTGTTCGAAAGCGCATTCGAATCGATGTCATCCATTTCCACGACGGCAAAAGTGATTTCTGAAAACCGAGCTGAGTGCCTTGCACCTGATTCTTCGACTAAATACCCGCGGGACTTAAGTCTCTCAGTGATTATAGACGGGACATATGTCGTTCGAAATGAAAGTATTACCATTACACAGCCACCTCACATTTTGGCTATATCCCCGAAATCAGGGACCGTCTCCGGGGGGAATTTAATTAAAGTCACTGTTGACGATGAGTCAATTATTCCAAGTGCGAACTACTCGTGCATGATCGGGAACTCAATGATACCTGCGACATCAACTCACCTCAAATCTGTCTTCTTATGCAAGACATCACCGGTATCTTTAGTGGGGCAATACCAAATTTTGATCAGCGCAAATGGAATTGAGTACTTTGGATCGGTGCGTCCTAGTGATACGTATTTTCAATACGTTGCCGTACCGACGGTATATTCATTTCGGCCACATGTCGGCTCATTTCGTGGCGGCACTCAGATTATCATTAGCGCCAGCATTGCCGAGATTGATATTCAGTTGCAATGCCTATTCAATAATGTGTTTGGGGTGGTGGCAGTCGTGATTAATTCAACTGCAGTGATGTGTCAAGTTCCGCCAGACGTGTTTAGTGTTGGCTTTGCGAATGTGAGTCTGACTGATTATGATGGCGCGTTCGAGCGTCGGTTATTGCGCCCGTTCTTATATTCAGAAGACGTTGTCCTAGAATCAGTTTATCCGACCACCATTCCAGCTAACTACGACAAAGTGATTCGCATAACAGGCAGGAATTTGTTCTTTGCCGAGGGTCTTATGTGCCGAATCGGGAGTGGATCTGACTCGCTCAAGGCAGTTTGGATTTCCAGCACAGAAGTCGATTGTGATCTAAGGTCAGTCATTCGGCTAAATCCTGGGAACTTAAGCTTGTCTATTAGTCTTAATGGGCAAGAGTGGAGTGAAAACCTAACAATCAAGATTTTGAAGCCATTTGAAATAAAATCTGCGTACCCAAAACTTCTGTCGCGCACTGGTGTCAACGATGTTTATATCACTATAAATGGGCTTTCTACAGCTTACCCGATTGCTTGCATTTTTGGTGGCGTTTCTGTCCCAATATCGCTAATCAGCGATACTTTGGCGAAGTGCCGTCTCCCGCTTTGCACTAACACAAACGATTTGAATATTACTGTGTCAGGGTTTGATGGAATGATTGCATCAGGAGTTGAAACTGTTAACCTTGTGACCATTCCTAATATTTTGAGGGTCAAGCCTAAGCGTGGAAGTGTGTTGGGCCAAACTTTGATCAATGTTACCAGCACTCATTTAATCAGCTCGCTCAAGATCATGTGCTGCTTTAACGAGTCAATCTGTAGCAATGCATTCTTGGTTGACTCATCAATCGCCCAATGCATTACCCCTCCGGCAACGGTCGGATGGAGCCGGTTGTATCTTGCTCTTGGTGACAACTCGACTGGGTACGTCAATTCAACTGATGCCCTATTTTATTTTTTTACGCCCCCAATGATTACTAGCATTTCTCCCCAACAGCTTATCTGGTCGGAGGATACAACACTAACCATACTGGGAAGTGGCTTCGTGGACTCTAGCGACCTACTCTGTGGCATGCAACTGGAAGCGAACACATTAAGTTTTCCTGCGCTATGGAGGTCCAGTCAAGTGATTCAGTGCTTTATCGGAAGCAATAAATTGGGCACAATCGGTGCTTACCCATCAAAAGCCCAAGTTATGTTGTCGGTCAACGGACAGGATTTTCAAAATTCTGGCATGAATATTACCTTCGTCCAAGAACCAGAGATGTACAACGTCACATGGAACACTAATGATGCTCATGGATTAATTTCGATGGTTGGCTACAACTTCGACCCACATATGAAACTTTTCTGCCGCTTTCGCTCACCATCCCAAGCGGCATCTATGGTCGTTAAAGTGCTGAATTCTACGCTTGTGCAATGTCACCCTCCATCGTGGACCGCTACCGAAAATGTTTCAGTCAGTCTTTGGACTTCGATGAATAGCAGAATTGGGCAGGAAGAAGGAATATCGTTTTCACGGTTAGGCGTTGGCTCTGTCGTTTGGAGTATGGTTCCCGATTTTGGTTTAGTCAGTGGCAACACGCGAATCAGCATAAATGTGTCCAACCAATTGTTTATTCTAGACGACTTGACTTGGATGTGCTGTTTCAATCAAAGCTGTACACCGCTTCTCAACAAGGAAGGGCAATTGTGGTGCGTGACACCTCCAGTATCATTTTCTGGTGTTGTCCCTGTATCTTTGGAGAACAACAAACTGAAGCTCACTGGACTCACGAATTGGTTTCATTATTTGAGTGAGCCGACTGTACTCGCGATGTATCCCCCCAGAGGTAGTTTCTGGGGAGGTGACAAGATCCACGTTAATGGAGAAGGGCTTAGTCATCCAGCTTTGTTGAAGTGCCAGTTTGGAGCGATTCTCTCTGACGCAATGTCGATTTCTGACACAGAAGTGATATGCTCATCACCCCAGCGCCACAGTATCAAACATTTCTCAGAAACGGTTGTTTTTGGTCTTGTTTATTCGGATTTACGTGATGCTGAGCTTCGTCAAATGAAAACCAACGATTTGCTGACGTTTGAATATATAATGATCCCTCGTCTTCTAAATGCAACGGCAAGGGCAAGTACACTTACTTTAACAGCAGAAAACACTGAAACTATGCTGGATGTAATTGTTTTTGGGAACGATTTTGCGAATTCATCGACAATTTTGTGCCGTCTTTCATCCGAAGTTGTCAATGGAGTATTCGTTGACTCGAATACTGTCCAATGTTCTAGTTCGGTATACAGTGAGAGATCCAAGGAAATCGATATCTCAATTTCTAACGATGGTTTACTGTTTTCTGGCATAATAAGGACTAATGTTTCCGTACAGACTCCACTTCAATTGAGTCGTTTATCACCATCGTTTGGGCTTATTAATGGGGGGAATATCATTTGGGTAATTGGCCAAGGATTTTATGATCAGGATGAACTGGAGTGTGTATTTGGATGGGAAGAAGCCAGATCCATTCACACCTCTCGTGCAAACACTGTTAATAATTCTCATGTACAGTGTATTGCCGATCAATGGCAATTTAATACACCGCTCGAAATTCCAGTTTCACTCCGATCTCGAGCTCGCCTAGCCCAGAGCAATCTTTTGTTTTATAGATATGTGGATCCAGTTGAAATCACCAGCATAAAGCCGTATCGTGGAATGGTTGGCTCTGCATCGAGTATTCAAATAACTGGCGCCATTTTTTTCTTTACTGATGTGTCCAGTTGTAGGCTGTCCAGTAAAGACGAAACTGAAGCTGTGATCATCTTAGCACCAGCAAGGTGGCAGTCTACATCAAAAGTATTGTGTGACTTTCCTGACCAGCCAGCGGCTGGACACTATGATCTTGAGCTGGCGATAAATGGATTTGACTACGTATCAACAAATTATTCGTTCGAATTAATCATGAGCCCAATCGTCTCAAGAATTACACCGACAAGTGGGTCTGTTATTGGAAACACATCTGTGACTTTGACAGGGAATAATTTTGTTACGAATATGTCATGCTGTTTTGGTGATGCATGCACCCCCGCCACTGTTGCTAACGCGTCAAGTGCGTCATGCATTAGCCCTGCGCATACTGTAGGGCAGGTTCCATTGACTATACTCGTAGATCCCGCACTGGAAAGCGCTACACCTGTGATGTTTGAATATGTTGAAGTGCCAAGAATTCAGAAAGTCATTCCGGCAGTTATTACTCTTGGGTTTGCTCCTCTTAAAAATATCTCTGTTTATGGAACAAATTTTAACTTCGAGAGGCGTCTTTTATGCCATTTTAATGGCATTGGTTACACTTCTGCAGTCGTGAAAAATACTACCTTTATAGAGTGCACGCTACCCTCTTTTTCAACCACGAATGATTCGCTTGCTACGTTCTCTCTGAACTACGAGGATTCAATGAGAACGATTTATCCAGGTATAATATATATTCATCTATTAAGACCTTCGTTTATCGAGCGTGTGCACCCGAGCAAGATTCCAGTGGCTACAGATAATCATTCGAGTGTGCTATTGAGGCTGGACGGATCATTTTCATTTCCATCAGAAGTGGCATGCAAAATCACATGCAACGCGAGTCGCAGCTACTTTGGAAATGCGACATACTTAAACGAAAATTTGGCTCAATGCAATGTTCGCGTAGGGGCTACTGAACCTGGTGCCTGTTTAGTTACGCTCATCCACAAGGATTTAACACTTTCGAGTAATGATGTCCCGCTACTTGTGGTGTATCCTATCCAAGTTGATCAAGTACTTCCACAGACTGGCCCAATTGGTGGTGGAACAACTATTTCCCTGTTGGGTTCAGGTTTCTCTTTAATTAGCCGTCCAAAATGCCATTTTGGCTGGGATCAGGCTGTCTCAAGCATAGTTACTTCATCAACCACGTTAAGCTGCGTATTGCCACCGTTTTTAAACGCAACGAACGCTGCGCACAATGTCAGCTTATGGATCACGGATTCGGGGTTGGTGTCAAATTATGTGAATTTCATTTATTATACGCACCCTAGGTTGGACAGCTTGGATCCAGTAATTGGGTCAGAGGGCGGTGGAACTCAAATAACACTGTATGGCAAAGATTTTACTTCCCATGCATCATATCGGTGTCTGTTTGGATCGAGTGCATATGTGGTTGCAAGCTTTATAGATCAATCGACGCTATCTTGCCTTTCTCCACGTTTAAAAGTTGGAAACTATTCAATTGAGGTGATTACTAGCACATATGAGCGTTTAACAAACGAGTTTACGAGATTTAGTGTGATTCCCACAGAAGTGATCTTGTCGATATTTCCGGCCTCGGGGCCATCAATAAACGGAAACGAGACGAAGGTGATGATTTCTGGAGTGAATTTTGTTGATTCCAGAAGTTTGTCATGCCGATTTGACAGCATGATATCACGTGCAATCTTTATATCAGCAAGTCGAGTTGATTGCATTGTTCCATATATGGCATTGGGGCCCAAACAAGTTTTTGTCTCTAACAATGGCGTTGATTTTCTTACGAGCGATTTGCGAGCTGATGCTATCTACAGGGTTCTTCCCAGATTGAGCGTTTATAAAATGGCGCCCCATGTCGGGCCTGTATCAGGCGGAACTACCCTACAAATATTCGGTGTATTTACTGCAAAACAGATCATTGAGTGCATATTTGGAGACAAGTCCAGCTATGGGATCGCGTTGAACTCGTCTTATGGTGAGTGCAATACTCCCCCATCTCCTAGAGACGGAACCTTGAATGTCAAAGTCAAAAGTCTTGGTGCGTTTTTATCTGTATCCGACAAAAGTGTGACTGATTTTACATACACTGAAGTGCCAATGGTAACCCACGTGACACCATCAGTAGTTTTTCAGTCACGAAATCGCTCGATCATCACACTGTTCGGTTATGGGCTTAACTCACCAGAACTTGTTGGATGCGGAATCGCTACTGAGATTGCGCCAGTTTTGACACAGTTTTACGATAATTTAACATGCTCATTTGATTCGTCAACCACTGGACTGTACGCGGTGAGGATAATTACCTCATTGGATGCATGGGAAAATATTTTGACACGCCATTCCATTCAAGTTGTTGGTTCGCCCCAGCCAGTCGCAGTCAGTCCAAGCAGATTTGATGAAAGAGGAGGCTTGCAAGTAATTATTTCAGTATCAAATCTATATCCTTCTACCTGTGCGGTGTGGTGTCGCTTTGGTGATACTGTCGTTGAAGGGCTTAAGCTAGCCGAAGACGGAGTATTGTGCATTACACCGCGTACAAAGCCGGGAGAAATGATCCTTCGATTGAGTTACGACAACGAAACCTGGTCTAATCGAGGCTTACAAGTGATTTCGTTTCCGTCTCCTACGATTTTTGGAGTTTATCCACTATCTGCAACTGTGTCGGGTGGGTCTATTATCCGTGTTTACGGAACAAATTTGAAGAACTTTTCCGAAATACGCTGTCTATTCGATGACATTGAAACAATTGGCAACCGCATCAACGACTCAATGGTTTACTGTATAACTCCTATAGTAATGACTCCAAGGTCCGTTCGATTGCACGTTTCCATCAACAATTTCGAAGTCATAGCTTATAGCTTTCCTTTCGAATTTTATTATCCGCCTGTTAACATTGGTATACAGGCTATGGAGGTCCTGCCATTTGGTCAATATGCCGTTACTTTGAGGGGTTCAAATTTCAATCCGCAGGAGCCCTTCGAGTGCAAATTCGATGATACATTGGGTTCAGGAATGATTTTGAATGTCAGTAATACGACGCTTTCTTGTGGTACAGTTGGGTCGGCTATATTCAATCGGCCGAAGACTTTAACCTTGCTATTGCATAATCAGCATTTGTATCGAGAAAGTTTACGGAGCCGTTTTGAGTGCCCTATCGGTATCAACAAAACATCGAACACCATTGTTCGATCAGATCAGCTCGAACCATTGACGATTTATGGGCATGGATTCAAATTTGGGATGAATCTCACTTGCGTGATAGATATGAGACTGATTCGATTAAAAGTGCTTTCTGAGTCAACTGGTGCATGTAATGTACCGTGGCAACAGCCTGGACATTACAAAGTAAAAATATTGTGCGGAGATCAGAGCATTGGTGAATTTCCAATCGAGTATACTTCTCCACCGACAATCGACTCATTTTTGCCACAAGTGTTCCCCATTGGCGGGCGTTACGATATTGACTTATTTGGCACATTCTTAACCCCGTTCGATGGAATTTCATGTCATTTTGGCGATAAGTACGAGCCTGTGAAAGCGCTGTACATTTCCTCATCGCACGCGCGTTGCTTAACACCTATTGTTCAATACCCTTTCACCACCTTTTTTGCTGCCTCCGTGATATTTGCAAAAGAAAACCAAAATACTCTATTAATTCGAGGCGAGATGGATTTCGTGAATCCACCAGTAATTGAGTATCTCTCTCCAAGTTTTGGATCAGCAACTGGTGGTTTCCATATCACTGTGCATGGTAGAAATTTGGATGTGTATCATATGTCAAATCTAAAGTTTGTTGGTGTAATGATGAATTTAGAAGTGGTGCCACACATGCGTGATCCACTGGCGAATAAAGTCGTGTACGTGGCCCCACAATTGCTTGTTGGTGACTATGATACCCAAATGACGCCAAATGGTAGAGATTTCGTGTCGATCAATGCAATTTTCAAGGCTCATGAGCCAATTCAAGTGTTTGGTGTGAATTCTCAGCGCTTCAGTGCGTTAGGCAAATCATTGATTTATGTGGAAGGTTCTGGATTTGAAGCCTGGATGAAGATGGAGTGTGCTTTTCGTAAGCTTAACGAAACAATGGTTTCGACGAGAGCAACATATACATCGGGCACTAAAATGGAATGTTTGACCCCACGCATTACTTCAGCAAACACTACTATCGTGCTATTGCCTCTATCGTCTTTCTCAATGCACGATACCCTGAACGCTTTTCAACTAGAGCGTGAGCTCGTTTTTCATGGCATTTCTCCGCATACTGGAAATGTAAACGGAAATACTACTGTACTTGTGAGTGGGCAAGGATTCTTTCGTGAACTTGACATTCGCTGTCGGTTTTATATGGCAACAGTACCTGCGATTTTTATCAATAGAACGATGGTGGTTTGCCATTCACCACCCCATCCTGCTGGTAATTGGCCATTTGTATTAATGCACAATGACATACCAGTACGACACCAGCCAGTTTTGTTCACCTTCTCTCCGTCTCCAGAGATCGTTGGGATTAATTATACAGCCGATACATCAAACTCAGTTTCACACGTGCGGTTAAATGTAAGTGGGTTTACTTCCCAGGACATGATCAACCTTACTTGTGAGTTTGAAAATGCTAGTCCGCGTGGAAAGCAAAATTTACGTCAGATTTGGTCATCAAACGCCTTGCATTCATCTGTGCATGAAGAAGACTTATCATGTGTGATTCCCTCTCATTTGCCGACCGGATCAATAAAAATTCGTCTTCGTCACTTGCAAACCAACGTTTATTCGAGCACAGCAAGCTTTATCTATGTCCCATCTATTACAGCATGGAAAATGATACCAAGTAAGGGACCTGCTAGTGGTGGATCGAAAATTTCTATCCTTGGTGAACAATTTCCTAGCTCTGGAAGTGTGGTATGCCGCTTTGGATATGATGATGCGGTTGGTATTCGCATCTCACCTTTTGAAGTTCGATGCATAGTGCCTAAGGCCGGAAGCCGCTTGAGGGTTCGAGTCCTTCTAAAGTTTGATATGCAAGATTTTGTTGACACAAACATGGCATTTACATATGTTCCAGATTCTACAGTTCACAGAATTGAACCTGCATTGGGTTGGACTCGTGGTGGCACCATGATTGCTGTCTACGGCTCAAGAATTGTCTCAGAGCCACAAATCCAGTGCGTCTTTGGGTCGATTTCAGTGCCTGCAGCGTATGTGTCGCCCACTCAAGTGGTTTGCTATTCACCAGTAGTAGCAAATACTCACCAGCAAATGCAATTTTACGTTCGATCAAACAGCTATGTGTGGAGATCTCATGCGGATCTGATATTTGAGTACTTTCCAACGCCTAAAATTCAATCCATTGAACCGCAGGTGGGTTCAACAAACGGAGGGACGACCATTACCCTTCATGGAGATTTCAGCAGTTTAGCCAGTCAAAGTGCCGTTCTCTATTGCTCTTTTGGTGATCGTCGATTTTCTCCGGTACTATTTACCAATAAAAGCCAAGCTCTCTGTGTAACAGGGCCTTCAGAAGAAGCTCGTGTGGTAAACGTGGGCCTATTTTATCGATTAGATAACATTTATCTTATTGGGCATCGCTTTCGCTACTTGTTGGAACCCGAATTTGGCTCAGTGTCTCCTCAAGTATTTTCAGAGCAAAGTAGTGGATTGATCACAATTAACGGACTCAATTTCTATGATTCTGCCAATGGTTTTTGCAAGTTTGGCTCAACCAATCGAACAAGTTCACTTCGGTATATTGGTTCCATGAAAATACAGTGTGGCATTCCTAACCTTATCCCTGGAATGGTTGATCTGGAAATATCTCTCAATGGAAAAGATACCTTGCGAGCAGGGACCACACTGAAGATTGTAAAACAACCACAAATTCTTCGCATGTACCCGCAAGTAGATGGTTTGAGTGGTGGCTCTGTGGTGCAATTTCAACTAATAAACGCCTTTTTTGCGCCATCACTAAGATGCATTTTCGGCTCAAAGCACTCACCAGCGGGATATCGCGGATCATTGGTAACATGCACCGTTCCGTCAGCATCTACCATATTTACTGCTTACGAAAAGACAACTGTTTACCTCGCTTACATGGGTAACAAGTATGCGCAACAAACCTTTGAATTTGATTACGTGCAAGTGCCACAAGTCAATTCAATCCAAGTAATATCGGCAAGCACAAATTATCAAATTTTTCTATGCGGACATTATTTTAATTATACAACAATCTTCATGCGTTTGTCAACCGAGGATTCATCTCAAACGTCATTGGGATCCTTTTTCAATATTACTTGCTCAAGTTTTATCATCGAAAATCAAGACGAATTGTGTGAGAATGGATGTGATTTGTCAATGTCTGTAAACAACCAGTCATTCGTTCCGACAGGAAAGAGTGTATATTTGAGTAAGGAAAGTAAAATAACCCAGGCAAGTCCCCTGTATGGCATGTCTACAGGCCGCGAATCCATTCGAATTTTTGGGCGAGATTTTATCGAAGAAGAAAATTTCTACTGCACATTTGGGTCAAGTGTCGCGATTAAGGCTTCGGTTATTGCAGATTCTTTTATGGAATGCGTTGCACCCAAACATCCAGCTGGGCAAGTAAATTTAACAATCACAAGAAGTTCGGGGCTTGATGGTGAAAGAGCGGTTCTTGGAAGTTTTAAATATTATTTTGTGGATGGAATGGAAATTACAAATATTAGCCCAACGCAGGGTCTTGCAAAGGGCGGCACTAGAATTCTCGCACGCGGAAAAGGCTTTATTAATCACCGAGATCTGAAGTGCTCATTCGGGAACATAATGACATCTGCAACGTTTCGAAATGCAACTGCGGTCTCATGTACCAGCCCACCCCAGTTCTGGCCTAATAGGTCAGTGAATTTTTCGATAAATCTTGGAAGCATAACAGCTACTTCGCATGATGACCTGAGGTTTTCATACATGAAAGTCCCACTTGTAAACGCAATTAAGCCAGTCAGTGGAATGCGAAGTAGAGCTCGAATGATTGAAGTTATTGGTATTGGATTCGACATGCATTTATCGCTTCTTTGTCGTTTTGGCGATAGATCTGTGCCAACTCAGGCTATCGTCGCCTCTGAAAGTACAGTTGTATGTCCTTTCATGGGGTCTGCTCTTTTGGAAGATGCTGATTTGTCCCTTAGTATGTCTATCGATGGTCAAAATTTCTTTGCAACGGGCTTTGCTTTCCACGCGTATACGCAAGCTGAATTAATTAATGTTGCACCGGACATAATATTTTCGACACAACCAGTGCAACTGACCATGAAATGCCACCACTTAAATCCAATTGCTCGCATTGAGTGCTTATTTGTGGAGCTAAACATATCGACAATTGCACAATTTGTGAGTACAAGTGAGATTCAATGCACCTTTCCTCGGCTTGGACTTATTCAATCCAGCTTACTTAATTTAAAGTTATTACGTGATGGAGAAGAATATTCAGCAAATGCATTACCAATTCAAGTATATGATGCACCTGCAATTATAAGTATGACCCCGAAGATTGGTCCAGTCGCAACTTCGGCGCAAGATGTAGAAACCTTTGTGAATTACGTGAATGTGACAGGAAAAGGGTTTATTTCTCGTCAGCGTATAATTTGTCGGTTCGGCTCAGTATTTTCAACCGGGACGTTTGAGGATGTAAATCATCTTCGTTGCCGCGTCCCACCTTCTTCAATGCCGAAACGAGCTAAAGTAGCAGTTTCGTTCAATGGAATCAACTTCATCGATACTGGTAGCGAATATGAGTACCAAATCAATCTCTTTATTCGTCGTTTACTGCCTGTTAATGGGGCTGTCAGCGGTGGAAGTAATGTTCACTTTTACGGTGGTGTATTCAACGCTAACGAGAGCATTACATGCGTGTTTGGTTCGACTACAAGTCAAATTAAGGCAACTATTTTATCTTCTTCGGAACTTCTCTGTAAAACCCCGCCTGCAGCTGTAGCAGGATTTGTGGACGTAAGGTTGTGGTCAGACGACCGAACTATTGGTGGAAGACTTCCAAACGCTTTTCAATACACAAAACCGCTTGAAATCACTGCAGTATGGCCACTGACTACTTTTACTGGAAAAAGCACAGTCTTTGATGTGTATGGAGTTGGATTCCTTCGCACTCCGCTGCTTGAATGCAGTTTTAGCGACCTATGCGAAGAAGTTACGCTTGGAAATCATACTCAATCTATGAAATCACGTGCCTTTTGGGTCTCTGCAACTCATATCAAATGTATCTCACCTGATAATTTCGCTCCTCCACAACGAATTCGAATCGGAATCACCATTAATGGCATCGAGTTCACTTGTGCAAAGGGTTCGCATCCTATTTCATTTATTCCCTCATTCCAGATCGATGCGATGTATCCAAAAGCAGGGCGGTTTATCGGAGGAACCAAAGTGACGTTAGAAGGTAAACATTTTAATCAAGCTTCGAGAATATGGTGCCGTTTCGGAGATAGTCCAGAGTTGGCAAATGCGAAAATAATATCCCCAAATGAAATTAAATGCGTGAGTCCCCACTTTCAGAAGCGAAATGAATCCACTCAACGCGTCTCAGTAGCGCTATCTGTAAACGGTAAAAATTTCATTTCAACCAAGCAGACGTTTTACTACTTCAAAGACCCACAAGTCAATAAAATCACTCCACGACAAGGTGCTATGCAGGGCTCAACAACTGTTACTGTCTTTGGAAATGGATTTTTTTCAGGAGAAACCTGGTGTCGCTTTGGAAAGGAAATTGTAAGAGCAATGGTTGAGTCATTCAGCGAATTGACTTGTATTTCTCCTCCGCATCAATATGCTGAAGTGGTCCCCCTCGAAGTATCTGTAAATGATGGAGCCGATTTTTCCCAAAATCAAGTGCTCTTTATGTACGTTTTGCCTGTCACCGTGCGAAGTGTGAGTCCAATTTCTGGTCCAATGAGTGGTAACACTCTTCTTGCTATCGAAGGAATGAACTTTTACCCTTCGCGCTTTATTCAGTGCTGTTTCGGCACTCGAGATCATTGCACTAATGGGCGCCTTATTAATCGTCAAAGAATTCTATGTACTACGCTATCTGCATCAAAATTGGCTTTCTCACCAGAATTTTGGAGTACCTTTATATCAGTCTCTATGTTTCTTACACTCAATGGACAAGATTATATTCAGCTTGGCAAGCAATTTGAATATGTACCAGATATTTTGATTGAAGAAATATATCCTACCTTCGGCGATATAAATGGCGGAGCCCATATAATGATACGAGGCCGTAATTTTAGATACTCTACAGCATTGAAATGCCGCTTCGGTGATGTTGAAGCTCGCGCAAGTTTTTTAAATGAATCCATGATTTCATGTGTATCACCAAGACATCAAAATGGGTCCGTTGACGTCATGATTTTGCTGAATGGTCAAGATTTATCAAACTCATCGTTTCGATTTGCATTTATTCCATTTCCAATCGCGTACTCACTGACACCAAATTCTGGTCCTCTTTCTGGTGGAACAAAAATTCAGATCCGTGGGTCTCATTTTTCCGACGAGTTGGCAATGTTATGCCACTTCAAGGACAATGGCACTGCTTTATCGATTGTAAAAGCCCGCTACATTTCTGCTTCCATGGCCGAGTGTAATACTCCTCCTGCTGATAATTTGACCACAGTCGATGTATTTCTCTCGCTTGACGGCGTTAAAGGATCACACGTGAGAAGTTTGCCGTTTTTCTATGGCGTACCTAGTATTCTGTATGCACTGAAGCCTTGGCTAGGCCCAAGTTCTGGTGCTACCAGATTGACAATCATCGGAGAAAACTTTCCTTATGCTTCCGTCCTAGAATGCTGCTTTATCGGACAAAAAAATACCAAGATGCTTTGTACTCAAGCTATATACGCTACCAAGACTCGACTAAACTGCTTGACACCGCAGATGGACCATATCGGACTCTGGCAAGTGCGCATTCGAGACAACGGAATCGACATAGTAAATGATTCACTACACTTTGAAACACACGCTCCTGTGCAAGTTCATCGAATAGACCCTTCATCGGTTAGCTATCGTGGAGGGACACTGGTGTCTCTTTACGGATCGAACTTCAAATTAACACCTCAACTATCCTGCTGCTTTGGAAACGTAGCAACGCGAGCGTCCTTTGTGAATTCGACTCTGTTGACCTGTGAAACCCCATTCTACGGATCTGGATCGTCTGAAGTCCGTGTCAGCGTCAACGGACAGCAGTGTTTGAATAAAGGAAATCCCGTAGTTGTGACATTTAGCGCAAATGCGATTGTACGAAGTGCATTCCCGATGTCGGGTACTCGGCTTGGCGGGACTCGAGTGGTTATTCAAGGGTCAAATTTCATAGCGAACATCTCGACTTGCTATTTTGGAAAATTCATATCGCCAAAGTCACTTGTGATATCTTCGTCATTGATGGAATGTATTTCACCGATGCAGCAAACCGCATCCAGATACCGCATATCGGTCAGTAATAACGGGGTCGATATGTCAGTGGAGCCGATCTATTTTTCTTATGTGAATGCAGAAGAAGTTATAGCGGTAAATCCTTCGCGGCATGTCGTGGTCCAAGACGCCTTTATCACATTATCCGTAGTCAACGTGCGCCAAACAAGTAATCTGAGTTGCGTGTATGACAGTGTGCTTGTACCCGCTTTCTTTGTGTCTTCAAGTCAAGTTCACTGCCCGATTCCTCTTATTGCTCCTGGTATCAAGAATGTTTTCATCTCAAATGATGGTATAATTAAATCGCGCAGCTTCGTAGTGATCGAGCTTATTTCGCCACCACTCGTTTCGTCGATTGATCCAGCAACCGGCCATCCAGACGGAGGGCAGATCATCTCCATTGCTGGTATGCGGTTAGATACAGTTTCTCACTGTCGCTTTGGCAGTGTCTTAGCACCGGCATTTATGCATTCTGATCAGCTTATTAAGTGCACATTACCCCGTCAGTCTGTTGAAGGTTCTGTATCGCTAGACTTGATGGCGTTTGAAGTCGCTCTAACAAAAGCTGGTTCTTTGGAATATGGATATTCACGTGTTGCAGATTCTAGTCACCCAGTGAATAAACGAAATCTTTTGGAGAAGGAAGAACCGGTTGTGCCTGAGATCGCAGCTATCTATCCTGACAAGGCTTCTACTCGTGGAGGAACATCAGTATCTGTGCATGGGTTTAATTTTTCAAACTCGCTCGAGCTTTCTTGTCGATTTGGCACTATTATTGTAAGCGCAAGCTACCAATCATCCACTGAGCTATTGTGTATTTCTCCACGAACTGTGCCTGGTATCTACACGTTTCAAGTATCAAATGATGGGACTGCGTATTCAAACGCAGAAATAAGTATCCATGTTTACATGGACTCATATGTAGACTCAATATACCCAATACATGGTCCAGCGACAGGTGGTACTGCAGTGACTTTGTATGGTATGCATTTTCACCAAGGATCAACAGTAAGGTGTCGATTCGGTGCAAGTGAGCGGGCTCAGATAGTGAAGTATGTTTCGTCAAGCGAAGTCGTCTGTATTTCACCTCCACAGCGAGATCAGACCAGTGTGGTACCTGTATACTTGATGAACAACAACGAAACCTTCACGGCAAATCCAGTGTTTTTCACTTACACGGTTTCGGCTGATATCGTTTCAATCACGCCTCAGTCAGGACCCAAGCAAGGTGGAACTGCAGTGCTGTTGAAAGGATACAATCTCAACATTAACAGTCGTGGTCAAGTCTTCTGTCGATTTGGAGGCATTCAAGTTGATGGAGAACTGCTAAGTGCGACGCTGGTGCGTTGTTTTTCTCCGCCAGTTCGTAGCTCAGGCAGGTACCTGGTCGAGTTAAGTACAAATGACAAGGACTTTACAGCCACTCAAATATTCTTCGAGTACACCGACAATATTCAGATCCAAGCGCTTTCGCCTAATCTCGGCCCCTCGCTAGACGCAAACACGATCGTGACTGTGTATGGTTCAGGATTCGTTAACACGGACAAACTGTTTTGTATATTTGGCGCTCTGAAGACACCGGCAATGTGGTACAGTGCAAGCGCAATTTCGTGTGCGAGTCCATCACAGAGTTCAGGCGTCGTAGCCGTCCGTGTCTCAAATAATGGACTTGACCAATCGAATAGCTCGGCTAAGTTTTTGTACTTGAAGGACATGTCGATCGCCAAGATTGCTCCAATGAGGGGGTTGATGGAAGGAGGAACTCCTATTTTCGTGATAGGAAGAAATTTTGTGAACCACACGTTGCTTGTTTGCAAATTTGGTGATGTTGAAGTTGGCGCGACGTATATTTCTGAGTCGCTCTTGACGTGCGTTGCTCCACGTCAAATTGCTAACCTAAAAAGCACCAATGGTCGGGTTTCAGTGGAGGTAAGCGCAAATCGTGCTGACTACACGAAAAGTGGGCTGTACTACACTTATCTCGACGAGTGTCCGAAATCTCAATACTGCTCGAATTTTAACGTACGACCCAGTCCCAATGGTACATTTACGGGAGATCACAGCCCTGGAAACTTTACAATGTGCTCTCCTGGAACATTCCAGCCGCGTCAATCTCAAACAAGCTGTTTGGTATGTCCGATTGGATACTTTTGTCCGGATTTTGGTATGTCCAAGCCCATACTGTGCCCTGCAGGAATGATTTGTGATATTCATGGACTGCGCACACCTGTAAAGAGTTGTATTTCTGGCCACTACTGCCGCAAGGGTACTAAGACAAGCGACAAAGCGGACTTCTTCAATAATTCCGAATACAAAATCGACAACGAGACCCAAATTGCAACGTTCTTAGACAGATGGCGTGCTTGGGCTCTAATTCCCCGACTAGCTCCTGGCATTGGAAGCCGGCGAATCGAGCATCCTCCTAATGAAACAAGCTGCTCACTTCGTCTGTGCGTGGAAAACAGCACCGATCTGCTCGCAGAGAGACCGTACTCGTGTCCTGTTGGTACATTTTGTCGGCGTGGGGTCGCTCTTCAGCAAATGCAGCCAAAGAACTTCAGTTCACCTCAGAAGTGCTTTAAGGGCTTCTTTTGCCCGCGTGGATCAATCACTCCAGAAGGCCAGGGTCCGTGTCCCACGGGCCACTATTGTCCGACTGATGTTGATGCGGTGGTCTGTCCAGCTGGTCAGTACTGCCCTGGTGTCGGAAATATCGAGCCTCGTGATTGCTATCCAGGGACGTACAATCTCCGCGTGCGCCAATCCAACTGTACTCTTTGTCCAACCGGCCATGTTTGTCCACAGTCGAAAATGCTCGTCCCTGTTATCTGCCCAGCAGGGTTTGTGTGTATCTCCACAGGACTCTCAGCACCGGCACTGCTGTGTCCGCCTGGCTACATATGTGCACCTGGTACTCGAACCTTGGATCCATCGTCTATCAATCCATTCCGGCCGCGTCCTTGTCCGAGGGGAACATACTGTCTCGGAGGAGTGGCGCACAACACAACAATCGAATGGACGCCAATCCAACCAAGCGGAGCTGTTGCGCCGCAAGAATGTGTGGAAGGAACGTATTGTAAAGAGGCAACCATGACAGCATCTGGCACTGGAGCATGCTTTTCTGGCCACTATTGTCCTCCGGGATCTAATTATCCGACTCAAGCCGCGATTGGTAGCTTTGCGTCGTCGAAAGGATCTGTTGCGTCCACGCTTTGCTTGCCGGGCACATACACGCCACTGAAGGGGACAGTGGAATGTGAAGTGTGTCCAGCTGGGCACACTTGTCCAGGCTACGGCACGTACATACCATCCGTGTGCTCCATCGGCTACTATCGGTCGCTTGCAGACAGTATCACGTGCCGAGGTTGTCCTGAGGGCACGTGGTCTTCTCATACCGGTGTCACCGATATTTCGCAGTGTGAGATTTGTCCTGCGGGACGTGTATGCAGCAGCACGGTCATGACAACTATGGCAAGCAGCTTGCCCTGTGCTGCTGGCTACGTATGTGGCGAAGGCACGAATCGTCGCTCGCAGTTCTATCATGTGTGTCCGGCTGGCCACTACTGTGACACTGGGACAACTTTGGACGGTCAATACTCGAACGTTTGCAGCAAGGGCAACGTGTGCGTGCGAGGGACGATTGCTCTGGAGAAGACCAAGACCAAATGTCCAGCTGGGAAGTTCTGTCCCGATGGAACAGCTAACAGCAGCAGTCTGTATACAGCCTGTCCGACGGATACGTGGACAGAAGCAGGCCAGAATGAGCTACTTGATTGTGCAATTCAAGTTGTTCCGATCTGTGACAAAGATGCTGGAAAGCGATACTATCCAACCTTTTCATATATTTTCCAAGGCACCAATATCAGTTTTGATTCAACGGCCGAAGCTGGGAGGACAGGAGAAGTCGAAGTGGTGAAGGTGGTCTACCCTGTAAACGAATCAGCGTCGGTGCCATTTTGGCAGAATGGCTCAGTTGATGTCATTCGAGTATGCCCGCCAAAGGGTCCTATCGCCGGTGGAGTTCTGCTCACTGTTATAGGGAGGAATTTCCAGGATACTGGGCGACTGGTGTGCAGCTTTCGCACAGACACATCAAGCTTTCCGCTGACGACACCAGCCTTTTTCATCAACAGTACTCGCGTAACCTGTCGTGTGCCTTCATTTGGTGGCGATGGGACCGATGACTCGTTTACGGAGGCAATTGCAGTGAGTGTATCGAATCGCGGTGTCTATTTCTCAACCACAAATGCTACGTTCACGTTCATCTCTGACGCGATCATGGCTTCGTATGACATCGAGAGTGAGACAACTTCGTGTTTAGTTGCCAACGACGCTGAAGAAGGGTTTAGAAATGAAGATAAGGCGTGGTTTGCGCTCACCGGACTCGCAAAAGCGAAAATCTCTCTTGATTTTCAGCACATTCCTCCTGATATGGTTTACAACGAGCACTACCGAGTCGCGATCTTAGTCCAGAACAGCACGTGTGAATACCAGCAATGCGATTCACGTGGAGTCATTCTGCCGAGTGGCACCGATATTGAAACCATCCCTTGCAAGCTGCCAGTTACTTTGCCCAAGTGGTTTATGTCAACGGAGGTAGACAAGCACGATGTGTTAAACATCACATTATTGGCTTTGGAAGACGTGATCTTCAAAGTAGAAATCCATATCATGTATGGAATATACGCATCGACTGCTCCGTTCTTTGTGAATTCTACCGTAGTCAAGACCAAATCTCCCGTGAGAAGCAACGTGACGCAGGGGGTGGCAGCCGACACGAGACCGCTCTCGCAGAGCATCTCGATTGATAACGAAGTTATCCCTCGGGATTATACGTTTGTGGTCGTTTATTTCAGTGACGATGGTGATACAACTTCACAGCCTCTGAATCTACCACCAAAGTACAAAGATTTTGAGCGAGGCCGAGTTCTGCTCTCCCACAATGTCAGCTCGAGTACGCAGATCCCGCTCATTCTCGACGACTATGCTGATGTGAACCCGAGCACTACCTACTGGACGATGCCGTATAGCTCTGCCGACGAAACGCACGCAATGGCCGTGAAGTACCGCGAAACGTTTCAGGAATTGTACTTGGACTCGTCGTCCCAGTACGTTTTCCAGTTTGACAAAATGGTGCTTTCGTACCTGCCATTCTTTTCCAGTTGCATGGAGTACGACTCGTACATTCCGATCTTCGATTTGTTCGAGAGCGATTCTTGCCAACTTCCAGAGCTAACATCGGAACAAGGATCGTACGGACGAAATTGGTGGAGGCGGAAGTACGCTCCCTTGCCAAATCAGGACGATATACGCTACGTCGGTCCTTTGGACGTGGCGCAAGAGCCGATCGCAGACGTGTGTATGATGGATGTTCAGTGCAACTACGAAGAAGATCTCCCGAATGCAGATGTGAACCCGAGATGGTTTGAGCAAACAACAGGGACTGCTCTTTACCAAATTTTCAGAGAGCCCGCAACGTTGACGGATTATATCCGCGGTGGTGCCTACTATGATGACCTTTACAGTAGCCAAGGTAGCGATTACTTCCTACCTGTAACGGTCGATAGCTCTGCTTCAGCCGATGTGCAAGGATGCTCGACTCTTTGCTATCCACGCTCAGTTACCTTGGACATCGCGTATTACCAGATCGACAAAAACCTGAAGCGGATCATCGTGGCTCAGCTCATCTATGCAAATTATGATATGAATTCCACAGACACTAGTTACACCTTGAGCGTGAACTTCCACCCGCTCAACTATTACGACCTGATCATCCAGTTCGCGTTCGAGCAGGAAGTCTATGTCGGTCTGTTCTTCGTGATCGGCGGAATCATGACCTGCGTCGCGTTCATCTTTTGGGCCGTGGTCCGGATCACGACGTTGCTGGAATCGCCACCGAAATTCCGTTTTTGGTCTGTGTTTGCGTTAATTGCTCCGCCGCCTTGTGTTGGCGTTGTTCTCGGATGCACGCCAATATTTTCGGTCGTGGTGAGCTTTTACCTGCTCCTGAACGGCGATCAGTATTTTACCAACACCAGCTCCAGCGGGTATTGGCTTCTGGACAACATTTACAAGCATTATATGGATGGCTCTATTGACCCGGAAGAAGTCTCTGCCACTAGATATGGAAGAATCGGGTTCTCATTCTTGGCTCTCGGCATGTACTTGATCATCGAAGGCACATACATTTATATTCCGAAGCCTGTAGCGATCTCCGAGAAAATTATCGCCGAGCGAAAGGATGAAGAGGCTCGCGAGCGCAATGTCTGGTGGCCTACGCAGTGGAAACGAGCGAACATGATGTTTGCATCAGTCAAATTGGGGCTTTTCCTTACACTGATGCTGGAGCTGTCGTTCTGGAGCTCCTTTGGAGACTACGTCTTCTACGTGATTATCGGAACGGAAGTCGTAAACGGCTTTGTGGAAGGCTGGATCGAGGGACAAGTGAGCGAAGCTCTCTTGGTGGGCCCGCTCAAATCTGCTTTGGGTCTGATTGGCGGCTTGATGACGTTTGGTGCGACGGATTTTGGCGATTTCGTCACTGGCAGTTCGCTCGATTTCGGAATCATGCTGCTTCAACGCGTGTATTTGGACTCAGCGATCGAGGCTATGGCTGATTTCATTAAAGGCATCTTGAAGTACATCTTCGAGAAGTTGAAGGCTATCGGCCGTGTGCTTCTGGTGTTCATTCGCAGCTTTGCACGCACGACGACAGCAGTCGCAGCGGAAGGCGAGGGCAAAGAGAAAGAGAAGAAGGAAGAAGAAGAGGAGGAGGCCGAAACAGTCGAGCCCATCATTGAGTTTTACGCCGACGCGTCGAGCGAGCGCATGGCGATGTTCTACCAGCCGATCCTGATTCTAATGATGATGCTCTTCCGAAACGAACTGCAGCTCCCGATCATTTACAACATCCGCGAGAAGGACATGGAGATCTATCTGTGGTACTCGCTCATTATTCTGCTCTTCCAGCTTGTCTGCGAGGTCTTCGTGCTGCACGCTGTGGAGCTTTTCCACGGGTGGAAGCTGTACGACTACTTGGTCTACTGCCGCTATCGGTTCATGCAGCGGGAGAAGCGGTGGAAGGGCATGGAGCCGAATCTGGACGAGTGTATCGAGGAAAACCTGCGCACGCTCGACCAGATGTGCTTCTCGTCTCAGTACTTCATGATGAGCACGATCCACATCACAGGCATCGTGTTTTTCGTGTTTGCGATCGAGATCATGGCTCGAGCCGAGTACAATCTCTTTGGGGACCCGTCCATGCCGGTGCTCCTGGCCTTTATCCTTGCCTGTGCGATCTTCGTGCGCAATTTCTCGTTCTACATGGCCGTGAAACTCGAGTTGTGGAAGATCAAGCACGAGAACACCGCGTGGCTCGCGCCGCCAGACGAGGACGATGATTTCGGTGTGCCTCGCTGGGATGAGCTCGAGAAGATCAAGGGCGCGTCCCACGAAGCGTACTTGATGAACCAGCGCATCACGTCCGAGACCTTCCGGTACAAGTTCCTCAACTACAACCGCTCGTGGATCGTGAACCAACTGCCATCGATCCTCACGCCGCGCACGCTGCGACGAGCTCGCCCTTACCTGCTCGCGCAGTTCGCCAAGATCTTGGACAATCTGAACCCGCAGGTCTCGGAAGACGACGACGAGGACGATGGACGCCCTCACTTTGGGCCAGTGACGCTGTCGGCTCCTTCGCGAACCATCATCCGGCTGTGGCTGGCCCAGGCACGACGCATTCTTCGACTCAAGTCGGTCGTGCAGTCCATCATCCAGCAAGCGCGGAAGAGCGAGTGCGAGATGTGTCTGAGTCGCCGGCAGCTGCAAGTGGAGCTGGCGATCCCGATCGAAGTTCTAGGCGACAAGTTCGAGAGCCAATCGCTCGCGGACGAGTTCGACGTCGCCGGGTGGAAGGAGTTCTTTCTCAAGCACGAGAAGTTCAAGACGCTGTGTCTCAACTGCATCGTGCACCTCAAGTCCACGCAGGCGCAGCGTCGTGGCTTCGAGGGCGGCGACGGAGCCGATGACTTCTCCAGCGGCCAGGAGTGGGGCAACGTCGCTCTCAACGCGGCCTCGTACGCGCTGATGCAGAAATGGTATCGCAAGGCGCAGGACCGAGTGTTCGGCAAGCACGGAGGCCGGCGCCGCAACCAGATCGACGTCAGTGACGACGAGGAAGAAGCCATGGCTCAGCACTTCGAGTGGACCAAGAAGCCCGTGGTGCTCAACGCCGCGTCCACAGCCCTGGCTCGCAAGTGGATCATGACTGCGCGGCAGTCGCTGCGTGAGTCTGGTCGGTCCAGGACGGCGATCCCGGAGAACCTGACGGCGATCCATCCGTCGGTGCGCGGCGCGACACCGGTGCCCAAGCCGCAGATGAAGATGGGGGCCACGGGAGGCGAGGCCGTCAAGGCGTCCAAGATGCGGAGGAAGTGAGTACTAGCAAAATGGATTCTCTATAATTTGGTTTCAGCTCGTGCCTGAGCGCATTGTAATCCCAAAGCAACAATACAATAGCGATACATCTACGTGACTTTCTTGGCCAGGTTCTTGAAGCCGATGCCGAGACACGAGAGGAAGACCGTCTTGGTCGCTGGGTCCGGCTTGATCTTGAACGTGATGCCGAAGAAGTCGCGCAGGTGGCGCAGGTACTGGATGCTGCAGCAAGTAGATCAGTCTCCAGTCTTTCAATCAGGACCATGAACGCAACGTACGTGTAGGGCGTGAGCTTGCCAAAGCGCACTTTCGAGACGTCTTCAGGCGACAGCGCCATGTACAGCAGCACGAGCGCCTGGTTGGTCGTGTCCACGCAGCCGCCCTTGCTGATCTCTTCGCAGAGCAGGTGCGAGGCCAGCGTCGCCACGTCCTCCGGCAGGTTGCCGCCGGCGGCCGCAGCTTCGGCGCCCAGAAACACGCCCGTCGTAGTCTCGGCCACGAGAGAGAGCGCGAAACCCGGCGACTGGCCCGACTCGGAGCCCTTGTAGTGGTCCGAGTAGATGTACACGTCCGGCAGCAGCTTGTTGAAGAGCCCGCGACTCGCATCCACGATGCGGTTGGACGTCTGCGGCGACACGCGCGTCGAGTATGCCACGCCACTGCACAGAGAGACATTAGGCGATGGCCTGATTTGCATGATGGGAGAGCAGTGGCTCACCGTATTCTCTTGATGAAGCCTTCCTCAATGAGGTGGATGGAGCTCAACTGGCGCACAAGCGGACACATGAAGTAGACCTGCAAGACGCGAGTGGTTGGTCAGCTGATCATACAATGGGCTGGCTGGCTTGTGGCTGGACTCACCTCGCCTCCGCCAAGAGGAGGAGCGCCACGCTTCTTGACCTTGAAGTCCAGGCCTTCTTCAATGCCAAAGTGCTAACAGACATAGTGGATGAGCATTGTGGCCTATGAATGCTGAGCAGAGACCACCAACCTTCATGAGAGGCAGCGTCGTGGCCTTGAACGCGTCCACCGACATGTCCGTGTTGTCGTTCGTGATGCCACGCAGCACAGCTTGCAGCGGCAGCTTGCCGAAGGGCGCCAGCTGCGCAATGGGCTCCAGGAACCAGCCGATGGATCTGCATTCCGTCATTTGCGTCAGTTAGTGTCTGCATCACACCGTGTCATCACTCAGTACGCACCGCTTGACGCCGCAGTCGTGCTCGATGCGGCCGCCGACGATGAAGCCGGGCGAGTAGCGCAGCTTGGTACCGGTCTCGTTGATCTCGATGTGGCTGCCGTTGGTCATGGCGTCCAAGAGCCGCAGGAAGTTGGCCTCGAAGTCTGTAAGCCCGGGCTCTTCGTCCTCCGAGCGGATCTCCTCGATCACGATGGTGCGGCCGCTCAGCGTGGCGCACACCAGTCGCTGGCGGAAGTTGGCGCAGCCCTGCATCTTGAGCACGCTCGCATGGCGCGGCGCCTTCTTCTTGGCTTGCGGCGGGGCCATATCGATCGACTGGGGCTAATGGACGTGGATGGCGCCCGATTGGGATAGTTGCCGTGTATTTTGATTGGTTTCTGCTCGAGACCTGCGGAAACGAATAAACCTCCTAAAACGGATGATGATAAATGTGACAGCAGCCAACTATACGCGTAGTATACGAGTACACCGTATACGCACGTTTAAAACAGGTGTATTGAACTTACCCCTGATATGCCTTAGATACGCAATGCAGTCGCACTTACTGCACCCCTACCCACTCCCACACCTGTGAGATCTAATGGATCCACCAAAGGTCACTGTTAGGGCATCAGCCACCGGAAAAGAACCTTTGCTGGCCCCAAGTATGAGGGCTCGGCCGTATTTCGAGGCCGCAATTTGGGGGTCGTCTCCCTTCCCATCTTTTTCTGTGGGCGGCCTGCCGTAATCCCGCCCATCTTATTGAAACCCCCGCATCGGTTAGCACGTATAGTATCCTCCGAAGGGGGCGTTTTCTGCTCCTCGGGCGCGCGCCCACCTGGAACCTGGAGTGGGATGGTTACACGTGACCAGGCACATCGCCTGTCGTCTGCGGCCCGAGCCAGAGATCCCGATTGCAAAAGCCGCAACAAAAGAACGAAACGCTCCCGCCCCCGACCGCACTCACTTTGGCTCTCGCCCGCGCCCGCCAACCACAGCCGCAGCCACAACCAGCCACAATCACGGGCCGCAACTCAGACACACTGCGGCCATGAACAAGATCCCCGTGGTGAAGAAGCAGATGGCTGCGGCCAAGAAGAGCCTCACGCGCAAGCCGTCGTTCCTGCAGGAGAAGGACGACCCGGAGCAGGACCTGGTGCTGGCGTCCGTGGCCGCCAAGCGCAAGAAGAGCGACGGCGGCGACGCCCAGAGTGAGACCGCGGTGGCCAGCATGTCGCTGCAGGAGCAGGTCAAGCAGTTCCACCCGGAGCTGCTGCCGCTGCTCAAGCCCAGCAACCTGCCGGAGCAGAACCAGCACTGGAAGGTAAGCGCGTCTATGTGGCCGCCACGCACGTGTGGGTGCAACTGATTGACTGGTGGTTTGGTGTTGCAGGTGGACGACGTCGTGGACGCCGTCAAGCTCAGCTACTCGCTGCAGGACCGGCTGCTGTGTCTGCCGGAGCTCAACCGCAATTCGCCGTGCTACAGCGCGCGCAGCATCGTGCTGCTGTACACCAAGATCAAGTACCTCGAGACGTTCACGCCCGAGGAGATCGCCGACTACTCGAGCGTAGGCGACCAGGAGTACGACGAGGTGCGGCTGCTGCACCAGCTCAAGAACGTGTCGTCCAACGCTGAGATGTTCTCGCGGCTCGCGAGTCTGCTGCACATCCCGTGCCACGGCGACATGTGGAACGACATCGTCAAGTTCGTGGCCTGCGCCATCCCGTTCGCCGAGCAGACCGAGTCGCTGCTGATCCGCGGCTCGGACGAGCGCTCCATCCTGTGCCCCGTGACCAAGAGCAACTCGTACAACGGCTCCACGATCCCCTTCGGCAACGACATCTCGCGCGCCAGCTGCACGTGCTCCAGCATCACGCTCGAGGGCTTCACTCGCTGCGAGAAGCTGCGCCAGGAGCTGCTGGTCAACTCGCTGTCCATCAACCCCAACTCGCAGTCGTCCACGCAGTACTTCGACGCCAAGATGGCCGACATCCGCCACCGCGTCGCCGTGTGTCTCGGCCTGGACGATCTCGTGCGCGAAGACTCCATGCGCGTGCTGCTGACGCCGTCCGGCACAGATGCGGAGCTGCTGGCCACGTCGGCGGCCTTGGCGCGCATGTTCTCCGGTCTGGAAGTCATGGGCACCAATGGCAAGGTCACCAGCATCATCGCTGCGCATGGAGAGATCGGTCGCGGCTCGTCCAGCGCTTCTGGCGGCAAGCACTTCAGCACACTCACGCCCAGCGGCGAGGCCGTGCAGCCTGGAGAGCCGTTGCGCCGATACCCATCGCATCTCGTGGACGTCGTGGAGCTCACAGGCCGCGATCCGGAAGGCAAGATCAGCTACGTGGACGACGACGTGTACAACCGAGTGTGCACGCTGCTGGAAGACGACAACGGGTCGAATGTGGTGCTGCTGCACGTCGTTCTGGGCTCCAAGACGGGCTACAAGAGTCCGGAGATGAAGGTGGTCGATCTGCTCTCCGCTAAGTTCCCGAACCGACTGCTGGTGGTTGTCGACGCCTGCCAGATGCGTATCGACCGCACTGCCTTCCGAGAGTTCGCCTCCAAGGGATACATCACGCTGGTCACCGGATCCAAGTTCTTTGGCGGTGCTCCATTCTGCGGTGCCGTGCTCATGCCGATCCGGTGCGTGTACGAGATGGAAACCACGGCCACAGAGGAGTACGCGGAGCTGTGTCATCCGCTGGGACTGGAGGACTACTTCTCCAAGTACGACTTCCCAGACTGCATGAAGTACGTGCGCGAGCGCATGGGGTCCTTCATGAACGTCGGCTTGCTGCTGCGATGGGAGAGCGCTCTGGTGAACATGGAGCCGTACTTTGACATTCCAATGTCCGAAGTGAGCAACATCTGCCGCTCATATATCTTCCAGTGCAAGCACCGACTACAACTCAACTGGAGCCCCATGGTCAAGATTCTGAGCGATATTAACCCACGCGCAAGCGAGCGGATCAGTCCCATGGACACGATCGTGTCGTTCCAAGTCTGGAATGAGCGCAAGGACGAGTTCTTGACGGCTGCCCAGCTCCGTGATCTGCATGCGTTGCTGTCCAAGGACGTCTCTGCTGCGCTTCCCGACGACGACATCGCTCAGAAGCGGTGCTTGCTTGGTCAGCCGGTGCAACTAGGCAAGAACGGTGGTGCAGTGCTTCGCATTGCTTTTGGTGCCGACATGGTCAATGCGATCCACTACCGTGGTCTGAAGGACGGAGTGCGCGCAATCATTGATGAGTTCGTCCAGGAAGACGAGCTGATCATGCGCAAGATCCAATTGATCCTGCAGCACTGGGAGATACTCCACCGCCAGTACATCGAGGAATGCGTGGTACTGCCGGCTGTGGAACTGCCAAAGCCGCTAAGCGACTGGGATTTTGGCGTCAAGAAGTCACAGATCACGCGAGTTGTGCGCAAAATGTGCGAGGATGGCATCTTAAGCTCCGAGATGCACCAACCAGCGCAGCCTCAGTACGACGACTCGAACAAGCTCGCGCTCGTGTACGACTTGGATGCCATTGACATGGCCTTCCAGGCGTTGCTTACGTCGTTCCCGTCTCACTTCGAGCACCGATTCGCCATGAAATCGTGTCCGCTTTCATTCTTCATCAAGCGCGCGATCGAAAACGACGTCGGTGTCGAATGCGCTTCGATCGTGGAGGTCCAACATGCGCTTCGCTTGGGTTGCGCCCCGCACAAGATCGTCTTTGACAGTCCCTGCAAGACACGTCGAGACATTGCGTTCGCTATCAACGCTGGTGTTGAGGTGAACGCCGACAACTTTGACGAGCTGCAGATCATCCGAGAGCACGCTGAGGAGCTGTTCCAGTCCAACTTTCCCGAGTGTACGCCTCGCTTTGCGGGTCAGCTGCCTCGTATTGGCCTGCGTGTGAACCCACTGCTTGGTGCCGGCACTAACGAATGCCTGAGTGTCTCGACTGTGCATTCCAAGTTTGGCATCCCACTCAATGCGACCAACCGCGCTCTGATCATTGAATGCTTCAAGGCGAATCCGTGGATGACTGGTCTCCACTGTCACGTCGGTTCCCAGGGCTGCTCGCTGGAAATGCTGGCAAGCGGTGCTGCGATCATCAGCGATCTGGCGAATGAGATCGATGACGCTATTGGAGTCGGTCGAGTCAAGGTGCTGAACATCGGTGGCGGTCTTCCTTCCAACTACGACAGCGACGACGTCGCTCCTTCGTTCGCCGAGTACGTTGAAGTGCTCCGGAAGTGCGCCCCGCAGCTCTTTGAGCGATGTGGTCGCACGATTTTGACGGAATACGGACGCAGCGTGAGTGCGAAAACGGGATGGACCATCAGCGAGGTCGAGTATGTCAAGGCGCATGAGTCAGTTCCAGGCAGTGATCTGCGCCAGACTGCGATCATCCACGCCGGATCGGATCTCTTTCTGCGCACGTGCTACCGCCCAGAACTCTTCCCGCACCGCCTCTCAGTCTACACGTAAGTGTTTCTTCGCCTTCGCTTAGGCTGATTGCTGATTGATCCTAATCTGCTTCGTGTGTTTTTAGCTCTGCTGGTCAAGCTTCGACAGCCCAGACGATGGTGCAAAGCATCGCAGGGCCTCTGTGCTTCGGTGGAGATATGATCGGCCGCTCGGTGCCCTTGCCGGAGATCTCTCGCGGCGACTTCGTGGTCATTCACGACACCGGCTCCAACACGATCTCGCTCTTCAGTCGCCACTGCAGCAGACCAGCACCTGCAGTGTACGGCTACCGAACCACCGACGACGATCTCTCGATCGTGCTGCTGAAACCAGCTGAGACACCGGAGGACGTGATGCGCTTCTGGGGATAGAAGTTGAGAGAGAAGAGAGGAAGAAGGCGAAGCAGGTGTCCATAAGCCCATGTGTAATAGATTTTATATCGTACTGTAATCCAAATCACTTCATTGGGTTTGCTATGCTGGAGGCTTTTGTGAGCGAAGCTTAGCGACCAGAGTCTGGATCTTGCCGTCCTTCAAGCGCACCAATTGCTCCAGCTTCTGCACCTTCATCTCCAGAATCTAGATCCAGACACAATGATCTGAGCCTTTCCACCCGACTGACCTGCTGAGTGAGCTCAAGCTCACCTGAATCGTCTCACGCAGCTCCAGAATCGTGTTGTCCTTCTCCACAAGCTCTTCTTGGTGGTCCTGCCCTGTGAGTTCTGCCTTGGGAGAGCTATCCAGTGAACAGGTGAGTTAGACGCCGTTGCTCCGATGTCAGTCTAAAGGTTCCATCTCTACCTAAAGCCTTCGCTTTGATGCGGAACCGCATGAGGACTGGCCGCGCTCTCCGGATACATATCCACTGGTTCTCGCATGGACAGCTCTTTCATGTGGTGCACCAGCGGCTCTCGGACCTCTGCTACCTTCTCGTATGCTGGAGACAACGGCTGATTGCGTGCGGTGGAGAAAGTGGAGCCTGGAGAACTCACCGCAGGACTCGACACCGGACTCGCATCTTCGTCGCTGTGTGGTCGACGGTAGTGAGCTGATGGTGGGCGCTTCTCCTGGTAGTTCGCAATCTACAGTTGCAGTATTTCAAGGCAGGTGAGCATTCAAGTCATTGATGGCTGGCCCACCTTAGTTCCTCACCTTGAGCTGCAGCTTTACAAGCAGGCTCTCCACTGCTCCGGGGCGGCATTGCACCAGATCGTCCATGTCGTCCTTGGACAGACAGATCTGCAGCTTCCGTAGCACTTTGCGGTTGAGCGCGTTCCAGTTGTACAGCTTCTGCTTGACCGAGTTGGCGGCGCTGTAGTTGTGCATCTGCACGAGCTTGGGAAAGTAAAACGCGACGACTTCGGCCGTTAGGATGCCGTCGCTGAAGTCGCGGGCGATGCTCTTCTTGGGCCGCGAGAGCGGGATCTCGTCGATCCAGGCGTACAGCCTTCGCAAGGTCTCGTCGTCCAGCGGAGCGTGGTTCATGGCTGTTGGCTCTGCTGCTGAAGCGACACGAGCGACCAAGGCCAGACGAAAAGACGCGGTCAGTCAGTTTTTAGCTCCGACATGATATTTACTTGCTCTAGGATTTGTTAGCCGCCAAAGCGACGAAGCGCTGCCTCGCTCGTGAGCTTCCGTCGGTGGCCAGTCACGCAATCGCTGGAGCAATACTTGTACTCGAGGCGCATGAGTGGAGACTTGCCCGCGTACTTGCCACAGAAATCGCAGGACATGCCTGCTAGGATCTGTCGTTCGCGCTCGGCCTCGCGCTCCTGCTCCAGACGCTTCTCTTCCTCAGCCTCTTTCTTCTGCTGCTTCTTCCGCTCTCGTACACGTCGGCGTTTCTCAGCCTCCTTCTCTTTCTTCTTCTGCTCCATCTCGGTCGTGAGACCGTTCGGAATCTGTGACGCAGAGTAATCCCAGGCGTCCGGATGCTCAGCCATGAAGCGACGGAACACATTGCGCGTTTCCTTGGCCGAACACAAGAAGTACGGCGGTCGAGTGTGCAGATCCAGCAGCGACGGATTCGCACCGTTTTCCAGCAACAGAGTGACCATCGCTGCCGCATCCGCTGCGGCCGCGTGATGCAGCGCCGTCATGAACTTGGAGTCGACTTCGTTCACATCAGAACCACCCTCTCGCTTGAGGAGCTCACTGAGTTCAGCGGTGTTTCCACTTGCGACAAGCTGGATGATCTCAGGTATGACCGGCTCCGGTTCCTGGACTTCTGCTGGCGTCTCTACGACAGCCTCTTTGGCGCTAGAGTCCTGTGGCTTCTTCTTCTGCTTTGGTGTCTTGCTCGCCGCCTTGTCACTAGGCGACACTGCTGCTGCGAGAGGCCCGAAGCGAACGCTGCTCAGCTCCGATTGAACCCGACACACCTCATCGAACGTCGGTCGGAAGGTGGCGAACGGGATTCGCTTGACTCGCGGGTCATCTAGAATCATAACGAAGCCATCAGTCTCAGAGTTGGGAGCAGCATGACCTAAAAACGCCACTCGTTACCTGATTGCAGCACAGCAGGCTTTGATGAGAAGAACACCGCTCGTTCCGTCTTGGCGCAGGCGATGAAAATCAACTCGGCGCTGTTTAGCACGTCCTTCCACTGGACCATCAGATCGGCCACATCCTGCTTCAGAGCCGCTTCGTTGTATCGCCGCAGCGTTGCACCAGCCGATTTCGCTTTGCCGCCGGACGCATCGTGAGCAGACTGACTCCCGCCCTGCTTCCGACGCGTCGTGTATCGCTGGAACGACTTGTGGCAGATCGCCTTCTCCTTGTCGAAGACTGCACCCGCGAAGCGTCCACTGCGCAGCAGCAGGACCGCCCACTTGAACGTCGACGAGCGCAGCTTGGCCAGCGACACGAACGGATTGAAGTCCTCCTGATCGGACTGCGCTAGGATCGTCTTGTAGACCTAGAGAGCCACAGCAGTGTGATAGATTAGCATCGCTTCGTGTCCAGTAACGACCCAATCAGAGCATACCTTGAACACGCTCTTCCCGTCCGAGAACTCGACCACGGGCTCCTGCGTCGTGGTCACCTCCGCATCGCGAGATCCATCGGACGAAGACGATGAGGACGACGCGTACGCGTTCTCATCGTCCTCATCGGTCTTCTTCTCCTGCTGGTTCTTCAAATACTGCTCGGCTTCTTCGCGAGGGAGACTCGACGCTCCCTTAGCCTTGCGCTTGAGGTTCACAAGGTGCCAGTCGGACTTGAAGTGCGCGTACTGGTCCTCCAGAGACTCAAAGGCAGTGACGTCGCACGTGCCGCAGCGCAGCCCCACGGGTGCGTCCTTGGACGGCGTGTGGATCTTCAGCGGCGCCAACGTGGGGACTTCTGAAGCCGCCAAGTCGCCAGTTGGACGCACAAACTGCCGCGTCTCACCCGCAACTGCGCGCACCTCCCAGTCCTTGGTGCGCTCCTCCGTGAGGTCGCTCAGAGCCATGCGGCCGTACGCCTTCTCCGCCTTGGGCTCCGCGCGCTTGGGCATCCTGCTCTGCTGGTTCTCAATCGCCGAATGACCAATTGCCACCCCACACATGCGCTACCAACACTCTCGCCTATGAGACCAGCACTCACCATTGGTGGAGTGTACCATTTAAAAGGTACCTGTTGCGACATGTACCTGAAAATATGGTACAGTTGTGTTTATTTGGGGGAAGAGTTCCCCAAGCAAGCAGCAAAGCGGCGAGCGAACATGAGCGCGCTGGACAAGCGCAAGCGGGAGGCGGCCTGCGGCACGGGCTTCCACGTGCGCCTTTGGTGCAACAAGGACCCATGCGGCATCATCTGCGCCCTCATGTCCTGGTTCCTCGTTCTCTACGCTGAGTGCGTGGTCGTGGTGCGTTCTTCTCTCTATCCTCTTCGATTGTTCGCCATCTAATGTGGCTGCGTTAGGGCGTCATCATCTACCCGTGGATGGGCTTCTCTATCATGGGTCTGCTCCACATGGCTCTATTCACTGCGATCTGCTTTATGGCGCTCGTATCGCATGGAAAAGGTACGTCTTTCTTATCTATGACACCAAAAGTCTGTTGAATTAACTCACTTGGCCACATATTGCGTCGTTTTGCGTAGCCATGCTGACGGATCCAGGTGCCGTACCTGAAAGCGCCCTACCGGTGGCTTTGGCTAATGCCCCAAAGGCAGATATCGCTCGGTTCGTCCACTTTATATTCAAAAGGTGGGTGTAAACACTAACGCTTAGTTGTGTTTATATGCAGATTGGAGGAACAAAAGTACCGAACTTGCCGCCGTTGCCGCCAGTTTAAACCCGGAAGAGCGCATCATTGCTCGATCTGTGACCGATGCGTTTTGAAGATGGACCATCACTGTCCATGGGTGAACAACTGCGTCGGACTCGGCAACCACAAGTTCTTTCTGCTGTTCATCTTCTACGTGTTTGTCCTATCGACTTATGCGCTTGTGCTCGTGTTCTTCCGATACGCACGATGTGTGAACGAAAAGTGAGTTATTCTTTGTATGTTTTCATGGTGAGTATACTTATGCAAAAGAGCTCACATATATTGCTTTTGAATGTGTCCAGCTGCCCTAGCAACGGAGGTTGGTCAAATCTTTGTTTCTGCTAACGTATGACCTTATGTGCTTTCATGAAGCTGACATTACCATTGTCGTGTTCTGCTAGCCCTCCGAGTCGTATTTCTGGTACTAGAAGCCGTGTTGTTCGGACTCTTCACCATGTGCATGATGTGCGATCAGTACAGCGTCATCACCACTGGAGCGACGCAGATCGATCGCTTCAAGGGTGAAGTCGCAGACAACCTTGGCATTCGTGAAGTCTTCGGTGGTTTGAGCCCTAATTTCTCCATTGATTGGCTACTCCCAGTCAACATTTGGTTCCCATCGTGAGTATTCAAACTCGGTGCTTATAAGAAACTTTGACTGACTCAAAGATCTCTTTCAAAATGATCCCCCGATACATGTAGATCTGTCAAGACACAGATCCTGGGCTACGTTCTGGAGGAAGAGTTGATCGACTCGGAGGATGAGCGCACAGAGACCGATAGCTTTCTCTCCAGTGAGTCGCCCGATGCTTCTTCGATCACCACGACCGAGACGCTGGAAGGAGGCTGGTCTGTTGAGAAACATGTGCCCAGTGAGGCCAATGAGATTGTATAGGCACTGTTCCCACCGGTGGCGAATATGCGCTGAAGTTTCTCGGCGACTCACGATCTCTAAAGGCTGTGGGTATTTCTTATAAGATCCCAGACTGCGCTGTTTATCAACGCAGACGTGTTTTCATTTATCTTCTCTGAATAAAGAAAATCCAGTTTTTTTTATCAGGGCGGAATATGCGGAGCGTGAGTTTCGTTGCGTTCGTCCGCATCCCACTTTTTCCTGCTGACCACCTGCACCGCATCTTTTCGCCATCCGTTCACACAGAATGATACGCAAAACCAAACGGGCAACTCATGGCTGGCTCGTTAAACTAAAGACATTATGTTACATGATATGAAAAGGGAGCGATTGGGTAGAAGGCGCTTGCCTAATGGAGAGGTGGTTAACTTAGGCGAGCACACCGGCCTCCTTGAGCGCCCGCTCCGCATTGCACGCATGCTTCTTGAGGCGAGGGTCCTCGATCGTCTGCCAGCCTTCGATCAGCTGCAGCACCTTGTCGGCGCCTTTGGCGTTCGCTAACTCGTCGTGGTACAACGGACACAAGCACTCTACCACATGGAGGCTCTCCCGTTGCACTTCCGGGTTCACGTCTTCGCCACCGGCGGCGCATTGCACGATAAACTGCCATCCCTCCGACTGCACGAAGGCCTGTCGGCACTCGGGATGGTCACACAGGCGCGACAGCGCCACGCCCACTAACCGAGCCAGGTCAGCGTTCTTGGACTGGCCCAGCGTCACCAGCTGCGGCACCAGACTGGCCATGCCGGATCGGCTCTCTTCGTTGGTGGACAGCGAGATGGCGCCGAGCACGCCCTGCATCTGGGTGTCCACGAACTTGCTCTCAATCAGGCCCTTGACAGAAGACACGGCGTCGCGGATGTTGTCCAGACTCAGAGGCGTGATCTTGGGCATGGACGTGGGCGACGAACGCTTGACACCGCTCACGGTCGGCGTCATCTTGTCACACAGGAGCTGGTTGCGCTTGAAGAAGGTCTTCAACTCACCGTAAAGGTGCATGAGGGCAGTAATGTCGCCAGTGCGGCGCTGCACCTCGACGACGTATTCCTTGTTGTCCTTGAAGATCAGGATGTTCAGGTTCACGCGGAGAGCTCCGTTGTTGTGACGGTAGTCCACCTTCCACTTGCACTTGTCGGCCTTGAACACGAAGTCCGTGTCCAGCTCGCACAGCTTGCGGCCGACCACGCTGCATACGCGCTGGATGGCTTCCAGCTTGACATGGAAATGCGTGTGCAGCTCCAGGCGGAACGGGAGCGGTGGGAGATCACGTGGAGTAACACCAACGTACTTGGTGCGGTCCACACGAGGGCCAAACGTGGTTGGAGCACTGGTGGTCTCGCTCTTCTTCAAGAACGAAGGCGACGGAGTCATCATGCTCTTCTTACCACTGGCAAACGCCAGCGGGCCAGGGATGCCTGCGAGGCCCGGCACTCCTGCGGGGCCAGCGCCGTGCATCATCATCATATTGCGTCCGCCCATGAGCGAGGGCGGGGCTGTGCCTGAGATGGTCTTAGCCATGGATCGGTACTCCAGGTGGTCCGGAGCGTCGTCGAGGCCGAGTGTGCGGAAGACCGGCTTGGCGGTGTCGTCCGCGCCGCTGCTGCTGCGTGGGGATTTCTTGGGACTGGGGTCCGCATTGTCCTTGGTGTCCGGCTTGCGGTCGGCCATTGTGGCGAGTGCTGCGCTGGGCTCTTTGGCTTGTGAACGCTTTCGGGAAATGGCGGCGCTCCTTGTTCCTCGCGTGTGCTTCGGGCGTGCCTCAATATAGAAGCCCCGTCAAAGACGGAGCCCTAGTCGCTTCCCCTAGCCACGGATCGCCAAAATAACACCCCACCTATCCCAGCTGCTTCCTCTGAACGTCCAGGGCCGCCCTAACCACTGCGCATTCCGTGGCACAGAACCGTACGGAATCGCTCCCCGAACGTGTGGATGTGGAATCGCCCCGGCAAAAGCGACAAAATGAAAGTATACAAACTTCAAGACATGGGCGTGGTTTAATCTGAGTATTTTGTGGTATTTGAGGGCGGCTAAATAAAGAGTTGAACCAGGGAAGGCACTTCACAAACAGCTGGGAATAGCGAAACGTGCCCGCTACCTCCGGAGCAGGTGCTGGTCGCAACAGGCAGCTGCGTCACAAAGGTCAGCCCAAGCACGTGACTATTGTTGATGGACCTGACTGGTTGCAAAGTTTAAAGAACGGATCCGAAAGAAAGTTCGCGTTTGGTTCGCGGCTCCACGGGGGCGTTCATTCTTCATTCGGAGCAGTCGCCAAGCTGCCGGCTCCCAGACGCAAGCGACGGGCGGGTGTGTGCGGTTCCCAAAGCGAATTGCGCACATTACCGGAATGCCCGACGCACGGTTCGTTTCCTAATGGCCGCAGAGAGCGCCGAGCAGTGACGCCAGAGGTCCGATCTTCCAAAGATGTGTTTTACACTGCAGTTTCGTAGGCATCTAGTCTGTCTTGCGAAGCTACTATGGTATCGCTGAAAGGGCGCCGGACTCATCAACCTACGTGGGATGGATAGTTGTGTATATGTGTGAGTGAATGAGTTGATCACGTGCGATTGATGGCGGACCAAACTGCGCATTTGCGTCTCGTCGTAAAGCTCTCATGATGGATTGGGAGTTTGCACGAACGTCACATCTACACGCGATATGTGTGACACATTCGCCACCTCGCGATGCCTTATGACAAAATCCAGCATTACCAAAGAACTGCATATGTGCCAACCCACATTTGCTTATCCGTGCGAACAGTGAACACAAGTTATTGGAAGAAGAGGATGTCCTACATTATCCATCAATATGCAATACAATACCTAGCAGTCTGTGTCGTCCTGTCTGTCTGAGATTCCTTATCCCGAGCCGGCATAGTGAATGAACACCAGACTGCCGGCCATGATGGCCACGCCGACGAAGAAGGACAGCACGAAGTACGTGGCCTTGGGGTCGAAGCGGAAGGCACCGGGAATGAGCTCCTTGGCCGTGATGCAGGCCAGCATGCCGGCCACGCTCGCGTACAGCGTGGCCTGTAGGCCGAAGCTCATGCCGCCGGACACAGCCACCCAGCCGATGAAGGCGCCGATGGGCTGGGCCACGCCACTGATGAACGTCCACTTGAAGGCCTCCAGCTTGCTGCCTGTGGCGTAGTACACGGGCGCAGCCACGGCCACGCCTTCCGGCAAATTGTGCAGCATGATGCCGACAGAGAGCACGATGCCCGACTTGAGTCCTCCCAGCGACGACACGAAGAGCGCCAGACCTTCGGGGAAGTTGTGGATGGCGACGGCGATGCCAGTCATGACACCGGCGCGGCGGAACTCCTCCTTCTTTGCTTCCTGCTCGGCGTCCGCTTGCGCCTTGGCGCCCTCCAGGTCCTTGCCGCCGCTGGGAGTGCCGCCTTCTTCCACCTGGATTGCTGTAGGGTTCACGACGGCCGGCCCGGACTCCACGTCGCCCTTGTTATCCGAAGACTCTCGAGACGCGGTGTCCTTGCTGTCTTCTGGTGCTCCGTGGGAATGGCCGTGGCCGCCGTGCGAGTGACCGTGGCCGCCCTTGCTGCGGAAGACCTGGTGCGAGAGATACTCCACGATGAGAATGATCACGACACCGCCGAAGAACGCACCACCAGTGGCCAGCCAGGCCTGGCCGCCGCAGGTCTTGTCGCACACGCCTGCGTTGGCCACCGTGGCTCCGGTCTCGTAGGCCTCCGGATCCGCCACGCCGCCCACCGTGAATGCAGCGCGATAGAAGCTGATGGCTTCGGGGTACAGATCAGCGAACGCGATGAAGACCATGACGCCGGCAGACAGCGCAAACGCGACGGACAGCGATCGAGCATCGGCCAAGAACTTAAGGCGCTCGACCGAGATCACCACGACGGAGAGCGTCGTGGCCATGCCGCCGAGGATACTCATGCCCATGGCGGACAGAACGATCTCGGTCGTCACCTTGTTGGCTGTGCTCGAGGTGCTGGTGCCGTCGTCGTCCGGAGCATCGTCGTCCACGTCCGTGATCTGGAACCAGCTCATCATGGAGTTCTCCTCGTGCTCAAGTACGTGGCAATGGGCCAAGTACGGCTCCGACGTGTCAAAGTTGTACTCAGTCGCTCCACGCGTGGCGCCTTCGACCAGGAACTCGTCCGGCGTGCAAGCCACGTAGCACACCTGCGTGATGACATCGGACGCGCGACTGGTGCCCGCGTTCGGGATGGCCACGACGTCCTTGAGGTAGTTGGTGTTCACCGTGTCGTCTGTCTCGCCGCACTGGGCGTTGACTAAATGCCAGTGGAACGGATGCGGGTCGTCCGTGGGGTTGCGGAAGTGCCAGCGCTCGACCTTGCCCTTAGTGCAGGCCAAGGCACTTCCAAAGGTCGAGGTGTTGATCTGCTGGTCGCGGTACCGGATCATGGACGTCACTGGGCATGCAATTTCGTACTCTTGCTCGCCGAGGAATACCAGACGATTCTTGCCGCCAGTTTCCTGGAAGAGCTGCTTGAGGGACTTGTAGTTGACCAGCGTCGATGGGATCGTCTTCTGAGTCATCGTACCCGTCTTGAGACTCGCTTTGATGCGGAACTGCATCACGCGTGGGTCGTAGATCTCGTACTCGACTGGCGGAATATCGATCACGTTGTACGTCGTGCCATCGGCGATGCCCGTGAAGTCGCAGATCATTTCCACACGCTCAAAGGGGAACATCATCATGTACGAGCTCACGGTCGTGACGTTCTCGACAAATCCAGAGTCACGTGCGATTTCTTTGCAAAGACTGGCGAATGGGATGCTGAAGTTGTAACGTCGAGCGTTTGCAGTGTTGGCCCAACGCAGACGCACTTGGGCTGGCGGGATCTCCACGTACGGCATCACGGCGCCGTTGACCAGATTGACCGTGCCCACGGATTCCGGAATCCACTTGGTGGATCCGGACGGAAGGCAGATATCGTCCGAGTACTTGATCGCACCAGCGGAGTTGATGAGACGGTCTGCGATCAAAAGCGGGATGTCGGTCTCGGTGTTTACATTAAGCGAGGCCTCGAGTGTCGAGTCCTCAATGATGTAAGCCCCCATCAGTCCTGCCCAAGTGTTCAGTCGTGTGAGTCCATTGGCGTGGTCGTGGTAGAGCTTGGTAGACGCCGACTGGTTGTTCTGATACACGAAAGTCTGGTTCTGACTCTCGTAAATCGTGCGGATCGGGAGTCCGTCGTACTTGGCCGGATTTTCGGCTCCGTGGATGTGCGTGACCACAGGCACACCGCAGTACGGGTAGCAGTGTGACTCCTGTCGAATCAGTGTTGGCTCCACAGAGTCGTCCAGCAGATGCGGGGCTGTGAGCGTGTTGTACCAAGTCACAGTGATCGGCACGGCCCTGGCGACCTTGATAGTCGGTCCTGGGAACGTCGGCGTAGCGTTCTTCATGCCATAGCCATACACAGTGCCTGCAAATGTTCCATCCGACGTCCAGTTGTGTGATGCTGTGCCGATTTGCATCTCAAGCGAGCCACCGCCCGTCATGTCGATAACGTGGGGGATGACCAGCTCATTAATATACGCGTCCCAATCGTTCTTCGTTGAGAAGGTCATATTTGCTTCGGACGGAGCCAAGAGCTGGCTGAGCATCAGCAGCATCGATGCCTTGACGAGCACCATTGCAGTTTGACTGGATCCAGAGGAAGAGAAACTTTGGCTGGTGAGGACGCTTGGCGAGGAGGGAGGAAGGATCCGAATGCGAGATGAAGAGTTCAAGTCAACTCCAAGACGAGGTCAAAAAAGAACCTTGAATGAAAAAAGCGTGATCGACTGATTGAGCATAACGGCCAGTGGGCGGGCATTCAGAAACGACCCAGCCAGCTGAATGATGACTGGCCCGATGCACGCGCTTACCGCCAAGCGTCGGCTCGATCTCGAATTGCGATGGGACTCAAGCGTCGTGCCGCAGAAACTCAAGCCCGGACGCCAAAACTCCAAGAAACGATCACTTATCACGCGTTTTCGTCTCTGTTGGTCTGTTGCTCAAGGTTGAAATGCGGAGAAACCACCGGATTTGACCTGGCTCGAACCAACCACCGATTTGGTTCAAGCGTAAGCCCAAGGGCACCGTCTATCTCAGTCCTGTCTTGTGAAAGACCACAAACGGATTCTGAGCCACGTTCAATGAAAAAGTCAAAACTTTCGTCAGTTTTATTGTGCAGTTTAGTACTTGGGCAAACTAAGAGTGACGTCTGCTCTCGTTCAGTCCGAGAGAGCTACATGCAGGAAGAAGTTGCTTGAGTTTAACCGGAGCCGGCGAAGTGGATCATTACAAGACTAGCCGCAATGATACCCACGCCGATGAAGAACGCCAGTACGAAGTACTTGCCTTCAGGGTCGAAGCGGTAGGCGCCAGGCAGGAGCTCCTTGGCCGTGATGCACACGAGCATACCAGCCACGACGGCGTACAGCGATGCCTGGAGCGCATAGCTCATGCCGCCGGACACCGCGACCCAGCCGATGAAAGCACCGCAAGGCTGCGCAATTCCACTCAAGGCCGTCCACTTGAAGGCCTCAAGCTTGCTGCCCGTGGCGTAATAGACGGGAGCAGCCACGGCAACACCTTCCGGTAGGTTGTGCATAATGATGCCGACGGAGAGCACAATGCCGGTGCGAAGACCGGAGAGCGAGGACACGAAGAGCGCAAGACCTTCGGGGAAGTTGTGGATGGCGATGGCGATGCCAGTCATGATACCGGAGCGACGGTACTCCTCCTTGGCCTGCTCTTGCTCCGTAAGCAAGTTCACGTTCTCACTGTCCTTTGGCGTCTGCAGCACCGCGAGAGAGTCAGCAGCACCAGGCGAGTTGGGCATCGGAGAGCTGAAGTCATCGAGTCCCTTTTCGGCGTCCTTGGGCTCACCGTGCGAGTGACCGTGGCCACCCTTGGGGGCCAGCACAACGTGAACAAGGTACTCAACCAGGAGAATGATCACGACACCGGCGAAGAAGGCACCGGTGGTAGCCAGCCAGGCCTTGCCGCCGCAATTGTCGTCGCAAGTGCCACTGCTGGTTGAGGAACCGCCGTTTTCGTAGGCCTCTGGGTCGACAACACCACCCGTGGTGAACGCAGCACGGAAGTAGGTCACTGCCTCGGTGTACATGTCTGCGAATGAAATGTAGAGCATGACACCGGCGGACAGCGCAAAGGCGATCGACAGTGATCGAGGGTTGCTCAAGAACTTGAGGCTATCGACAGAAATCACAAGCACGGAAACCGTCGTGGCGAAGCCACCAAGCACACTCATGCCCATGGCCGTCCACACAACGACGCTGGAGATCTTGGTCGAGGTGGCAATCGTCGATCCGTCATCATTGGCGGCATCGTCGTCGACCTCCGTGAGCTTGAACCAACTCATCATGGCGTTCTCTTCGTGCTCCAGGATGTGGCAATGGGCCACGTAAGGGTCAGTCGTGTCAAAGTTGTACTCCTTGGCGCCGCGCGTAGCGCCTTCGACCAGGAACTCGTCCGGCGTGCAGGCCACGTAGCACACCTGCGTGATGGTGGTGGCATCGCGCGTACCAGCGTTCGGGATGGGCACGACGTCCTTGAGGTAGTTGGTGTTCACCGTGTCGTCCGTCTCACCGCATTGGGCGTTGACGAGATGCCAGTGGAACGGATGCGGGTCGTCAGTCGGGTTGCGGAAGTGCCAGCGCTCGACCTTGCCCTTGGTGCAGGCCAGCGTGTTCTTGTACGTCGTCATGTTGATCTGCTGGTCGCGGTATCGAATCATCGAGTAGGCTGGGCAGGTCAGCGAGTACTCCTGCTCTCCGAGGAAGATGAGACGGTCCTTGCCGCCCAGCTGCTGGAACAGCGCCTTGAGCGACTTGTACTTGACCAGCGTGGACGGAATGGTCTTCTTGGTCATGGTCGCCGTCTTGAGGCTCGACTTGATGCGGAACTGCATGATGCGAGCGTCGTACGGCGTGTCCTGGTCCACCGTGGGGATGTCAATGAGGTCGTACGTCTTTCCGTCGGCTGCATCGGAGAAGTCACAGATCATCTCCACGCGCTCGAACGGGTACATGTTCATGTAGCTGCCCACCTGCGTGGTGTTCTGCACGAAGCCCGAGTCGCGCGCGATCTCCTTGCAGAGACTGGCGAAGGGAATGCTGAAGTTGTAGTTGCGTGAATTGGCCGCGTTGATCCAGCGAAGACGCACCTGAGCATTCGGGATCTCCACGTACGGCATGACCACGCCGTTCACCAAGTTGACCGTCCCGTAGGACTCTGGGATCCAGAGCGTCGTGCCCGCCATGCAGTTGTCGTCCGAGTACATAAGCGTGCCGTTCTTGCTGATGAGACGGTCGCCGATCACGAGCGGGATGTCGGTCTCGATTGAGACGTTGAGCGAGGCTTCGAGCGCCTTGTCAGTCACGATGTACGCGCCCGTGAGCCCAGCCCACGTGTTGAGACGCGTGAGGCCGTTGGCGTGGTCGTGGTAGAGCTTAGTGGAGGCCGACTGGTTGTTCAGGTAGACGAACGACTGCGTCTGGTTCTCGTAGATCGTGCGCATGGGCAGACCGTCAAACTTGGCTGGGTTCTCCAGGCCGTGGATGTGGGTCACCACGGGCACACCGCAGAACGGATAGCAGTGCGACTCAGCCATGGCCACGGACTGCTCGAACGAGTCGTCCAGGAGATGCGGGGCCTGTAGCATGTTGTGCCAGTTGACGGTGATGGGCACGCCCTTGGCCACTTTGATGGTCGGGCCCGGGAACGTCGGCGTGGAGTTCAAGAGCGCGTAGCCGTAGATGTCGCCCGTGACATTGCCATCGGCCGTCCAGTTGTGACTGGCGCGGCCGATCTGCATGTCGATGGTGCCGCCCTTGGTGAGGTCGAGCACTTGGGGGATGACGAGCGGACTGGCGTAGGCCGTCCAGTCGGTTTTGAGGTTGGTCACGGCGTCAGCAGAGCCGCCGAGTTGGCTCAGCGCCAGGAGCGCAGAGACTGCGAGGAGCACCATGGGCCGCTGGTTGAGGAAGCTTGGGTGGTCGGGAGGCAGTGGATTGCGGAATGAGATAAGGATGGGACTCGGCATCGGGTCCGAATTTCTGCGATCACATACCTCTTGTGGGCAGCGCAGCGTATCTTTCTTCCGACGATTGGGTAAAGTCGCGATGAATTTCTATGCTGTTGCCCAGCTGACTGGGCGAAGCGGCGCCTGTCTATTGAGCAGGGCGTCCATCGTTTTTTGGGTGCACAAGTGCTGAGCGGAGGCCAAAGCATGAGCTGGGGACCAAGTGCCCAGACCGTGAGCTGGACCATGTGCTATCAAGTCAAGCACTAGCGGAACCAGTGGTCGGTTGTGGCATTGGATCCACTCGCCAGTGAAATTTGTGGTTCTTGCTGTTGTCGTGGCTGCACTCAAACTTAATTTTAGTTGGTTTGAGTGCAGTTCAAGCCACGATTAAAAACGACTATTGTGCGCTGTGCTGTTTCATGAACCAGGAGTTTGAGTGTAGTATAGATCAAGCCATGAACAGCAAGAATGTGGTGCTCTTTTTTGTGAAAAAGAGTGAGGATCTCATGGTTCAGCTTGTGATGCTTCACTGTGAATTGTAGGTCGCCCAAATGGACGAACGGTTTTCGTTTCCTTTGAAAAACGGTATGTGCGCTACAGTTGGTGGAGATGCTCTAAATCGTGCGAAGGTGATCCTTCACGTCCCCTGAACTGAACTCAATGCGACGATAAAATGTAACGTTCGTTGGATCTGCGGTACTGTAGATGGACTAACGACAAAAAAAGGACTGTGCTTCAACATGGCACACGCCTCCAGCCAATGAAAAAGCGATAATCCTTGTGACAATCATTCAGACCGGCGGAATGGTCAGTGTGCAAGCCAATAAACGCACTGGAATGCGCATCGGAACTTACGTTTACTTCAGCTGAACGCTTTATCACCTCCCAAGCATTCTTATGCTTCTAGAATTTGTGGGCGGAGCTCTGACTGCAAGAAAGAGAACAACCTAACTGGCCACATCGACTGCAAGCAAAAGTTGTGCATGCTCCAATCTGCCTTATGGCAATCATTAGGCGGAAGCAAATACATGTGACCAAACGACCCACAAATTTTAGAGGAAAAAATGATTAACCATTTGGGTTTGTACAAGGGCTTGAGCCCACATAACGGAGTGAGCCCACTCCAAAGCTTCCATCGACGGCAGATCGCCCAACCGATTGATTGTGTATAAACTTGAAACCCAGATCGGCATTTACGAAGAACCGGCAAAGTGGAGCGCCACAAGACTGCCAGCAATGATGAGGACACCAATGGAGAAGGACCCCACGAAGTACTGGCCCTTGGGGTCGAAGCGATAGGCGCCGGGCAGCAGCTCCTTGATGGTGATACACACCAACATGCCGGACACCAGTGCGTACATAGTGGCTTCCAGAGCGTAACTCATGCCGCCGGACACGGCCACCCAGCCACAGAACGCGCCGATGGGCTGGGCGATACCACTCAGGGCCGTCCACTTGAAGGCCTCCCACTTGCTGCCTGTGGCGTAGTACACGGGCGCAGCCACGGCCACACCCTCGGGCAGGTTGTGCAGGATGATACCGATGGAGAGCACGATACCCGCGCGCACACCGGAGAGCGACGACACGAAGAGTGCCAGGCCTTCGGGGAAGTTGTGGATGGCGATGGCGATACCAGTCATAATGCCGGAGCGACGGTACTCCTCCTTGTGGTTCGCGTGCTCGTCCATGAGGTCGGCGTTCTCGTTGGCAGCGGGGCTCTCGACCACCAGCGAGTGGCCGTTGGTAGCCGGAGAGGCGTTGCCAACCGGAGACAGGATGTTCTTCTCAACGCCGTCCTCCATCTCAACGCCGTGCGAATGGCCGTTCGAGTCGTGCTTGGCAAACACTTCGTGCACGATGTACTCGACGAAGATAATCACGAGCATGCCGACGAAGAAGACGCCGACGGTCGTGAGCCAGGCCTTGCCGCTGCACGTGTCGTCGCAAGTGCCCGTGGCGCTTGAGGTTCCGCCGGTCTCGTACGCCTCGGGGTCGGCCGAACCGCCCGTGGTGTAGGCGGCCGTGTAGTAATTCGTGGCCTCCGTGAACAGATCAGCGAAGGCGATAAAGACCATGACACCGGCCGACAGAGCGAAGGCAGTGGCCAGCGAGCGAGGATCGGCCAGGAACTTCAATCGTTCGACCGAGATGACAAGCACGGATAGCGTAGTGGCGAAACCACCGAGCACACTCATGCCCATGGCCGTCCAGACAACGGCGCTCGTGATCTTGTTGGAGCTCGTGCTGCTGCCGTCGTCGCTGGTGGCATCGTCGTCGGTGTCGGTGATCTGGAACCAACTCATCATGGCGTTTTCTTCGTGCTCCAGGATATGGCAATGGGCCACGTACGGGTCCGTGGTGTTGAAGTTGTACTCAGTCGCTCCAACCGCGGAGTCTTCAATCAGGAACTGGTCAGGGACGCAGGCCACGTAGCACACCTGCGTGATGGTGTCGGAGGCGCGGTCGCCGGCGTTCGGGATCGGGTGCACGTCCTTGAGCGAGTTGGTGTCGATCTCGTCCACAGTGTCACCGCACTGGACGTTGACCAGATGCCAGTGGAACGGATGCGGGTCGTCCGTGGGGTTACGGAAGTGCCAGCGCTCGACCTTGCCCTTGGTACAGGCCATGCGGCCCATGGTGGTCGACATGTTGATCTGCTGGTTGCGGTAGTTGAGCAGTGACTTCTGCGGGCACTGGCTCACAGAGTCATCGACCTCACCGAGCGTGATGAGGCGGTCCTTGCCGCCGGTCTCTTCGAACAGCGTCTTGAGCGACTTGTACTTGACCAGCGTGGACGGGATCTCGCCGTAGTTCATGCTGTCGGTCTTGAGAGCAGCTGAGATGCGGAACTGCATCACGCGCGTGTCGTACAAGGTGTTTTGGTCCTGGTCCGGGTAGTCGATCAGGTCGTACGTGGTCGCGTCCGTGGCGTTGGAGAAGTCGCAGACCAGCTCCACACGCTCGTACGGGAAGATCATGAGGTAGTCGTCCACCGCCTCTGTGTTCTGCACGTAGCCAGAGTCCTTGGCCACGAGCACGCACAGGTCTGCGAACGGGATGGAGAAGTTGTAATGACGGGCGTTGGCAGTGTTGATGAGGCGGAAGCGCACCTTGGAGTTGGGGATCTCCAGGTACGGCATCACGACGCCGTTGACGAGGTTGACGTTGCCGTAAGACTCGGGCACCCAGCTGTCCGTGGCCGCGGCGTCACAGCCAGGGTAGTCCGTGTACATGAGCTTGCCCGAGTTGCTGATGAGGCGGTCGTTGAAGATGAGCGGCACGTCGGTCTCGATGTCCAGGTTCAGCGACGCGTCCGTCTCGACGTCTTCGATGATGTAGGCGCCCGCGAGACCGGCCCAGACGTTGAGACGCGTGAGGCCGTTGGAGTGGTCGTGGTAGAGCTTGGTGGAGGCGGACTGGTTGTTGTAGTACGTGAAGTCACCGCTCTGGTTCTTGTAGATGGAACGCGTGGGCAGGCCGTCCCACTTGGCTGGGCCCTCCAGGCCGTGGATGTGGGTCACCACAGGCACACCACAGTATGGGTAGCAGCCCGACTCCTCCATCGTGAGCGTCGAGTCCCAGTTCTCGTCCAGAAGATGGGGCGACGACAGCTCGTTGTAGTAGGTCACCGTGATGGGCACGCCCCTGGCCACCTTGATGGTCGGACCCGGGAACGTCACGGACGACGCGTTGGTGAGACCGTAGCCGTAGATGGTGCCGTTGTAAGCGCCGTCCGAGGTCCAGTTGTGGTTGCCCGTGGCGATCTGCAGGTCCAGGTGGCCGCCGGCCGTCATGTCCAGCACATCCGGGATCTTGAGCGGACTGGTGTAGGCGTAGTCGTCCCAGGAGGTCTTGAGGTTGGTCACAATGGCGGAGGTCGAGGCCGAGAGCGCGGCCAGCGCCACGACGGAGACTGCGACAGGCTTCATCCCGAAAGGCTTCTGGTGGTTGTGGGGTGAGCACAGACTAGAAAATTGCCGAATGAGTAAAGGAATATAGAAACTTGTGGCGTGACCTCATAGTGGTCTCTCGACGATGAACGGACGGTGGGCCGGGCCGCGTTTGAGAAAGGGTGGAGCATATCTATAAGCACTGGACTCTTTATGAGCAGGGCGCTGTGCCACCGGCCAAATCGTTCCAGAGCGAGAGCCTATGGACCGAACGCACCCAAGTGTGTGCCACGGACCAATCAGATCTTTCCGTTGGCCACGATTCTTGATGGGGCGCATTGGATATACCACTCCTTGCAAATTTGGTACAATACGTCTGAGTACTGTACTGTAGAAAAGCGTACAGTACTGTATGCACGTGGCCAGGGCCACAACCCATACATACCACACGGAATTGCTCATGAATTTGGTCCAGCCTCAAATGCTTTCCCGCAGAAACAGAACTGCCTCATACAGCTCGCTGAAAAGGGATGTGTGAGTATGCTTGTACTAGAGGTTTTAGAGTAAAGTATAATATTAAACTCGAACAGGTGAGAAATATATTTTTGGCTCTGGTATCAGTAATCTGTGGGGTTTTTTGACATGCGTTTCACTCCTCCTTTCTGAACCGATTTCGTTCCAGTCCTATCATTCCCTTCTTCCGATTAGATAAACGTACAGTAGGGTGCTCTGATGGTTGTCTGCCAGCGCAGATGCGACGATTTTAAGGAAATTTCAATTGTGCAGAGGAGCGTCAGCCAAGCCCATGCACATATGCAGGCGAGGGCTAAAAATGACGTTCAGGTGTGGTGCAGGATTCGCTCAAACTCAATACAAATTTTAATAACGAATCTGCTGCTGCCTGACTGCACCCTATTATAATCGAAAGTGGTCAAAGCGAACCTGTGCCAGACCACATTCATAGAACGCTCTTGTCAGCTGCCTCATCAGGAATACTGTGGAGTTCGCTCAGTGAGACCTCACACTGACCAGATGTGATCAGATCCCGTTCTCAGCATTGCTGTAGTTGTCTGAAGTGGCCTGACTCACCTTGACATTTGCTCTTTCTGCCCCTTGTGACTTGTGACAAAGATGACTTGAGCCGCTTCAGCATACAGACAAGATTCGGGAGGTCCAGCTGGGACATAGCACCAACAGCACAGATCTTTGCTGCTATCATGCGTCCAAGGCACGTGGCTCCCATTACATCCACTCTATGCATCAGCTTCGGATAACTGTCGCGGATGAAAGGACGATCATCCATCTGCGAATGGCCAGAAATGGCGAGGGAGTAACAACAGCACGGCGGAACGCAGGCTGAGCACCCAGGCACGCGCTCCGAACACTTGCGAGCCACTCATCCTGAACGCATTCGGTGGGACAGACGCGTGATTTCAGGTGCACCTGCCAACTGGACAAAACTGCCCTTGTCTACCGTCAACAACTCCCACCAAATTAAGCGCACGGATGAGTGTTGCCATCCAACAATGTGGCGGTGTCGCTTTCCGAGAATTCCAGCGCATTCGCCTTCAGTGGAGTCATGACTGGCAGTTTCGCACACAGTAGGATGTTCGGGCGTTTAGAGTCACGATGTCGCGCCTTTAGGCTAGTTTGTCCTCTGTACTGTACTCAACTTGCAGCTGCTGAATGGATCCAGGCTGGTGCACTTTCAGTCCAGTTTAGTCTCCATGTTGAGCAGGTGCATTCTTCGACGCATTAGTCAGAAGATAATATTACCTTTGCACGGTATACGTGCGCAGTGTGGCCCGTATCAAGCTCGTCCCCATGAAAATTTGTACTATTAATAGCACGCTTAACTATATATCAAAGTAAAAAATCGTATATATTTTACTAGTCAAATTAATACCACCCACGCCATCTGATTAATTGCATTTAGTACAAAAAGGAAACTTTTAGAAAAATTGACTGTGTACCGGTTGACTGTGTACCGGTAAAGGAATTCACCCAATCGGTACTCCTGTTGGTGGAATATATTGTCAATTCCACCCAAATTTGCCGAACGTGGGCGATTGAGCGGCCAGACACCTAAACCCCTCCCTATGGTGGTTGGAACATAACGGATAACTTGGGTTGGGCGATTGTGGGGTTTGGAAATTTTGTGTAGAACTCACAATAGTGTGCACCACACTAATCTCTGCTCGTCTTGGACTGGTGGCATTCTTGCAAGCATGGGGCTCCAGGAGAAGATCAACGCCAACCCGACGGTGTACGCGGTCAATACGTCGGCGGCCAAGAAGTACGATGTCTACGACGCCAAGAACGAGGAGACGGCCGACCCGTTCGATGCCGAGGAGGTCTTTGGTACGCAGCGCACTCTGTAGGATCAAGAGCCTGGTGCCCATTTGACAACCTTTGTGTCGAACGCCAGAGATCGTGCGCCACATCAATGACCCGGAGCACCCGCTGACGCTGGAGCAGCTCAAGGTCATGGCGCTGGAGAACATCCACATTGACGACGCCAAGAGCCGCCTGGTGATCTACTTCACGCCCACCATTCCGCACTGCAGGTATGCGCTATGCGAGTCCGCTCTCTCTCCTTGAGGGGACAACTGACCTTCAATTCTCTTTAGCATGGCCACTCTGATCGGCCTCTGCCTCCGCGTGAAGCTCCTGCGATCGCTCCCTGCGCGCTTCAAGGTGGACATCCTCATCACGCCCGGCACGCACTCGTCCGAGGCGGCCGTGAACAAGCAGCTCAACGACAAGGAGCGCGTGGCGGCGGCACTGGAGAACTCGCACCTGCTCCATGTCGTGAACAAGTGCATCGCCAACACGGACAAGTGATTCGACAGATCCCCCTCTTTGTATTTTAACGGCCTGGCCGATGAAGACTACCACGCTCTCATAAATACTCCTTGACTCCATGTCGCTATCGTCTGCTCTGCTCTCGTGCCTCCAGTTCTGCGATCCGCCGCAGCAAGTGCTCGCGTTCCTGCAGCAGATCCTGCACCTTGGGCTCTTCTTCTTTGAGCTTAACCTCGCTCTCCAGCCACTCGCCGTCCATCTCGTAGACCATCTCGACCGAGTCTTCGAGACGGAAGATGTTGCCCACACTCTTGCCAGTCTGACTGTGTGGCCGTCGCATTAAATCTTCGCTGCCTCGCCTCAGCGCCATCCTTGAGCTGGCATCCGCTGTCTTGACGCGCTTCTCGTAGCCGGAAGCCTCTCGTCGCATCTGCGAGAGCGCTTCTGGCACTGCGAGTCCGGCTACTGTCATAGGCCGATCGAAATCTTCAAGCGGATGGTCTCGAGCGTGCGCTTTGCGGAAGGCTGAGCTCAAAAGGAGGATCTCGTCCTGGAACTCGTCCTCCCACTGCTCTTTCTGGTGCAGATAGGCCTCTTCGTCCGTCCGCACACGCGAGAGCATGGTCTTGCGAGCCCTCGCAGCCTCCTGCCGCATGGCCAGCCGTCGTTGCTGGTTCAGTCTTCGAAGTTGATCCACTTTGAGCTTGCGCAGTGCAGCCTCCTTGCCCAGTCGTTCTTGGTCTACTTGTTCTCGCAGTTTGTCCTGCCGCTCCATGCTGCCTTTGTACAACAACTTGCGCTGTTGGTCGCGTTCCTGCGCTCGAATCTCCTGGCCCGTGGTCGCATTGCGGCTGAAGAAGTCTTTCAGGATCGGTGCGGTGTCTTGAGCAGCAGGCGGAGACGCCGAGTCTTGGTCTTCGTCGTCTTGATATCGGCTCGCCAGCATGCCAACAGTGCTGTGACTTGTGAAGTACGTTTCCTTGTTCACTCGTGGCTCGCTGTCGCGCCGCTGGGGCGTGACTTTGTCTGCAGCAGAGTTCATTTGCTGTCGTCTGCAGATAGAAACTGCAGACGCTCGTGACGGCGTCGTGTTGTGGAGTCTGCCTTCTCTCACGTCGTCAGCGTCTGGGGCTATGTCGTAGGTGACGAATGGACACACTTCAGTTGTGGTCGCCTCTATTGCTCTCGTGGAGATCGACTCCGACGGATTCAAAGTCAATGGGGCACAAGCGAGACTCGTCTCGGACGAAGCCTGACGCAATGTCGGTTGTACCTTAGTCTGTGAGCCACTAGCTGAAGTCGACGCAGTCGCCTGCCCACTCGTGTCCACAGGCATGACCTGCGTGCTCCGTGAGGCGTGCAGCTTCTTCGAAAAGATGCGCTGGCTCATGGCGGTGGTGACCTTGGCCATCCACGAATCCGCTCGCGATTGGCCATGAGAAGCGCTGCGCCTCCGTGGCTGGCTGTCCAGGATGGTCACTGCGTGGTAGTCCTTGTTGTCGTCGCAGAGACTGTTGACGGCGGTCGTGCGCCTGCGTCTCTTGTCTGCCATAACACTTGCAATTGAATTTCGATAGCTCTTGGCAACGAGCGCATGCAGCGGAGCCTTCTCCCGCCAAATGCACAGCGCAGGAGAGACAGCCCAACGTCCTCGACGTTCAAAATAGCTCCTCGACTGACAAAACCGGTCCAGCCTCCGATCTGAGAATATCATAACTCCACTCATGGCTACACTGGCGTCAGTCAATCAGCCAAAGCGACATACACTTTTGGTCTCGGCAGGATCTTTTATTAAATAACAGATAGATGGCACGAAGATCCCGCCCTGGCCGCAGCTCCGTTCACAGAGCGAGCGCTCCTACTCAGACCGAATAACGAAATAGAAGGAGAGGCGGACTTACTTAGCGTCGACTGCGAACGTCCACGATGAGCACTGTGACGTTGTCCAGAGAGCCCAACTCAATCGCTCGATTCACGAGCACTTGGCTCAAGTCGTCCAAACTCAGCCAAGGGTGGTTCCTACTCCAGAGAGAGCGGGAGTGTGAGGCTGACTACCTGTCAAATACTGCAGAGCTCTAAGCGTACCTGATGCAGGATGCGACCTGTTCGTTCGTGAGCACGTCCCAGAGTCCATCAGAAGCCATGACAATGTAGTCGTCTTCAGTAGTGAGCATGTGTCGGGTCACGTCCGGCAGCGGCATGACGAGCTCCTTCAGCTCAGCGTCGCCAAAGGATCGAGCGACGGCCAGTCGTCCGTTCACGCGTGGCACGCCCTTGACGTAGAGCACCATACCGCCCGCGTCTTCAATGCGCTGCTTCTCGGACTCCAGGCCGGCCTTGTGGTCCGTCGTGAGAGCTGTCACGCCCTGGCGAGAGAGCAGGATCGCTCGACAGTCACCAACGTTGCAGATGTACGCTACGCCCTTGCGAATCAGCAGTGTGACGGCCGTCGAGCCGCCAAAGTCGACGCCCGACGTGTCTCGCTTCAGGATCTCTTCGTTCAGGGCCAGCGAAGCCGACTGCAGCGCATGCATGAGGTCCGTGGCGAACTCTGGTGCCTGCAGCAAATACACCGGCAGCAGCAGCGCCAGCATAGAGGACGTGTAGTCACCGCCGTGGCCGTCAAACACGCCAAAGAACGACGTAGTGGTCGGGATCTTCTGACGCAGCAGCTTCTTTTCGTCGAACGCCGGCGCGTTGCCATTCGTGACGTACGACTCCAGCGTGCGCTGGGCCAACATGTCCTGCAGGCCGGACTTCTTGCGCTCCGTGGCGATCAGTCCCTTGGCGAAGAGCTCCAGACTGTTCACGACGCGCGATCGGTCCTCATTGGCGGCGCGAATGCCGTTGCTGGTGGCCACCGCGAAGTTCTTGCTACCAAAGACGATATGGGGGTCCACAACCGTAGACCCGCGACGTATGGGCGGCGGCCCCGCCACTGGCGGCAGCTGGCTGAAGCTGTGGCCGCCGCCGTCCACCAGCCCGGGGCCGCCTCCAGGCTGCGTCAGGAACGTGCCGTCGACGCTGACGGTGACGCCGCGCAGCGGCTGCGGGTTGGACGACCTGCGCCAGAAGTTAGAGAGCCGGCGGCGGAAGGACGGGCGCTTGGGCTCGCTCGCGTCCAGCCCCATGACGGCGGCCACCGGGTCTCGCGCGCGACCGACCATGGGGGAGAAGAGGAGATGTGGCGGAGAAGACAGGTACACCGTACCCACGCCATCATGACAGGAATATCCCTCCCGCAATGGCACGACGCCGATTAATGCGAGCCACGAACCCACCCCGACCCCGCCCCTAACCTGGCTCCCACCTCCACCTAGAATAAGTGAAAGTGGAACGCTCACTATTCGTTGGCTTCTAAAGATAGCTCTGGACACTTTGCTTTGTTAAGCTGGAATGGAAAGCTTTATGTGCAGCAAGCTTCCAGACACTCTTGCCCTTAGTTCACTGGATGTCCGATAGTAGTGCGTGTACATTCCCGCACGTTAACGCACAATCGTACGCGTGCGTCCGTACATTTGTACATGTACAAGTGAGCGAACACATCCGCATCCGTACAATCGTACACGTGTGCGTGCGACCGTACATCGGGTCAAACGGGTGAGTGGACCACATGAAGGGCTCAGCTATCTGAGATCTTTATTGTCGCTCTATTTAGTTCTGGGCATCGATCTGCTTGGACGGATGGCTCTGCTGAAAGGCTGGGAGCTCCGACAGCGTCTCTGCGATGCGCGAGATGGTCGGGTACTTGGACATGTCCACCTTGAAGCGAACAGCGTTGTAGACCTGTGGCTCCAGGTATAGGTCGGCCATCGTGACTTGGTCTCCGATGCAGTACTTGCCTGAAGACAGCAGCAGCTCCTTCTCGAGTCCAGCAAAGCCACGCTCGATCCACTCGCGAGCCCAAGCAAACTTCGCAGCAGGCTTTTCACTATCCGGCAGATTCTCCGTCACCTGCAATCACAGGAGTGAGGGACTCTGCATCAATAGTTACGCGCTGAGCAAGGATTGCCTACCTTTGACATGACGGCCAGATTCTGCACGGGCTGGATATCACTGCCAATGATGCCGCAGATCTTGCGCACTTCCGCCCGCTTAAAGGGATCACTCGGCATCAACGGCTTGTCCGGATGCGTCTCTTCCAGATACTCCAAGATCGCACTTGACTGGCTAAGAGCATGGTTGTCGATCACCAGCGTCGGCAATCGCTATTCATAGGCAAAGTCATTGTAAACACCAACCACTACTGTAGTATTGCATACAGCGTCGCATTCGTCTCTCACCTGGTTGGGGTTGAGCTTGGTGTACTCCTCCTGGAAGTGCTCGCCGCCGCCATTGAGCAGATGCACGGGTTTGTACTCGTACTCGATGCCCTTCCAGGCCAGCGCGATGCGCACGCGCCAGGAGCAGGTGCTGCGCCAGTAGGAGTACAGCACGGGCGGATGCGTGGCCTTGGCAAACTGCATGCGCTGCTTCTTGGTCGGACTCTCCATCTCGGTGCCTTTTGGTCAGTGGCCCAGGGAGTGGGCCGAGTCCAACTTCAACCTGGTTAAACCGATCAATTCATCGTCTTCGTATCCACCTGATTGGTCGACGCCCTGGCTCAATTCACGTATCAATTCATTTTTGAAGCTCGTCAACATTCCACACGTGTACCGGTTAAACTGGTACCATCTGTTCTACTGTCTGACCTCTTGGGCTGGCCATCATCCAGGGCGTATTGTGCCTTTCTGTCTTTTTGCCCTCCGATTTAGAGTCCTTCGTACTTGGGAAGGTAAATCGGACTTACGAAAAAGTGGGTTCAAGCATCCTAAACTTTAGCCTAACCTCAAAACCTGTAGGGTATAAAAGTAATCCAGGTATAAAAAACGGTAGGATTTAGGCAAGTCATATTTTCTTGCGCTGTGGAGTTCATCATAATGAACCATGGGTAGAAGCAAATTTAGGCTGAAATTCTCTAGATTTTCATGTGGTATAAAATAGATAGGTATTTAGTATTGTGCTAAAATCGATGCAACATAAGCACATTTAATTACAATTTATAGGTCTATTATCGTGTCAGGTCTTCCTTTATATCTTCGCAGGACTTTATATAGTCTTAAAAAGGGGTATGACCTATAAACTTGACTCTGATGAGGAGGCCTGTGGAAAGGTTTGCTAACACTCCGAATGGCGTGAAATTTGCCGCCATTCGGACTTTTTGCTCCCCTGGTAGGCTTTTTCTTCAGATAAAAGTCATTTGTAGGAGGGTGCAGACTTCAGAAGAGTAATATGTCTCAACTGTGATTGGCTAAAAACAATTTTAGTGAATATCCTATTTCGGAGTGTGTCCTCTCCTAAACCTGATCTGAAAACCTAACCGCCTTGTCAAAGAAGGTAGTTTTTGTAGTCTGATCAGCCAAAAAACTTTAAAGGCACAATACGTGGCGCCCATGAAGCCATCGGAGCAGGTGATCGACGTGGGCCACGAGGCTCCGGACCCTAGAGAAGACGTGGAATACGGAGACCGCTTAGGTGACGAGCTGGACGAGCAGGAGGACGACGAGGAGATCGAGGAAGAGCTCGAGGATGAGTACCGCCCCGGCACACAGGCCGTGCCCATGCACTCCCCAGGCGACGACATCAGCGGCGAGCTGTTGATGGACGCGGACGAGCTGTCGGACGGCCGGCCGCGTGGACTCTCGAGACTGCGCAACCGTGTGTTCTTCCAAGAGGATGCACCGTCCAGAACCAGCATGCGCAACCGCGAGCGGATCCTGCAGCGCATTTCGCTGCGGAGACGCAAGGCCGGACAGCAGGACGACTTCTTCTGGATCGCCATCCTGCTGCTCAATCTCATGTCGCTGGCCGTGCTGGCGTGTCTGAGCATCTACCTCACGCAGACGGACTTCTTCTCGTCGCATCAGATGGATCTGTTCGGCACAACGGTCGACAATCGCTTCACGGTCGTCTCGCAGACGGATCACCACGCCAAGATCCTGCTCAAGAGCGGTTCGTACAGATCTCTAGCTCTGTAAATGCCAATATGCACTGATTGCGCTCTATGGACGCTAGGCTACTCTAACTCCAAGTACTCAGAGGCAGAGATCGCATTTGCCAATGGCGAACTGCAGGTCGGCCGCAGAGCTCTCGCGTCTTCGGATGTGCAAAGCTTCTACGGAATGTCCATCTACAATAATGGCACTGCCGCATTCACGAATACGCTCACAGGTGGGGGCAGTCTTGAGTCCCAAGTCCAATGCGTGGCACTGATCTTGATGGTTCTTTGATGCAGCTCCGATGATCGTGGGCGAATATCTCCAGGCGGGCAAGGCGCTGGTCTTCCAGGACGGATCCGTGATGACCACAGCAGCCAACAACTCTGGAGGCGTGAAGCAAGAAGGCGATTTGAACCTCGTCTCCACCGCAGGCTCTGTGGTCGCCAGTGCTGGTGGCAACCCTGTGCTCGTTGTTAACCAGCTAGGAGCAGTCACCATCGCCAACGTTGGCGCCGAAAAGCCGCAAGCCATGGGCATCAAGCTCGATGCGGCGCGAGGGCGCATGTCTATTGCGAATGAACTGTCGATTTTCCAGAAGGGGAACACTTCAAGTATCTCGACCAAGCATCCGCTGCGTCTGAATGCGAGTATGTTGACCGCACCACCACTCAATGGATGAGGCTGTTTATCTAATGATTCTCTTCATGCACAGCTCGCATCTATGTGGGCAAGGCAGATGGATCTCAAGTGACGTTGACTTACCCCATTCCAGCGAAAAGCAGTCATGCCAAGGACGCTGAAACGGAGGACGCTGACGAGGCCACAACTCTGGAAGTACTGGGTCAATCTTCGACAGCCATTCAGCAGGGCGGCAACGTACGCATCGCCGGTGGTGATGGCTCAGCTACAGGTGGAGACGTCGTTATTGTCAGCGGTAAGACAACGGAGGACGAAGAGGTCACATATGGATCGGTGATGATCAACGCCGAATTGGATGATACTGCATCGTCTAAAACGGAGATTGGCTCTGAAAGTGCCACACACAAAGTCAAGCTTCATGGTCTCGTGTCCGTCAACATGAATGACAATGCACCGGCGAACAACCAGACCAAATTCAACGTTGCTGGCAGCGTGTTTGGAGTCAGATCGAAGCAGATCTCGATAAACAACCGAATTGTGGATGATTCCGGTATCGCTATCGAGTCGAAAGCGCTTCGTGTTGGAACGCAGACTGCAGATGTGAAGCTTGGTGGACTGCAGCACTCGGAGGTGGCGATCGCGGGTATGAACGTGGACATTGATGGTGACCACAGTGTCACAATCGGACAGAATTCGGATCAGATTACCATTGGTCGATCGTCCCTGGATGGACAGCAGGTCGAAGTTCGCTCAGGTACGATCACTGACCTCTGTTAACGCGCGCTGTGCTTAGTCGCGCTGACCTTATAATGTGTAGAATCGATTACGCTGGCGTCCAAGGCTGGAATTGAGATTAACGAGGAGGGCACGAACGCAACCACCACAGTTCACGGCAAGGTCATCTTCGGTTCGCGCTCCGAAGACAACTTGACGCTCCCAGCTCTTCAGATATCAAAGCGTTTCGTGCAAGTGAACGCGAAGACTTTGTCGGTTGGAAAAGGTGGCGTCACGGAATCCATTGCGCTGCGTGCCTCTGATATCCAGATCGGAACACGCACCGCTGGAAGCTCTGTGAAGATATATGGCAACGATTTGGCTATTGAAAGCCAAATCATTCAGCTTGGGTCTACAGGTATGTGAAGCTTTTCATTCCCTTGAAAGTATTTGTGTCTGATTTGGATGTGTATATAGACTCCTCTGTTGCCTTTGCCGGTAAAACTGTCTCTATGAATGCTACGGACAAGGTGCTACTGGGCCAGGACTCGACGTCAGTCGTAATTGGTGGTAGTGAGACTGAGAAGGTCGCCGTCACGGCTGGTGATCTAACACTGAAAGGTGTGCATTCTGGTATTTATCATTATTGTGGGATGGAATCTTACAGCTTGCTCTTGTAGGAGACGCTGCGATCAGTGGGAATTCGTTGAATGTTAAATCTGGCGAGATCTCTCTTGGTGGAAGTGCAACAGATAAGGTCACAGTCGGTGCCAAGTCTGTGAAAAAGACATCGCTGGAAGGAGTTTCAATTGAAATTGGAAGCGATGCTACCTCCATTTCTATCGGATCGGAATCTGGAACGATTGATTTGAAAGGTAACAAACATAAAGCGCCTTCTATGAATCGCGAAATTTACATTTGAATTGCACACGCAGGCACTGTTACTCTCAATGGCGATAGCCTCCAGTCCCGAAGACGTTTGCTGGAGATGGAATCGCATGTTGCGGTGCTCAATGCTGAGCATGTGATCATTCCAACAACTACAGCGAGTTCGGAGTTTGTGTTCCCCTTCCAAGAAAGTCTTGGGTCTGTTGAGAGTGCGTACGATGTTCAACGCGAGCGTGCTCTCTTTGCTGTGCCTTTAGCTTCGGACCATTTGGCAGGAAATGTTGAGCTATCGTTTGTGCTGACTGGTCTTCGGTTGCGGGTGGATCCGTCAAGTAGAGAGTTATCCGCATGGCCGCCATCAGACAAGATGCGGTAAGTGTCTTGATCATACTGACTCATTCATATCGGTCGATATTAACGGAAGCTTCATGTTTGCTTCAGCTGCCGAGTGTACAAGCAATCAAACAATTCACCCAGAAATTCATCAGTCGTCTTGGAAATCGCTGGACTACTGGAGTCGTGCACTGACACCCAATGTGATGATGGAATCTTCCTCGGAGCGTCCAGCCAGCGTATTGTACGCGTCGATTCAGGCGACCAGCTTTCTGCGCGCTGCTCTGTGTCAGTGCGAGCACGTGGTGACATCTTTGTGGATCATGCCCAGTTTTCTTTCACTAGAGTATAGTTTTGTTACGATCTGATTTTGTGTGGTAGTAAGGTCGATGATCGAGAGCTCAAGATAGTCCAGTTCGTGAGTCAAACGTGAATGAGTTGCAGAATCTGTTGTGCCTTATCCTGAATTTCGTCGTGGTCCGGAAAGCACGCAAGTGCGGCCTCAGCAACTTCCACGACTCCCTCTCGGCGCGCAAAGTCTTGTAGACGGCTCGTTCCAGACACCATATTCAGCAGCGCCCAGCTCCCATAGTGCTGTACTTGAGCGTCTGACGAACAGTTCAACATCGCTGCAATCACGGCTCCAAATCCACCTCGAGAAGCAATTTCATCGCACATCGCGTCTGTAAGACAGAAGTTTCAGCAACGGCCCCTTGGAGCAGATCGAATTGTGGTATGTACCTGATCCGGCGAGGGTAAGAAGAGCCCAGCAGCTCCGTTTCTGGACCCCTTGGTGTCGAGGAAAATTCTGCATTCCCTGCAAAACAGTCTCGATCCCGCCCACTGACACAATTCTTGCTCGGTTGCTTTCTGCAACGACAAAAGCATGAGAACGCCATGATTTTTGCCAATTGACTCTGACACTGTATCGGTCGTTTACTAACCGCTGTTGTGGGACAGATTAGTCAGGAGTACGCACACAGCCTCGTGGACCTTGGGCTCTTCTCGAAACTGGTTACATGCTCGGAGAGCGATTTCTACAATGCCTTCTGCTACAAGGATAACTCGATTCCGATCGTGATTGAAGACGATGGTGCTCAAGCATTTGCATCCTTCCAACTGGAGTGCGAGACTGGCGTGGTGATCTTTCATGACCGACGGAACCGTCTTCAGCACTCTGCACTCGGGCAAGTCATCTTTTAACGCTTCTACAGGTGGACAACCCGAACAAATTGTTAGCGTGAACCCGCCCCAAGTTAAGTGTATCGACACCACTTGCTACCATTTCCTTTGACAAGAGCTGTGAGCTGTTTGATATGCCCCAGCAGTTGAAGCCCGGTATCCGCTAACTCCTCTCCATCGGCTATTCGATCGCGCTCGATTGATCGAATACACTCGATTACTGGCGCATTTTGCGCAGTTTGGCATATTGCGGGGATGCTCGGATCCACGCGACTTCGATTGCGAGCTCGTTTTGCTTTGCTTGGCGATGAGTTCTCTCGGTTTTGCTTCTCCACGCACTCGGAACAATATCCATTCTGTCCGACAAGAAAGCGTGGTGCGTCACAGTTGGGAGTCAGGCACTGCTTCATGCGTCGAGCTCGTTCTATGCAGCGTCAACAAGAAGTGGGAATTCGTCAGCACAGCGGAAGCAATAGCAAAAACGTGTTACTGCGATACCTTGCTCTTCACGTTGCATGAGTTGTTGGTCCACTTCCTCCTTCAAGCCTTTGATCGTGACATTGAGCGCGTTGGTATCTGCAACAGAGCTCTCATACCTTTTCTGATTATATTCAAGATCTTGCTTCAGAGTTTCAATTTTCCCAGCCAAATCGCGACTTTGCTCCTGAAGTGCGTCTATTTCATTTTGGCTCGTCTGGATTTTTGTCTCGAGGCTTTGAATCAGTGCATCTCGTTCTTGCGCATATTGAGCTAACTCCTTCATCTTTCGCAAACCTGAGTGAATGTTGTCTTTAAGGCTCGCAATTTCGCTGTCTTTCAGCTGGAGCACATATTCGTTCGTTGATTTAGGATCGAGCTTGCCAGTGGGGCTGTGTCGTAAAGCCAGCGTGTAATTGGATCTCTCATCTTCCAGCTGGACTAGCTGGCAGTTTAGTGCCTGCAGTTGCTTTTCCATCACGCGACGACCGACTTGCTCCTGTTCCCAGCGGTAAATGGTCTGCTTCAAGCGTGCCTCCAGATCCTCCATGGCTTCTCGTTCTCCACCAACTTTACTCGCTAGCACCGAATTCTGACGCTCTGTTTCGCGTAGTTGGTGGAGCACGTTTTCTTTGTCGTCGGTGAGCTTCAGCACTTCTTGAATGTACCTTTGCTTTTCCGAGCGTTCATCCTCCTTCTCAGTTTGCAATCGATGATACTGCGTCTGCTGAGCAGCTATGGCTGAGCGCAACTCGTCAATCACACTCTGTCGAGTGGCGATGGTGCGCATCAGAGCGTCTTCTCGTCTTTCAGCGCGTTGGTTAACCTGAGTCAGCGTGCTTACATGCAACCGAAATTTCCGAATTGAGAGCTCCTGTTGAGCTGAATGCTGTTGAAGTTGCTCGATCTGCTTCACCAGGACGTTGAAGCTGGTTTGCTCTTCCACAAGTTCCTGCTCGACCGAGGTCAATCGCTTTAGAGCGACTTGGCAGTGGCTGTCGTATTCCTCAAGCTTGCGCTCAACCTGCTGGGCTTCTTGGTCCTGAAAATACCGATCTACGTGCAGAAAGCTTGGAAAGCTTGCACTGGAGAGTTTTATTGACTCCAATTGCTGCTGTCGTTCCTCGTCCAAAAGACGCAGCAAGTGTTGTGCATTGATTGATTTCGCCTCAGGAACATGCGAATTCTTGTCATTGATATCTACATCAGGCTGAATCGCTAGACGAATTATCTGCTCGAAGACCGGATCTAACTGCGTTGCGCAAGAGATTTGATTGAAAGACTCAACATTTGGAAGCTCGCGCGTGCACATTTCAAGCAGCAGGATGCCAAATGCATACAAGTCCTTCCTCTGTTCAGTCGTTGCAGAATTCTCCTCAGAAGTGGATCCATTGGAGCTCAAATCCGATTGCATTATATGGTGCGTGCTATGGTCGTGTTGGATCCCTGCTAGATTGTGAATTAAATCCTCACCAAAGCGGCGCAGCTTGAGAATGGTCGGACTTCCTTGTAGCATCACTTTCTTGCTGGTTAATACGACTCCGAAAGATTGCTGCCGCGCGTGGAGAAAGGCGAGCACCACCAATACCTGACGGGCAATGAGCGCGATATCTCTTGGTGAGAGCACCATTTTCTCCCTGTGGAGGACGTCGTAAAGACTCAGTGGAGTATATTCCAGCACGACAGCGTCGCCAATGGCTGTGATGCCAAGGATCTGCACAAGATTCTGAGTTTGCAGAGGGATTCGATCAGATTCGCATTTATCCCGTAGCATTGCATCAAGAGGGACTTACTGGATGCAGCCACGTGGTATCTGCGTCCTGCAGAGTAGTGAGCGTGGCATCTTGAAGACGGCTCTGGAGAGGTGTCGCTCGCACCGTGTGCACTACGACAGGCGTACCACAGAAAGTCGCTCGACGCAGTTTGGCCGTGCGCGTCTGCTTGAGAAGCCCATCATGCGAATTATCAACCACCAAGTCACTCGAGGAAATCTGTGGGATCCAGGACTTCCGCTCTGTCATTCAGCCTTGCTGCGCACAACCAATTTGGGTTTCAAGCCATCGCAAACCATGCGTGGCGTAATTTTAGCGCATCGAACGATCTCGGACTATGACGACGTCTGGTGTCTAAATCCAGTGTTCTGCAGCTGACGCGCGCATTTTCTGACGCATGGGCGTTGTCTCGCGTCTCATGAACAGAGATAGTGGCGTGGGTCTGGGTTCGCGTGTCCGGAGCAGCCAGGACTGCAGAGATTGTGCAATGAATTTCTCCACGAGATGATGTAGGCAAGAATCAACTAATCTTCCCAGCTTCTATTTTTGTGGCTGCCGCTACGCTCAGCTTCCCACAAAGAGACTGAGATACGCCACGCGATCTTGGCATGTTGGGCTTATGCGCCGATGCAATGAGAGCATTCGACATTTCGCCACCAACGACCCGCATCTCATTCGTCTAGCCCATCATGTTGGCTCCAATCTTGCTCGCTCTCGTTATATCGATTTCCGGAGCACAAGCTGCCTGCTCCTCTAGTCAATGGGAAATGAGTGTCGAAGGCATCGAAGGCATTTACTGCGTCGACGCGCAACCCATTTGCATTGCTCAGATCAGCACGGGATCGTGTCCGATGGTGCAGGATGGCCTCCCCTACGGATCCTACTGTGGCGTTGTGTCGTCTGGTGTCTACGGCTGCAAAGTCCTGGACGCGAACTCGATTCTGGCGTATCCCCCGGCCATGACACCGACACCAGCACCCAGTGAGACGTCAACACCGACTGAGACGCCGGCACCAAGCGAGACCCCTGCACCAAGTGAGACTCCAGCACCGACGGAAACTCCGACACCGGCGCCGGTGTCTATTGCGAGATGCAGCGCTGGTCAGACGGAAATGAGCGTTGAAGGAGTCGAGGGTATCTTTTGTGTCGATTCTCAGCCCATTTGCATCGGTACAACGAACAATGGCTCGTGCCCCGCAGCACAGGAAGGTCTCCCTTCGGGATCCTACTGTGGCATTGTCCGCTCCGGAGTCTATGGCTGCAAGGTCTCGAGTGCTGTCTCGCCAACTCCAAGTGTGACACCATCGGAAACTTCTGCATCTTCAACTGAGACCCCAACTCCGGTCGAAACACCGACACCAACACCAAGTGAGACGCCATCGGAAACTCCTGCACCTTCAACTGAGACCCCAGCTCCGGTCGAAACACCGACACCAACGTTGGCTACTGGTCCGTCGTGCAGCGCAGACCAGGTGCCCATGAGCGTGGAAGGCGTTGCCAAGGTTTTCTGCGTTAACTACGCTGCCTGTAGTGGCGATATCTCCACTGGCAACTGCCCAGGCCCGCAGGAAGAGCTGGAGTTCGGCTCGTACTGCGGCATTGTGAGCACCGGAGTCTACGGCTGCAAGCCCTTGGGCGCGGATGGCGAGCCTGTGGACACGCAGTACGGGCCTCCGGTCAACTGCACGGGCAACGCGCTGGGAGACACACCCGTGAGCGTAGTCAACGGCACGCGTCCAGGCTTCTGTACGCGCCAGCCTGTGTGCACGGCCGACATCATCGGCAATTGCCCCGTGGCCCAGGACGGCCTGCCAGTAGCCTCGGTCTGCCAACTCATCCCCACAGGCGTCTACGGCTGCGTCATGCGCAATTAGAGTGACACTCCATCTGCATATCCACTCAATTGTAACACGTCTCACTTTCCCTTTTCGTATCTTTATGAACCAGAAGTGCAGTGTGAGCCGGATGACGAGCACATGTTGTTTGCGAAAGTTGTACACTCACTCTGATTAACGAGCCGGATTATGAACTCAAAAGGGTGCGTGACAGATGATAAGCTCATTTGATTTATAGGCGACTGTGGGCTGTCCCCAAGCCACTGCTTTTGCATCGTGGACAGTACATATTCTCCAGCGTAGCAGACAGCAATATAAAGGAACTCCAGCAAAGGTATTGTTTCTCCCAGCTGGCCGACGCATATGATCAAAGGTCCCACATCATAAGGAGTGAGCAGCCACGCAGCCCACATACGGAGTCTTTCCCTCCCCCAGATGACCCCAACTCTGTCCAGTGCATTTTGGCAAACTATACAGTTATGCATACTGTTCACCTCCCGCACACTCAACTCGAACGAAAGCAAAAAGCAATTAGTAAGCACACCCATCTCATCGGAAGATCGTCGTGTCGGTCTTGCCGTTGGCCAATTCGCGCATTCCATCCGTCGCTTTGCGTAATGGTGCTCGTAAACCGCTCTATTCTCAAAATTTGCATGAGCTCTTGCTCATGTAACGTAGAAGTCAGCCGGCCGGCTGTAGGATCGCTTTCTCTCTCTTCCGTCTGCTTCAGGACAACGTTCTTGGGTGCATGCTTGGCATATCAACTGGATGTCAGACACACAGTGGTACTACCTAACTTAAAGAGTATATCTAATACCATATTCTATATATTTCGAGTCAATCTTGCGAAGTTTTTCAGTGAAAACAGAGAGGTTTGGTGCTTCAAACCAGCTGGTTTCGGCCCACAAGAGGGGTTGTGGGCATGTTGCGGGAAGGAGGGGCAGCAGGAAAGACCAGGGATCACCATGGCGACCACTCCGTGTTTCCAGCCTGAGTATGAGCATGAGGTTGCTGCGCTCCTCGGCCCTGGCGCTGTTGCTCTCTGCAGCGCTGGTCCAGGCCACGGATATCGATACAGGCTTCACTGAAGACGGCAACACGACCTACTGCGAGGGCATCACGTCCGACTCGGGCTCCAATGCGCTCGCCTTCCCCAATCTCAATGCCGACAGCGTCGGTCGCTGCCCCGTGGGCGTGTCCATGACGGCCTCGGCTACCACGATCCACCTCAGCGACGCCATCAGCATGACCTGGTCCTCGTACGTAAATTCGGCCGTGTCCAACAGCATCTTCCCCAATGCCATCGACACGACCACGGGGCTGCCAGGTAACGTGCTGGACTCGTGGATGAAGGCCTGCCTCTCCGGCACGGAATGCGGCACGGTGGTCACGCCCACGACTGTGGGCTCCACGACGCTCCAGACCGGCGCGTACGACTCGGATGGCACCAAGGACCTGTGCGCCTACAGCTTCTCGTTCACGGCCACAGGCACGTACATCATCGTCGGCAAAGTCACGCTGCCCGGCGACTCGACGCTTAATGTGAGCGGAACGGAGTACCTGGCTTTCCTGAGCGTCACGGTGGTGGACGACAGCGTCACGATCACAGCCACGCCGACGCCCACTCCGACCCCCACGCCCTCCAGCTCCTCGTCCTCATCCTCCAGCGGAAGTGGAAGCGTGGATGCTAGCGAGGCAGGCTCGGCCTCTGCATCGACCTCAGCTGGAGACTCTGGGTCATCGGCAGGAGTTGCCTCCGATACGGACGCGTCCTCGGAATCCTCGACGCCCTCAACGACCACCAAGGCCAGCTCCAGCACCGGCTCCAGCAGTGGCGCCTCTGCGTCGACTTCGAGCTCGTCCACGACGTCCATGTCCTCCGGGCTCGTTCTCGTCGCCTGCGTCGTGGGCGGGCTGTTCATGGTCGCGGTGTTGGGAATGGCCTTCGTCACGCGTCGCCGTCAGCAGCGAGCCGAAGCCAGTAAGAGAGGTAACGGCGGAGCTGCTCTGCGTGCCATGGGAGGTGCCAGCGCTGGTGCCGGGGCTGGAGCAGCCGGTGCCGCTGCCGCTGCTGCTGCCATCAGCCGCAAACGCGCCGACAAGGATGATGACTCCGAGGTCTATATTATTAACAACACCGGCCGCAGCAACGAGGCGATGGCAGAAGAAGCCCCACCGCTCAGCGTGGACAGCATTGCGGTGCTGCCAACGCCCAGCCCTCCACTGACTCGTGGATCAGAGATGGCAGAATCCCCAGCTGCGGCCCCAAAGCTTTCGGCCGCGTCCGATCTGTCGTCGCTGGACAGTGAACAGTGCCTGGACTCCATGTCCAACTACGATGAGTCCTTCATCGACAACTCGGGTCAGAACTACAGCATCGGATCACTCCAGTGGAAGGAATCTGAGTACGCGCGCAGCGAAAACAGCTCCGTTGGCGCTTTAAGCGAGGTCCCCAAGGGAAGAGGCTTCAGTGTCGCTAGCAGCTCCAGCGACTACTCCATCGACAACAGACCGACTCGCCTGGAGTCGGAGGTCTCAGTGGATTCCTACGGCTTCCGGCCGTCGCGTGTGAGTGCCGCCGACTCGTACAGCTCGCGCGTCTCAGGATACACGGGCGGGTACTCGCCTACTAACAGCAGTCGACGTGGATCTCGAGCCAGCACCTTCTCCACCACTGAAAGCTTGCAGGAGATCTAAGCTGCTGGCTCCGTGCCTATCAGAGCTCCAGCTAGATGTAGCTAGCCATGTCGCCTCATAGATGTTCCAGTGTCGTTCTTTTAAACGGGTGCGTCGTATCACCACCACATACTCGTGTGTGTATACCAATCCTGGTCGCCCTGGCACCAGCTAATCAAAGCAAAAACACATTCAGCCACATTCGTTTTGACCTTGATTCATGTTGCTTAATGCTTTCCAAGTCTATACAATATCCAACGGATCGATCTTACAGCATCTTGTGCTCGATCATGTGCTTCTTGAGCACCTCCGCAGTCTCCTCCGAGCAGTTCACCAGCGGAGCGCGCACAGAGGGCGAGCACTTACCCATGTAATCCAGCACCTTCTTGATCGGCTGCGGGTTGGATTCCGAGAACAGCGACTTGACGAAGAAGATCTGCATCATGCAAGCCAGCACGTCAGCCAACTGCTCACGACACCAGAGAAATAAAGAGAGATCCATGAACGCACGTTTTCCAGATGCGCCTTGCGAGCAGTGACAAAGTCACCAGCCAAGCACGGGCGAGTGATGGCAAGCACCTTGGCCGGGGCTAATAAAACACAGCAGGAGGTGAGCCTCATGATTAAGCGAGAGTGGGATGATTATCAAGCAGCACGTACAGGCGTTGGAGAACACACTGATGACACCCTTGGCACCAATAGACATCATGGGCAGAGTTAGGTTGTCATCGCCCGACAGAATAGTGATATCGCAAAGCGAAGCGACTTCCGAAGCCTAGTGAGCAACAAAACACCGTGAGTAAACGGGCATACCGCTCTACGTGCAAACAGTTGTATGATCTCGTACCTGGTCCACGGACCCAGTGGCGTCCTTGATGGCCACAATGCCAGGGATCTTCGAGAGAGCGACGATGGTCTCGGTCGTGAGCGAAATGCCAGTACGGCCGGGGATGTTGTAGAGAATCACGGGCAGACCGACGGCGGCGACGGTCTTGAAGTGCTCGTACATGCCCTTCTGCGTGGGCTTGTTGTAGTAGGGGCAGACAACCAAGCAAGCGTCGGCACCGGCGTCCTTGGCGGCCTGAGTGAGACGCACAGCTTCGACCGTACTGTTGGAGCCCGTACCGGCAATCACGGGCACGCGCTTGTTGGTGTACTTGATGACCTCAGCGATCACCTTGTCGTGCTCTTCGTGCGAGACTGTGGGGCTTTCGCCAGTCGTTCCCATCTGCCACACAGAGAAAGAACGCGTGAGCAACTATCGACATGCTGCTCTAACGCATTGCGCAACTCATCATACCGGCACGAGACCGTCAATTCCCTGCTCGATCTGCCATTCGACCAGCTCGCGCAGCTTCTCGTAGTCGACGCTGCTGCCGTCGGCCGAGAAGGGCGTGACGAGGGCCGTGAATGCTCCCTGGAAAGACATGGTGCTGCGGTTCTGGGCTTCGGAGGCGGTTGCGAATAGCGGAATGACTGGTGCCAACTGCCCGCACTGCGGTCACTTCAAGCTCCAAGCCGTTTGGCAAAACACATCGCCATCGCACAGGAAAATTCTGTCAGCTAACAAAAAACCTCAAATGTGGCACAAATGACCCACACCTGGACCCAGATACACTTGTCACATTACGGTACAGTGTACCAGTGTACCGCAAACGTGGCACAGTGGGATCTCCCGCCAGTTTTGATTTTTTGAAAAAATCGCATTGCGTGCGCCAGCAGGAGTGATGGTCCGTGGCCCAAAAGGCCCCCATCACCCACGGCCAGTTTCTCAATTCACGGTGGAAACCCCGCTTTCCCTTTCTCCAGTGCGCGCGCGCGGGAACTCGGCAGACGAGAAAGACGGCGGCGACGGCAGCATGGAGGCGCTCAGGGAGCACGTGGACGTCGTAGGCGACAGGTTTGGAGGCAGCGACTGGAGCGCGACGACTGCGGCGGCCAAGGCAGGGCGTAAGCGCACGCGCGACGACAACACGAGCGAGTTCGCGTGGGAAACGTCCAAAGAAAACGTGATGCCGCTCAAGCGTGGTCGTAATGTGCTCGAGTTGAACAAGGCCTTACGCACGAATGGCTCCTTCCAGGAAAAACTCAAGGTGGAGAAGATGGCGCAAGACATGGAAGCCAAGATTCGCGCGTACGCGGGCGAGGACCCACTGCACGAATGGGTGCAGTATATTCGGTGGATTGAGATCCACATGCCAGAGGACACGAGAAAGAAGTTTTCCGTGCTGGAAAAGTGCACCCGCGTTTTGAAGGAAGAATCCAGATACAAGAACGATATCCGCTACGTCCGATTGTGGATTCAATACGTGAGTGCTTGTGCTGAATGCTCCAACAGCTCTTGTCATCGGGAACTGATCATGTTGCTGCTTTGTTTATCTGTGTGTAGGCTGACCTGGTTTCCAACCCGAAAGATATTTTCAAGTACTTGTACCAGAACAAAATCGGCGAACAGGTCGCGCTGTTCTATGTAGGCTGGGCGTGGGTACTAGAAAGCATGGGTAACTATCCCCAAGCGCACAAGGTGTACCTGAAGGCAACTCAAAAGTAAGCCAGACTGACATCGTTTGCCCTTGTTATGAAGTATTTACGCTGTATTTGTTGATTGTAGGAAAGCACAACCACAAGAATTACTTGGTCGCAAGTACAAAGAGTTCCAGCGTCGAATGAGCCGCCATTGGCTTCGAATGAATGGCGACAATGGACCAAACTCAAGCAGTGAGGTAAATCAGCGCCACGCCCTTGAAAACCTGTCCGACTTGGCAGATATTGAAGCCCTGGATAATAACACCAATCACCAGCAGCATGTCCTTGCCCGAGCACAAACCATCCAAAAAGCAAATGCTCACAAACCGGTATTTACCATTTATGAGGATCCCATTGATGCTGATGTCGATATTTTTGATGGCAATGTTCAATGGAAGAAGCTTGACACGGTTCAACACCAGAACAAAGAAAACGACATTGCACCCGGACGGTGGAACCAGACTGTCATCAACCAGTCGACTGAAAGTATGTCTAATGAGTTCACTCCCCACCAGCCAGTGCAACCCTTACAAGTGTTTGTGGACGAAGAATTTTCGACGTCGGGTATTGGCAAAGAGCGTCCAGTGGAAACTCTACTTGATCGTGTGCCTTCGCTCCGGCAAAGAATTGATGGAGCATCAACAGAGGAAGAGCTCCTAGCCATGAAGCCACTAAAAAATTTCGGGGGCGAAAGTACGGCACAAATCGGACAAGGGCCAAAGGCTCTACCCAAGAGGCAGAAGAACCCATCATCGGCTAAATCGGAAATCATTGCTTACGATATTGAACTGCTCAAGACAAAAGATGCAGGCATGTTATCGTTTGAAGAAGTTCGAGCTCGCAAATACGCGAGTAGAGTCCAGCAACACCCTAAGACGGTGGCTCCTACGCGTCAGGAAAACCATTTTTTGGCACAACCAGCTCAGCCATCGTTGCAGCCACAAGCATATCAACCGACTCGTACGAATTCATTTTTGGCTGCAAGCACGGTCGTCAATGCATCCGAGCCCTTTGATCGGATCACCCGAAAGCTCAGCTTTGCTACCACAGCAAAACCGTTATCCCCTCGACGACGAGTTTTGACTCAAAACAGTATGACCTTAATAGGGAATGCTGTTCAAGAAGATGTCACCATTAACACTCGTGTTGCCATGTCAGAGATCGATGTGATGTTCGGCAGTCCTCAACGACCACTAAAGCGACAAGTGCGAGAACTGCGACCAGTGGATCCTGTTGAAAGAAAGCTTCATTTCAGCGTTATGGATGACTCAGTTGATAGCGTTGCGCCAAGTCTACATGATTCTATGGTCAACGACGGAAATGAATCAAAACAGTCATTCCATGTCTTTATGGATGATACTACCGACACACCATCTCAGATCGCTCAACCAGCAAGTAAAGCCAGCATCGCGCGAAGTTATCCTCGCAAGCCATTAGGTAGTCGTGAAGATTTGGTGCGAAGCGCCAGAGTCACGAACAAAGATATGATCATGAAACTTGAAGCGGACCAGTCAACTGATGAAGACCAGGCTCCGTCGTCGCCAAGGAGGTAGAATCTCGAGTGCTCACCATCATTTGCCATTTTTCTATCGATGTATCCGATGTTTGGTCCCCGCTACTTACAAGGAGATCTGCTCTGCTCTAGTCTGTCTCAGTCGAACCTCCAAGGTGTGCAACGTGTGACCCCGGAAGCTCCAAATAGGTATTGTAGTGCAGTTCTTTCCTATATCGGAATGTCGTTCTTCGTTAGCAAGCATGAGTGTGCTTCGTTGACACAGTAAATAAATTTATTGCAGCCTGATGTATTTTAGATTGAAATGCTTGCCGTATTAAATGTTTGCGTGTAAACGTGCATGGGTGTAATCTAACGTGCTATCCATGGAAAAGGTGCCCCAAGCAAAATACAAAATATACAGCACACGAAGACACAGAAAAATTGACATCTGAACGCCCAAGTCCACATACGCGACTTTTGGACCCATATTCCATTGAAGCTCGTCGTGCCATGGTTACTTGCAGCAAAGTGGAAGCATACATGATGTCAAGAACCGAAGACGTTTCAGTTCAACCCATCAAAATACCCACGCTTCCTTGCGGAAATCCACAGCGACGAAAGTTTAAGAAATCCATCGTGATACATATCGATCAGAACATGAAGGTTGAAGTTCATGGGCTGCTTGGATCAGGCGCTTTTGCCCACGTATTTTCAGTTCTCGTCAAAAGTTGCAACCTGGTCAGCAAACACATGGCGATGAAGGTAAGTGAGGTTGCTCGATATCATGAATATTTATTCTAATATCCTACCAAGTACGAAAAAAATAGAAGCTACTTGCCTTGGGAATTCTATATTTCCAATATCGCGCGTGAGCGACTGATTTTGCATCACAACTACGCCGCCGAAGATATCACGATTCCAAGATTTGGCCGCCTCAATCTATATTCCGTAAGACTGTGTATCCGTTATACTCTGGAGATATGTTTTTAGTAGTGTTTGACTGGATGCTGCTCGTCAGAATGGCTCAATGCTGCTGATGGAGAAAGGTTCAGCAGGCACCCTTCATGACCTGCTTAATACGTACAAAAAGGTACGATCTATTTGATCTATCCTTGCAAGTTGAATTCGCTTACGTTCGTTCCCATTCAAGCTCGGAAAGTCATTTCCGGAACAAATCGCAGTGTTTTATGCGATTAAGATGTTGTACTCAATTGAGCAACTTCATACGGCACGCATTCTTCACGGAGACGTAAAGCCAGACAACTGGCTTATCACGCCTGGTGGGTGTGACTGGGTTTTTCCATCTGCCCGCACGTCAGAACCAGATTCTGGAACGTACAGAGCTGGCGACTTGCGTCTGATTGATTTCGGAAGATCCATTGATCTATCGCATTATTCAGATGAAACTGCTTTTATTGGCGACTGCCATGCTAAAGGCTTTCAATGTGTCGAGATGCTTGCAAACAGGCCATGGACATACCAAATTGATTCATTTGGTTTCTGTGGATCTGTACATTGCATGCTATTTGGAGAGTATATGGAAATCGCGAGTGAAAAAAATCGTGATGGTTCCCGAAGATGGCATATTCGAAAGACATTCAAGCGATACTGGCAAGTTAATATGTGGGAAGACATCTTTGACGAACTCTTGAACGTTGAGAGCTGTTCAAAACAGCCTTCTCTTTCACGTGTGAGACGGCGTTTGGAAAGCTACTTCACGAATAATGTGCACCACCAACAGGTACGTAGCATATAGCAGAAGGAGATGGAGAGCGATGTTTGGCTGTCTGACTCTTTTACGTTCGTCGATGTAGGAGCTGCGTGCACTTTTACGTACCCAGGATAGGTTTCTGACGACTTTGAAAGTGTGATGAGTTCAAGGCGGATCGTGTCGAGTTGCATTTTCTTCCACCGTCTGCTCGAAAAGTCGCAGCGATGGACGAATGTCCGCATATTTTATCGTGAAGGTCCGGTTTAAAGGGGTGCAAATGAAACGCGTTTCATCAACGGAACTCAGCTGCTTCGCACTTGTCTTTTTCTATTTAACTTGCGGTTGAGTATAGGGACACGCGTCTTTTCAACAACGGTTCATTCACGAACACGACTGCGCCATGATGGTGCGCGCAGACGTTGCGTGGTTTTCACCAAAGGTGTCAAGGCCTGACAGACGCTGCTCGTGTTTGCTTTGCGCTGGAATGCATAAAGGATGGGAGCAACATCCAAATAGCCGGCGCTCGATCATGTGCTGCTGGGGCTCATGCCTAAATGCTTGTGGGGCAAGGCGGGCGATAGAATTAAAGCGATGGAGTTTCGACGGCTCTTTAGTGACTCATTCGGCAGAGCATACCTGCAACCTGTTAATTATGCTTCGGTACTTGGATGTTGAGAACGTCTTGAGCGTCAGCTTAGCCGATTGCGAAGCGTTTTGCACAACAGTGCGCGATGGATACGCAGACGACAATGGCCAACAATTTACGAGGTAACATGCATCTCTTGACTTGCTATATGTGCACGTATACTTACTTGTACTGAATAGGTTCTATCACAATTTCAACCATGCCATGGACGTCACCCAGACGCTCTTTTCTCTATTTGCGTTTACCGAAGAGAGAGAATTGTTGTCGCCAATCGAGAAATTGGTGCTATTGTTTGCAGCGTTGGGCCATGATATTGGGCACCCCGGCGTCAGTAATCGGTATCTTCTGGAAATCAATCATCCATTAGTGCAGCGGTATGGCAACACAAGCGTACTGGAAAAAATGCATGCAGCGAAGACGATGGAGCTTATCAATCGGCACAATCTATTCCAGCACTTGCAGGCAAAAGTAAGCAAAGCTTCAATACGCAGTTTGTTGGCATAGGCACTAACATTTACCTTTGTCATTCGATTCTAGATGAAACGACGAATGGAAAGGCTTGTGATCTCCACAATTCTGAGTACGGATGCTACCAGACACGACGCACTTCTTCAAACCATGTCCCAAATTATCGACACAAAGGAGTCACTCATGGTTGGCACGCTCAACAATCTCGAAAGATCGGACATTGCGTGCTTCCTTTTACATTGCGCTGATATTAGTAACCCAGCGAAGCCCTTCCAGATTGCAGAGCGATGGACCCATCTTATTATGAGGTAAAGCACCTTTTGTAACAGCAAATTAATCCAGGGCTCTTACGTATTTGCTGGTGCTTTCAGAGAATTCTTCGAGCAAGGCAGGGCGGAAAAGCAAGCAAACATTTCGATTTCACCAAACTGCGATGAGTTGACAACATTTGTTCCAGAGCTTCAGGTTTGACACATGCAAATGGCCAATGTTTTGTGATTCATTACTGATGCACCATTTATTTTTCAGATCCAATTTATCAATTTTGCCATACTTCCTTCGTTCACTATCCTTGCAAATCTTCTGCCCAAGTCATCGGAAGCGCTTGAAATTATACAAACCAACATTTCTCGATGGCAGGAGAAAAGAACGGAAAGCAACACTTGCAATGGAGACAACTCATGTAACACCAAGCAAACCAACGCCGCGACCAAAGCCCAATCAGGTTTTGGACTTGCACCAGTCGACGAGTCTGCGAAGGCGAAGCAGCACTATTTACCAAGAATCATTCCAGTGAGCAGCATTATTGTTGCGACATACGTGAGACAACCTGGAGGTCTGAGCTCGGGAGAGTGTATTTCGGATTTTACCGCTCCACTAGCAATCTCACTTCGCCTGCGTCGACCTCAAATCATCCGAATGCTCCTGGTTCTCATCATTTCCTTCTGCTACGCGTTTGTCGAGCGCCTGCACAACGGAGAGACATTGTTAGCATTTGAGTGCATCGGAACACTCATCATCAAGCTTGTGACAACTTATGCACCATGACAAGCGTTCTCTGTGATAAATGTAACGACACTGTACATACCGTCATCACTTCAATCCATTTGCAAGTGCGAGGGTCAAAGGAAATCTTCGCATCCAAGCAATCCTAATGCTCAAGAGATTCTTGCCAATAAATTTGCGATAATTGCCAGCAATTCACTATTTGACAACATGAACACAGAGACAAAAAGCATAAAACATAGTTGAACGGTGTCAATTCATTCATTTATGCTCCCAGTGTTTCTATAGAATTTCTCCAGCCTTGGAGCTCCTACCTGACTTCATTCTTCAATGACCTCATGACGGCGGGGCTCCGGATTGATATGGCGGGTACTGGTTTGGATCCGTAGCTCCAGGAACGGATGCACCAGGAGCAGCACCAGTAGGTGCAGCATACTGTCCATATTGATAATCAGCTGCCGCAGATTGGTCCCAGGATCCATAGTAGTTATAGCCCGCCCACTGCTGTTGGGTCGTTGCGTCCCAAGCTTGCGTCTGAGCTGGATAGTTGTACGCACCTCCTGGAGCCATTGGAGGCGGAAACGCAGTTGCAGGTGTCGATCCCAGGGTAACCGAAGTAGCAGCTCCCACAACGATTGGGGCTTGCACTCCAGGTGGTGGGGGAACCGAGGTCGTTCCCGGTGCACCCGCCGACTTTTGAGTCATCCACGGCTGGCTCGCTGCTGACGTAGACGTTGGCGGATTTAGCCACGGAGCCGATGACGCAACACCGATCACCGTCGGCGGTGGCTTGTTAGCCGTCGAAATCACTGGTTTCTCACCCAGCTGCTGCATAAACGACATGTACTCCTGGTCGATAGCAGCCTTCTCCGCTGCTGTCTTGTTCTTCTGCGTACAATCGCTTGTCGGGTGGCTCGAGTCTCCACAAATGGAGCATTTCACATCCGCCGCCTTGAAGGTTTCTACATGTTTTCAATTGAGGAAGGTTAGCCAGGCAAACAACAGCAAACATGGGTTACAACAGAAAGCAGACTTACGTTCTCTGTTGGGGCATTCCCACTGGCGATGACCCTTTTCACCACAAACGTGGCAGAAGTCGTCATCTCTCAGAGTGCCGTTGATCAGAGCCAATTCACGTAGCTGCTTTTGCTTGTGCGAGTTCTTTGTGTCATCCACAGGCACCAGCAGACTCGTGACCTCCTTCGCAGCTCGCTCGATCTCGTCTTCTCTCTCGCCCGTGATCAGCACATGCAGATCATCATTTTCATCCGACTGCAGCTTCTTGCCCTTGCTTCCTTCCTTCACGGAGCCACGGCCACGAATAGCAATCTTGCAGTTCGTCTCTTTCTCCATTCGCTTCTGCGTATTACCACGAGGGCCGATGATCAGACCGATAAAGTTGTACGACGGATACTCCTTGATCGGGATGTAGATCTTGCGGTGAAGCTTCTGTTTGGTGTAGTCGGCCGGCGGGCGGTAGAGCGGGTTGACCTTGACAAGCGATTCGATCACGTCGTTGCGCTGCTTCTCCAGCGCCGCCTTCATGCGCACTTCGCGCGTGTTGGTACGTTTGCCATTGGCATCGTACTGAGGCGGAGGCGAAGGTGAGCGGTTCGGATCCTTTTCAATGCGGGCTGCATCCGTCACGACCGTCACCAGCTTTTGGTTGATGGTATCCAGTGTGGCACGCAGCACAATGGACTGCTGCTGTTGCTGAGACAGCATCATACCAGCGGCCGAAGAAGCGACGACAGGAGCTCCAGCTGGCGCCCATCGCGACTTCTTGCGCTTCTGCTCTCCATTGGCTTCCGCCGTATCCGTCGGATCTCCCCAGCGGCTCTTGCGTCGACGCTTGGGCTGCTCCTCACCAGTCGTTGCTGGCTGCTCCTGCTTCGGCTCTGGGTCCTTTGCTTCAGTCGTGGCTGCTTCCTCCTTTAGCTTGCTGTCTCCATCCTTGGAACGGTCCGTGTCCTTGATGAACGCCTTGAGCACATCGCGATACGGCTTCCAGGCCTTCAGGTCCTGCCAGAAGAGCGGGAAGGCGCCGTGCTCCTCCTGTTCCAAGCCACAAGCACATCAGTCAGTACTCAGCCTCCCAGACGCAGCAGGCAATGGGGAACGCACCAGGAGACGGCTCTGCTGGCGATACCAGAGCTTCATCGGGTGGTGGTAGCTCTTCATCATGGCCTCGCGCTCCTGCTCCTCCTCGTAGTGGTAGCCGTCCGCCTCTGCAGCGGACTGATCCGCCTCTGGCGCCGGCGTCTTGTCGCCCACAAACGCCATGAAGGCCGCGAAGCCACCGTTGCCGTCGTCCGCCATGGGTCCGCCTTCCGTTTGCGCTTTGACTCTTTGGAGCGGACTGGGGTACGCTAAAAGGCCCCGAATGGGAAATCGGTGGCAGTAGTCCTTCACTACCGTAATGCTGAGTTTTCAGCCAATGAAACAACGCTGCATTTGATTTTTAACCAATCGAATACACCCATAAGGCGGAGCCCATTGATCCAATGATACGTTTTGGACGCGTGCGGTCAAGAGCAAGAGAGCTCAGTTGGGTTGAGCAATAATGGCAGACACTGCATCAGCTCTACTGCCGGACGATGTGGTCGAGCAGTTCGTGACTGTGGCCATCCTCAAGCCCACGCACGATACCACCATCAAGTCCTTCCAGGTAGAGTCCTCCTCCTCCCCTCCCCTCCTCTCCCCTCCGCTTATATACACTTTTTAATTTGATCAGCATGAAGCAATCGAACGAATGACGGCTGGGGCCATGCCGCTCAAGCGCGTGGCCAAGCAGACACTGCTGGCGGCCTTCCGCAGCCAGTACCGCTCCACGGAGACGCACCTGCGGGCGTTCGTCACGGAGGCGGCCGGAGTAGCCGGGTTCCCTGAAGCCTTTGCCGCCGTGTTGGCTGCCAACCTGAGCACTGTGACGCAGTCGTTCGGGAGCGCGAGGCTGATCGCTCTCCGCATGTCGTGCACCATCGTGGAAGCCGCGCAGAAGGCTCTGACGGCCGATGAGGCTCAGCCCGCGTGGCTGGCGGGCCTGCTGACGTCGCAGTCGCTGCTGCTGGAGTCCATGGTGAACGACTCGGAGCGTCTGCAGACCATCGCGCGCACCGCTGTTGAACGTCTTATCCGCTCGTACGCGGCACTGCTGCCTCTGTACTTGCAGACAATCATTGGCGCCAGCAACGACATGCAGCAGTACCAGCTCTGGCTCGTGCTGCGTCACGTGCAGCTGGAACAGGAGACCGTGGAGAAGCTCTGGGCAGCGTACGCCTTCTGGGCCTTCGAGTCCAAGACGCGCACGCTTGTGGCGCTGCAGAAGAACGACGTCCGATTGAAGGACCTCAAGTACGAGCAGTTCGACGCCATCATCAAGCCGGTCATGTCCAAGATGCTCAAGAAGTCGCCGGACTCGGTGCTCGAAGCTGTGGGAGCGTTTGTCTACGCGTCGCCGCTGGACTTTGGTCGCTACCTGCAGGAACTGTTCCTGTCCATGATCATCACCAAACTGCGCTCGCAGAAGGACGACGTCCGCACCCTGACCATCACGCTGGCCAAGAACCTGCTGCTGACCTTCCAGGACGTGCAGCACGTGGAGCTGCTCACAACTGAGATGGGCAATCTGCTGGATGGCAAGCACGGTATTCTGGCCCAGTTCTACCAGCGCGAGGCTGGCTTTGCGGTGCTTTCGGACGCCGCGGAGAGTCCGGCGCTCTCGCTGAATGCTGAGGATGCCAAGGCCATGGCTAACGCTGTGATTGCTGCTCTGCTCAAGGCCATTAACAAGGAAGCTCACGACCAAACGCGCCACCTAGGTCTCTTGGCCTTGGGCAAGTGGCTTGCGCTGGCTCAAGAGGTGTCTGCTGATTCGGTGACGAAGATCAAGGCGGGACTGGCCAACAAGAACGAAGCGGTCGTGGCTGGCTACTTGCGTGCGTTGACTGTGTTCGCTCGCAGCGCCAAGGCAACCAACGTGGCTGCTCTGAACGTCCTGGCGAACGAGATTGTCGCGATCATCAAGGAATCGAACAAGAAGACCACTCTGCTGCACTTGGATGGCGTCTTGGCTGTCGGTCTCGCTGGTCTCCTCGCTTTCTCCAGCAGCGAACTTGACAAGAAGTTTGCTCAGGAAGGCGTCACTGATCTACTACTAAACGGCAGCTCGTTTGTGGATTATTCCGTGAAGGCGATCCTAAACGGACTGAACGACAATGTGGCGAACGCTGCTGTGAAGGCGGAGGTGACGGCCTTGGCTGCTCTTCCGCCGGCTCTTTCGTGGGTGCTTTCGTCAGAGCAATCGGACTCTAGTGCGGCCTACAAGCTTATGGTCGACTTGCTGTGCTGCTCTGTGCGCGCAGTTCGTGAATCTGCCGAAGCTTCGCTCCGCATCATCTTCACAGGCTCGCTGGCGCACTGCGAAGGTCTGGCTCAGGCTTTCCGTGCCAAGTTGACTGCTTTGGCGATTGCTGTGGATGAATCCAAGGTCTTTGTGAAGGCTTCCGCCGCCAGCGATGACACGACGGAGGCTTCGATTGTACCTCCTGCCGGTGTGCTGCGACGAGCTCTTCGTGCGATTATTCCGGAGGCGATTCGCGATGCTCACGAGATCCGTGCTGCTGTGTTTGCTCCTGCGTTCCTGCTCGCCCACCATCCGTACCTGGTGGACGGAAAGAGCCCGGCGGCCTTTGGTCGCGAGTGGGACCACCTGAAGGTGCACTTCCTGCCTGCAAAGACTGAGGAGAAGACCAAGTCCAGTGAGGACGAAGACGAGGAGGAAGACGAAGAAGAGGAGACGAACGACGACCGCATTGACCATTTGATCGAGGCCGATGAGGGCATCAAGAAGGCTCTGATTGACATTCTTGCCAACGTTGAGCACGGCGCCCTGTATGCTGTGAAGCCTGTCGAACGCCTTGCTGGACAGCGTATGCTTGCCTCTCTCCTGAACTTTGCCGGCAATGGCGAAGGAGAAAGTGTGGCTCTGCATGAGATCATTCAAGAGCAGCTTGTGAGTCGCATTGACAGCGAAGACATCGCGTCCATCTCTGCGCTGGACGTGAGCATCTATTGGACTCCGGAGGACGAGCTGTTCGTGGTTAAGAAGAACACTGGCCAGGAGGAAACTGTCGTGGGCAAGAAGAAGCGCGGTGGTGCTCGCCACGGCACTGAAGACGAGCAGTGGGAGCAACAAGTGCGCGAAGAGCTGGAGCAGAAGAAGGCTGCTGCCAAGAAGGTGACGTACACCCGTGAAGAAAAGGAGCTCCTGGCGCAGCAGCAGGCGCGTCGTGTTCAACTGCGCAACACGCGCAAGACGATTTCGCTGGTGCTCGAGTCCATTGACATGCTGGCGCGCAACCGCCCGGATGAGTTCCACCCGGCGCTGCCGTATCTCCTACGATCGGTCGGTGTGCTGTCGACCTGTAGTCTCTTCGAGGCGGAATCTGCAGCTGCGCTGCGATCGCTGGGCAGAGCCATTTGCCCTTATCTGCTGCGCTCGCACCACGACGATGTCTCCAGCTCTCTCCGAGTTGTCCTCGCGGTTCAGCAGATCGAATCGACCAAGGCCAAGACGCAGGCTCTGACTCAGATGGTTGGCCTGTTCACTCGCTCGATGGCCAGTCTGATGGAGTATGTGTTCGGTTTCCAGTTCGACACCGAAGCCGATTTCGATGACAGTGCTCCGTGCAACCACCTGGCTCCGCCCACGTTCCACCTGGTCTTCCCGGTCCTGCGCATGCTGATCCTGCACGTGCCGGAGCTGCGTCGCTGGGCTCTGCCTCTGTTCGCTGCTCACGCTCGCATGATTCCGGAAGAAGAGGAGGAAGAGATTGGTGACGTCGCTGCCCAGCGACTGCTGCGTAAGGAAATGATCGAGTTGACTCTCCACTTGCTGGTGCAGAAGGCTGTGGGAGGCAGCGAGCCTATCACGAACCCCGACCTGGCTCCTGGACGTCTGCTTGCCAACTTGTCCCTTGGTCCGGCGCTCTCTATCGGAGAGTGGTCGCCAATCTTGGGAGATGACGGTCTGCTGTCCGAGCACAGCGATGTGCGTCTCGCCTGCTTGAAGGCTCTGCTGCAAGTCGCCGAGAGCGAGGAGTCGGAGCTTCGTGCCAAGGTGAACCCTCTGCTGACTTGCCGACTCTTCTGCTGCTGCTTCGACAGCGTTGAGGGCAACAAGAGCATCGCTAAGGCTGTGTGGGATGCGACTGAGTGCAAGCTCACTCGCCTGTTCGCCGGTCCCCTGCTGCTTCTGCTCAACCACATGCACGGCAATGTGCGTGAGAGCGCCGCTCTGGCTATCGCTGAAGGCATGAAGCAGTTCCCTGAGACGATCTCGCCGATCCTCAACAACCTGAAGGCTCAATTCGACAGCAACCTGCCCAAGCCTCTGGAGATGCTTGACGAGTTCGGCATCCCCAAGGTCCGTCGTCCGGGCCAGGCGGAGCCGCAGGAAGAGCCCCAAACGTACCTCCCTCGCTGCGGTGTCGCTCTGTGCTTGGAAAAGTCGGTGTCCGTGGCGGCTTTCTCGAACGAGAACGTGCTGGACATCATGTCGTTCGTGATCAACCACGGCTTGGCGGATTCCAACGCGGCGGTGCGTACGCAGATGCGCAAGACGGGCATCCAGATCGTCGATGTGTTTGGCGGAGGTGCGAACACGTCTCCTCTGCTCCAGTCGTTCGAGAAGCTGCTGGACAAGACGCCGTCGAAGGACCCCAAGGAAATTGCCATCTATGACCACCAGCGTGAAGGCGTGGTCGTGTTCCTGGGCGCCCTTGCCAAGCATATGGACAAGACGGACCCCAAGGTCTCGTCCATTGTGGACTCTCTACTCGAGGCTCTCAGCATTCCTTCGGAGTCGGTCCAGCGTTCAGTGGCGACTTGCTTGTCGCCGCTGATTCCGGCGGTCAAGACCCGAAGCACGGACATCCTGGACGATCTCCTGACGCGCTCCACCAGCGGTGAGACCTTTGGCGAGCGTATCGGTGCTGCCTACGGCGTGTCTGCTGTGGTCAAGGGACTCGGTATCTCTGCCCTCAAGCAGCACGACATCATTCCCCGCCTGGAAGATTCGATGAAGGGAGGCGGCGCGAACGCTCGCCAGGGCGCGATGCTTGTGTTCGAGTGCCTCAGCCAGCGCTTGGGCATCCTTTTCGAACCATACATCATCGTCATTCTCCCGATCATGCTCAAGTGCTTCGCTGATGCGAGCACTCAGGTCCGTGATGCTGCCAGCCAGACGGCGAAGGGCATCATGGCCAACCTGTCGGCCCACGGTGTCAAGTTGGTGCTGCCTTCGCTCCTGACCTCTCTCGAGGACAACGCTTGGCGTACGAAGCAGGCCGGAATCCAGATCCTGGGCTCTATGGCCTACTGTGCGCCTCGCCAGTTGGGCTCCTGCCTGCCCCAGGTTGTACCGAAGCTCACGATGGCACTGACGGATTCGCACCCGAAGGTGCGCGATGCTGGCAAGAGCGCTCTGCGTGACATCGGCTCGGTCGTGCGCAACCCTGAGATCGCTTCGATCTCGAACGCGCTGCTCAACGCTCTGGAGGACCCGAACAAGTACACGACGGAGGCTCTGCAGCAGCTGCAGTCGACGTCCTTCGTCCACTCGATCGACGCTCCGTCGTTGGCGCTGGTGATGCCCATCATCACGCGCGGCCTGAAGGATCGTGGTGGCGAAGCCAAGAAGAAGTCGGCCCTGATCGTCGGCAGTATGTGCACTATGATCAACGACGCCAAGGACCTGATCCCGTACATGGAGATGGTGCTCCCCAGTCTCAAGACGCAGCTCATGGACCCCATTCCGGAGGTCCGCGCCGTCGCTGCCAAGGCCATGGGCAAGCTGGTGAAGGGTCTCGGAGAGAAGCACTTCTCCGACATCCTCACGTGGCTGCTCGAGGTCATCAAGGGCGATTTCGGCAGCGTGGAGCGCTCTGGTGCTGCCCAGGGTCTCTGCGAGGTCCTCGTGGCTCTGGGCAAGGAGCGTGTCGAGGCCACGCTCTTCGACGAGATCTTCCCTCTCGCTCGCCACCCCAAGTTCTCGGTGCGCGAAGGCGTGCTCTGGATCATCGCGTTCCTGCCTCCTGCCTTCGGCAAGGGCTTCTCGGTCTTCCTGCAGGACGCTCTGCCGATCGTGGTCGCTGGTCTATCTGACGAGGCCGAGAGCGTGCGCGACGTGGCCATGCACTCGGGCCACGTTGTCGTCAACGCCCACGCGCTGTCGCACACCAAGGACATTCTGCCGTCGCTCGAGGCCGGTCTCTTCGACGACAGCTGGCGCATCCGTCAGAGCTCCGTCACGCTGCTCGGCGACCTCATGTACCGCATCAGTGGCACACGTGCTGTCGGCGTCAGCGAGGCCAACGCGGGCGACGTGGACGAGGACGATGACGCCGCTGGCAGCGCTGCCGGCGACAAGGCCATCATCAAGATCCTGGGCATGGACCGCCGTAACGCGATCCTGTCGTCGCTGTACATGATCCGCTCGGACACGTCGGCCGTCGTGCGCCAGAGCGCTCTGCAGGTGTGGAAGAGCGTCGTGGCCAACACGCCCAAGACCCTGCGCCAGATCCTGGACACGCTCATGGGCGCCATTGTGAACGCTCTCGCGGGCAACAACCTCGAGAAGCAGACCATGGCTGGCCGCACGCTGGGCGAGATCGTCCGCAAGCTGGGCGAGCACGTCATGCCCGAAGTGGTGCCGATCCTGCGCGCCGGTCTGTCTCCCTCGAACTCGACGGGTATGCGCCAGGGCGCGTGCATCGGTCTGGCGGAGCTCATCGACAGCTCGACCAAGAAGCAGCTGGAGGACTTTGTGGACACGCTGGTGGACGCCATTCTCGATGGACTGTGCGACGAGTCTCCGGTGGTCATTAGCTCTGCTGCCCAGGCGTTCGACGTCCTGCAGAAGAGCATCGGCTACCGCGCCATTGACGAGACCGTGCCGCATCTGCTGCAGCGCATCAAGTCGACCAACATGGCGGAGCAAGCGCGCGCTCTTCACGGTCTGCAGGAGATCCTGCGCGTCAAGTCTCGCGAGGTGCTGCCGTACCTCATCCCGCGTCTGCTGGTCACGCCGCTGAGCACCGCGACGGTGCGTGCGCTGTCTCGCGTGGCGCAGGCCACTGGCCCCGTGATCCACTACCAGATCGAGCGCGTCTTCGCCACTCTCATCGGCCAGTACGTCCAAGTGCTGCCGACCAACCCGCAGCTGGCGTCGGACATCAAGACGTCGCTCACGGACATCACGCTGAGTGTGCAGGACGTCGGCGTGCACTGGCTGGTCATCGAGGTCTGCAAGTATTGCGAGAGCGAGGTGGTCGAGGAGCGCACGCTGGCGTTCGAGCTCATCGCTGAGTTCTGCAGCCGCACCAACTCGGAGTACAACGACCAGGCCGCCATGCTGCTCAAGCAGATCGTGGTGCATCTGAACGACTCGGAGGAAGTGGTCAAGGCCGCGTCCAACGCGCTCAAGGGCATGAACGTGACCATGCGTCCCGAAGTACTGTGCAACCACCTGGACTTCATCCGCCAGACCATCAACTCCATGGTCAGCGACGCTCGCCATCGCAAGGGCGGCGTCGGCGCCACGGGCGAATACCTGCTGCCGGGCCTGTGCATCCCCAAGGGCCTGGAGCCCTTCCTGCCGAGCTACCAGCACGCGCTCATGAACGGAACGCCCGAACTGCGTCAGAGCGCCGCTGCCGGTCTCGGAGAGCTCGTGCTTCTCTCGAGCGCGGCCTCGCTGCGTCCGTACCTGATCAAGCTCACGGGTCCGCTCATTCGTATCGCAGGCGACCGCTTCCCCGGCCACGTCAAGGCCGCCATCCTGCAGACGCTCGAGATCATCCTGGGCAAGGGCGGCGTGGCTCTCAAGCCGTTCCTGCCGCAGCTGCAGACCACGTTCGTCAAGGCGCTGAACGACACGGCCGCCGAGGTGCGAGCCCACGGCACGTCGGCCCTCACCAAGCTGGTGTCGCTGAGTCCTCGTGTCGATCCGCTGATCGCCGAACTCACGGAGAAGCTCAAGACCACGACGGGCGGCATCCGCGAGGCCAACTTGGACGCCATCACGTCCGTGGTGCAGCAAGTGGGCGACAAGATCTCGGCCGCTGCCAAGGCCAGCCTGGAGGAGGCGCTCGAGGAGCTGCTCGAGTCCACCGAGGACTCGGTGCACGAGCGTTCCAGCCGCTGTCTGGCGCTGATCGTCGCCACCGATGTTGAAAGCGGAGCTGCCACTCGCGCTCTGAGCTACGCTCTGTGCAAGAGCGTGAACGCCGCGGGCGAATCCTGGGCTCGTCGCCACAGCGCTGCGGTGTTCATGGAGCTGGTGCTGCAGAAGAACCCGTCGTGGGTGGCCGATGTCGCGCCTCAGTTCGCGCAGACGCTGACTGTGCTGGGCATGGACGACCACGTGACCGTCCGCTCCGGTGCCATGACGGCCATCGGTGCGCTCGTGAAGCAGAACCTCGCGGAGGTGGACACGTTCATCCCCATCCTGGTGGGCGGCATTGAGCACACGCACAAGGACGTGTGCAAGAGCGCCGTCAAGATCGCCAAGCGCCTGGCCAAGCGCGACCCGGCCGCCATGCGCACGCACCTGCCGGTGCTCGTGCCCTCGGTCTTCCAGCTCATCAAGGGCAACAACATCGCCGTCAAGAACTCGGCCGAGCGCTCGCTGCTCTACCTGCTCGAGGTGCAGTCCCGCCCTGAGACCCTCGCGACCTTCGTGCGCACGGCCGATGCCGTCAACGGCAAGATCATCGCCGAGTACTCGCGCCGCGTGCTGGCCAAGCTCAAGGCCGACAGCGGCGACGAGAGCGATTAGTCTGCTAGTAGGAAGAGAGATAATGAATGAACTGTTGATTCTGAACGGACTTGCGGCCTGTTTAAATTAGAGATGGAGACGGAGAGCTAGCCTGCGAGGTGGTGGAAGTTGGTCTCTCGGCGCGCTGCCGGATCGGGCGACTGGGCCGTGGCGGCAGCGCCTCTGACGCGATGGCGCACAGCGCTCTGGCCTCGTGTCTGTCGCGCCTGCTGCTCGTTGGGCACGGCGCAGATGCCAGGCTAGAGAGGAGAGCAATGGATTAGCCACGGAGAGACCGAGATGGGACAGAGATTGACTCACCCATCGCCAGCGGATGATCATGGACAGTGCCACGGGGTACGCGATGATGGTGGCTGCGATGGTCATACCCACGCAGTCGCCATTGGGGAGCGGGCCCAAGAAGTGCTGCCACATGATGAGCACCACAGTGGACTGCACGGCTGCCAAGACATTCGATCGTGAGCTTCTCTTGCGACATCCCAGCAGACAGACAGACCTCACCTGCAGCGAAGAGCGCCAGGCAGGGCGAGACGCCCATGACCGACAGCACGCGGCGCGAGGGGCTGCCCAGGTGCAGGTACATGGCGCAGAACATGGAGACCACGCCGCAGACCAGACTGGCGATCATCAGGCCGCGCGCGATCTCCTGCACGTACTGGTTGCCGCTGTGCGTATCGCATAGCAGGGCAGCCTCCATGTCGGAGATCGGGTCCCCGTCGTCGGGGCTACAGCAAGAGACAGCAGAGTGAGCGCCTGGCATTGGCATAGGATCAGTCCAAGGACACGCACTCGGTTGGCAGCGTGCGGTTGAGCTGGTTGCAGAACTGGCGCCAGGAGACGTTGATGTCGGAGACGTTGGCCTTCTCCACCGTGATGGTCCAGAGCCCCGCGTGCACGTCGTCGCTGAAGGTGAGCCAGTGTGTGCGCAGCAGAGCGATCCCCATGAGCGCGCAGAAGACCATGGCCAGCAGGATCTGGTTAGCGTTCGAGAGCCCATACTGCCGAGGCCACCGCCGGCGTCGTGCCATAAGAGCAAAAGGGCAAATGGAACAGGTTGGATATTGGCAAGTGGGACACTCGGTGTTGTAACCTTTTAGTGGGTGATACCCTGTATAAATAGATACATACCATATATCATACACTTAGTGGACGCAATATGTATACACCTATGTAAATTAGTATTAGGACTGAGAAGAGTCAGTTAGCGTAGCACAGGTGTTTGCCTTGTTGTTATGTGCTTCAGCTTTTTAGACCTTGGCTGATATGCATAAAGATACCCATACGCCAAGAGAGGTTCAGATGGGGATTATGAAGTAGTATATGCAAGTCCACATAAGGGCTCCTTTGGTTACGCTCAGAACAAAACTCTTTACTTCTTCAGGCGGTCGGTGCCGTAGGCCACAGCGGCACCGGAGCCCACGGCCAGCAGCACGTTGCGCGCCGCCTTGATCTTGCCTCCTGTTCATGCACACAGAGTGAGTCATCGGCTGAGCCAGGGGCGCAGCAAAGAGACGCACCGATGAGCAGCGAAGGCAGACCCACGACGGCCACGAGGCCAGCGACAGCGGCTTCCGGGTGCTCGCGACGGAACTCATTCACCTTGATCAGCTCTGCAGCAGCAAGCGATGCAGACAGTCAGTATTCCTGTACAGAGACCCAAGCCAGATCGCTATGCGGCGTACGCGTTTGCGCAGACGCGAGTGCCGACTGCACAGGGCGAAGCTGTTCCGCAGTTGATTCCTTCGTCGCCTTGAGCACGATCTACAGAGCACAGAAAGCAGGAGCCATCGATGGCAACAGCCCAGTGAGTCTCAATATCCTATCCAATGGCTCAACCGTACATTGTCCTACCTCGGTGTCGTGGAGCTGGTGGTTGATCTGTTCGCGGGCGGCAGCGATCTGCTTGCGCAGGACGGTGCCATCGGCAGACTCAGCCTTCTCGAAGACGTCCACGACGGGGCGCATGGCCTCCCTGACGCTCTTGATGGCCTGGCCGCCCACGCGGTGGATGGCGATGCGGGCCGAGCTGGTGAGCTCCTGGGCCTGCGTCACTCCCTGCTCCGTGGTCTGCTTGACCTGGCCGAGGCCGCCCGAGACCACCTGGCGCACGCTCTTGGTGGCGTCGTTGAAGCTCTCGGACACGGCGGCCAGCGGCGCCTCCCACGGCTTGGGCTGCTTGTCGTTCTCGCTCGCGGTCATCTTCACGTCTGGACTCAACACGTCTATCGCGAGTGGCGGTCAGCGGCGCATTTCCTTGAAGCTGCGGCGCGATTTCATCCAATCAATTGCGGGTTCTGTTGACTAACGCGTTTTCATTGGTGGATTCAAAACAGGTCCACAGATTTAACGCCTGTGATTGGTGGATATTGAATGTCGACCACTGTGCGTCACCTCATGGATTAATCATTATGGGCATGGCGGAGGAGGAAGAGGCCGAGTGCTCGCAGCTGCAGGCGCTCGTGAAGGAGGGCTTCCCGTCCACGAGGGGCACGGAGGCCAGAATGGGCGTGTACCTGGAGCTCAACGACCTGCTGCGCGTGGAGGACAGCGAGGCGTCCGTCCGCCAGCTGCAGCGCCGCATGCCCATGCTGCTGCGCGAATTCCGCCACGACCTGCAGCACGCGACGGAGCCCGACCTGCTGCACGTGTGTCTGCGCACGCTGTCGTACTTCATGTACCACCAGAGCCTGTCGGTCGTGTTCACGGACGCGCAGGTCTCCGCCTTCCTGTCGGACATCCTCACGCGGCTCTGCGCCACACAGGACGAGGTACGCGCCTGCTTCCGGTGGTGGTCACGACCTGTCGGATCCACTGACGCTCTCTCTGTAGCCCACGTACAAGCTGTGTCTCTGGTGCCTCGCGATGCAGAACTTTGGTGAATCGCGGCTGAACCTGCTGCCGCGCATCGTGGAGGCGCTGGTGCAGGCCATCGTGAACCCATTCCAGTCTCGACCCATTGAGCTGCAGGCGCTCAAAGGCCTGCACACGCTCATGACCAAGCACCCCAAGACCATTCTGGTAGACGCAGAGCTGATGCGCATCTGGGTCAAGCCTATCAGCAGTCGGCTGGCCAGCAGCGATCGATCGACTAGGGAACAAGCGCGGCTGATCCTGCAGCTAGCTGGAGACCACATGCAGGAGTGGGACCCAGAGGCAGTGCAACTTGTGCAAGACTGCATGGAGCAGTACGCTCTGCCGAGCATGAAGACCCAAATGGATCAGGAGCGGAACAAAGAGGCGCTGGCCTTGTGGACGCTACTGCTGCTTCTGCTTCGGCCCCGACTGGCCTCGAACCTGAAGCTGCTGAATGAGATTCTGTACATCCCAGAGGTGTCCATGAGGCATACGGACGGTGCAGTGCGTCTACTGAGCATGGAGGCCTGGCGCCACCTCGTCGAGGTGTTTCGCCAGAACCCCGAGTGGATTTTCAAGAAGCCGATCCTCCAGCTGCTGCTGCGGCCTGTGCGCGCGTGTCTGGAGGAAGAGGCGCTGCGGAATGTGGTGCACGCGTCGTTCGTGACCTGGAAGACCATTCTGGACGCCATCGTACTGGATTTCAATGCATTTTGCAGCTCTCAAGACAATTCACCCGAGCAGATTCAGACGAACGCCAAGCGGTGGAAGCGGTGGTTTGATGAAGCTGTGGCCAAAGTCATCGCCGTGTACGTCAAAGCACGACTCAAGAGCAGAACGGAGAAGCATGCTGATGATTTGCAACTGCTGAGGACTTGTGAGCTCTTGTGGCGCTTGGATGGTGAGAAGGAATCCTTGACTGAACTTGACAAGAAGGCTAACACTAATGCTGAAACTGAGTCGTCTACCGATCTCCCGATTGCAATTGGAAGTGAGCTGATTGGAGTGGCGTTCCTGCTTCCGGATGTACTTGCGACAATTAGAAAGATGATTGGATTTGCCCAAGCCCATTTTACAGCAGAAGCTCAAACTCAGTTGGTCTCTTTGATCCTCGCCCTGTGGAATGGAATCTGCGGCCGATGCCTTTTGTCTGCCAGTGAGGATGAAGACAAAACGAATTCCAAGCTGCGTCTTCGGCTAGCGCGACTTTGTTTGGACTTTACATTTGAAGTGAAGAGCTCTTCGCTCGCTGTTGCTAATTCCGCCGCTGGGAATAACGAACCGGCACCGGCAGAGCCTTCTGCGGCTTCAAATCCTGATGGGGCATCCATTTCTGACTACTATTGGCAGATTCAGCTCATTGCGCCAGTGGTCCGCCGAATTTCCTCTGGAAAGACGCTGCTCGATCTGTTCCTTCACCCAAAGAGCCAACTTCCTTCGATCGTGGTGGATCGGATTCGCATTCTGCAAGACAAACACGAGACCTTCGCGAAGCTGCTAAGTCGATGGGGACCAGAAGCTCCAGAGAACCTTCGTGTGGATATTTTTGCAAAGAGCAGTGTCATTCCATGTACACTGCTGTATTTGGTGATGGAGTACGCTGTGATGTTGGACGATGGACATATGGATGATATCATGAGATGTGACGTGCTGGAATCGGTAATCGTGGCTGTTGAAAGGCTGGCCAAATGTGTGTTAGAGAGCGATACTCTGACTACTGCAATCCAACGGTTTGTCGGGTTTATACAGAGTGCTGTACAAGCGTATCGGACGTCACAAAAGAGCGATCTGACGTTTCTGATGGACCGGCTTCAAGAACTTGCCCAGGGCTCTGGTGCGTCTGCCGTCGACGAAGTCAGCGAAAATGTTGTTCCCAGTTTAGAACAGCCAATTCTGGTACAGAAGAAGTCTGGTGTCTCAAATGAGACCGCAGATGTTGAAAAGGAAGTGCGACCTGCTCACACAGATGGCACTCAGACATCAGCCGCATTTAGCAGCCACAATATCTCAATGCCATCAGACGCAAGTGCATCGTCTCCATGCCTTCTGGTAAGCTCAAATGTATACACGGCATCTGCAAATCCTCCGCAAAAAGCTCTGGAGCCGGCACCCGTAAGGCAAGAATCCGATGACACACTGTCAGCTTCAGGCACAGGACCAATCTTGGCTACGCCCAAGAAGAAGCGTCTGTTCACGACTGAAAGAGCGGCCCCAGCCACTCCATCAAGAACTCCAATGACTCCGTCAAGAGCTCCGCAGACTCCTTCTAGGGTCCCATTGACTCCTTCCAGAGCTCCATCGACGCCTTCAAGAGTCCCATTGACTCCGTCAAGATCCGTTGCCACTCCTAGAACCTTAGCAGCGCCTCATTCTGGACAAGCGAAAACCACAGCGAACGACTCGACATCAACCTCTATTTATCCAGAACTCGTTCACTGCACCGAAGGAATCGCCACTCTGTATCGCCATTTCCCACTGGCATTTCGGCCGTTCTTTTCGTTTTACAAGATCAGAACGATCGGAGACCTGAGCTCCATGTCGCTGGACCAAGTCAAGTCCTTCGGAATAAAGGACCCAGTTGGCACTGTCACGAAGGCTCTGGACGAGTATAATGGTCGAAAGCAGCGATTGAAGGACATCTCGTCAAGCCCCTTTCGTCAACGAGCTCTGCCGTCCCCAGTGTCCAGTCCGCAACCGAAGGCGTCAACTTTAGCGTCCCCATCCCCACGGCGCATTCTGAAGCGGCCATTGCCTCCAAAGAGTCCGATCACTCCTCTTCCTCTCGAAAGCAGTCCTCAGCGCAAACGCGGTCGCCGCTCGATTCGAGAGCTCAGCACTGAACTCGACGCAGTAGATGAGTTGGCTGCGAGCAACGCCGGTCTGGAGCAACAATCTGGGCCCAAGATTGCGGAGCGCGTGACGTTTTGTCTTCCTACGGGCGAAGGCGGCTCGAGTACGCGTATCACCCGTCCAGGTGAAGACTCGCAGGAGCAGCTAGCGCCCAGTGCAAGAGAGAGCGCAGAGGAAAAGATGCAGAACTACACGACGAAGCTCCTTCAGCATCTACAGCGGTCGGCGTATTACATGGACAAATTGGTAGCCGAAGAAGAAAGCCTGCACAGTGACGCGAGTCTGCAAACCAATGCTCTAAAAATGAGTCACATACTGGCTGATTTCCAACAAGCGCATGAGCTGATCACGAGGATGAGTCTCCAGCTTCAAAACGCGTCCGAATCAAGTGCTAAACGGTGTCACCAGATGCTGGAAGAGAATCACGGAGACAAGAGCTGAGTGCTCAGCATGAGGCGATTTCAGAGATCGATAATTTATTTTATTTTATTAGGCTCTAGCCTACCCCAACTCGTAAAATTCAGTTGAATTTTCATCGAGAGCGATGAGATAGTCGTCTTCTTCTCGCGTTCCTCTTTCCGGATATTGCGCAGCCGCGTACTCGAATGGGTTTTCCCATGTCGTCTCATTCGTCTCCATGTTCACGTAGTACGCCGCTCCTGATGCTTCGTCCATATACAAGACCCACTCCGATTGCACTGTAGGCTCTTGGCTTCCTTCATACTGGAAACCAACTGGCAGTTCCCAAGAGCTCTCCTGAGTTTTTGCATTGTAATAGAATGTATGCTGCGTTGACTCGTCCACAAACGCCTGCCAGTCGCCCCACTTAGCAGCAGATACCGATCTATTACGTCGAAGACTCCACGAATTGTCGCTTTCTTCTATTGTTCCGGCATCGCTAAGAGCGTTCTGGTGAAGATCTGCTTCCTCGGTACTTAAAATCTCAATCTGTTGACTCGGAGAAGATCTATCCACAAACGGCTCGTCGGGCGGAGTCCATTGAGAAATCTGCAGCCTGGGATGATAGTAGAACGACTTGTTCGTGGCCTCATCGATATAACGCTCCCATGTCGAGCCCACCAATAGCGAGTCGGTGAAAGTTGAAGCGTACGATGGAGATGAAGTGTACGGATCGTACGGATCGTAGACTCCATTGACCGCATCAAAGGGTGCAGTTTCATCTGCATCGTCGAATGCCATTGCAGCAAGAGACAGTGATAGTCGATTCACTTTCAACTGCACAATGTTTGGAATTTCCGTATCCGCTTGGCTGTCAGTGTAAAAGGCTTCGTTAAGATACTCATTCTCCACGGATGGGAGCTCAGTCTTTGGTATGGTTTCGTCAATGAGAACTACACCCGGATTACCCACCTCCATTGATACTTCTTCATCGTCCGAAGCGTAATCAAGCTTGATTAATTCTTCAGACTCGACATGGCTCTCAAATTTATTGACCATCGTGCCCAGAGATAAAGACTCTGGGTCACGAGCGTCTTCAACGGAAACAATTGGCTCCTGAATAACTGGTAAGCAAGGAGGAGAAGGCTCCGCTGGTGCTGATGTCAACGAATGTTGCTTCGCTTCGAGTCGAGATTTCTTGCGGGACTGCCGCTGGTTCTTCGTCGCCAAGAACTTGGATTGCTCCATCAAGAGTCGGCGGTTGACGAAACATCGATACTGCTTCTGGATTCGTTCAGCCATTCGATGGTCTTGCTCAAAAGAAACTTCTTGTACTTGAGCTGAGTTGGAATTAGGACTGCTTGGGCTCTCTGCCAAACTGACAACAGGGACATCATGATCAGAATATACGGATTGTTGGTCGAGTATCGACAGTGTATCTGCATTGTTTCTGATTGAAGGGCTCGAAGTTTCGACAAATGGCGACTGGTTGGAACTTTCAGCTGCATCTGATACGTTTGATGCACCATCGTCACAGTTTGTAGCAACTGGAGGTACTTCTGCGGCGAAATCGACTGATACAGTTCCCGATGAGTTTCCATGCCCAATTTCATCTTTTGGCTTTGTCTCAGCATGTGTTGGAGGCACACTCTCTGATGGTCCAGTGTTTGTGATTTTAATTAAGTCCAAAAGTGGGATCCTTGGCAGCATTATTAAGCCTCTGTCTCTCTGGACTGATTCCTCTTGTTCTCCTGGTTCCTGAGCAGCGCAATAGGTGCTCATTTCATCTGCATCAACAAGCAGATTGCTTGAATCATCTGAATCATCACTCATTGTCGCGGGTTCTAGCATTGTGCTAGAAATCACTAAAGGCTCCATCAAGGCAGCTTCGTTGTCAGCATCTGCACCAAAGTCGACTTGAATTAGCTCAAGAGCTTCATGAATCGTGGGTACAGGATCTATTGGTGGTGCGTCGTATATGCCTTCAACGTCTAATAGAGGGTCAGCTACAGCAATTGTGGCGCATGAGCTAGAAACTGATGTTGTTTGCAATAGTTCCGATAGCTCAGGGTTGGTATTGGCCTCACATGAATCCGATGCACATTCAATCGGCTCTTCATCATTCTTGGCGTCTAAGCTTGAGTTCATATGTTCCAAAGACCCAAGAGTTGCAATATCCATGGTTATTTCGCATTCTTGATGTACCATGCATAGTATTTCAGGACTCGAATATACAATGTGCACCCGGGATGCATCATAATTGTTTTCACTGTTGATCACTTCTTCCGAATTCTCATGTGTGTGTGAACTTGAGATCTCAGAAAACGGTATAGATGTCGCTGACGTGTCCGGTTCGTTTTCACCAGTTGCCTGATCTTGCGGGTGATATCTCATACAATCAGAGTGCGTTTGGAAAGAATCGCGTTCGCTTTCACGGGTGCTTAAAAACGGGTCTTCCGTTCTCAAATGGAAGTTTTCTCTGGTACAGTGCTCATCCGTCACAATATACTGAAGGTGGCCATCAATTACAGATGCTGCTGGCAATTTCAGCACATCTGCACCATCAGAGGTTTCCAGGTGCTTCTCTTGCATTAGTTGCTCCAATGGTGAGCCTTCTTTACCTAAGGATTCCGATACAGTCGATTCCACTTGAGATCCATTCGGTGATATCTCGTTTTCTGTTTGTTCTAACTGACTATTCAGCTCTACTGCGACGCTGGTGTCCGGAGTCGTTGGAAAGGAAGCTAGCTTTTCGCATAAATTCATGAGGTCACTCACTGATCCATCATCTGAGGAGCTCCAACCTTCGCCAGATTTCGGAGTATCTTGGTCACTGGCATCTGGACTGAAATCTTCCACGTCAATAAGTTGGCTGATGTTGGGTTCCAATTCTGCTGCGATTACTTGATGAGGCTCTAGAGTAGATTTACTACTGCTTTGATCAAGCCCTGTGTCTTGATCAGTACACATCGCTGGGCCAGGAACCTCTTTGCCGACGTGTTCACTAAGTGATTCTTTATCATCTTCGTCCCTTGGAGACAGAGTATTCTCCAGGTTTGGCCTGGTCGACTGCACGATATTTCTATGCACGCATTCAGACTGCTGAGTCTGCACATGGAACTCCAGAGACAAATTCTCTTCAGCACATTGAGACTCACTCTTCCGATCATCCTGAGCACTTTCAGAATAAAGCACCATATGAGCTTCTTCCTTTTCACAGCTCTGGGGTATGGTAGATGGAGGAATTGTCTCAATACCGAGATATTCATGGACGACTGAATCTGAAGGTTGAGCTTCAGCGTCACCTTCTTTGACGCAAATTCCGCGGTCAATTGCATCCGCATTGCTATTTGCTGCTCTTGGTTCCGATTCGTGTTGCAAAGAACATGGAGGATGGGAGTCAAGACACTCTGCATCTCGGTTCTCGTCATGAAAACTGTCGTTACAATGTCTTGAGGGCGATGGGTTTGATTCAGTATCGAGGATTTGATGTTCTGTGTCCATCGATTCTTTTGTTCGCTCACATTTGTCGATAGTTTCCATACGTTCAATTGCATCAATTAATCTGTCTTCTTCGCATTCGCTTACTTGCTCGTCGAATTCTTGCGACAGTATCGAGGTAGCAGCAGTAAGCTCGACTCCATCCGATCGATATCTGATGCCATCACCATGCGCCTGAGAAGCCTCGCGGATGGGTCTTGGCACACAATCCCGCACTAGAAAAGCTGATTCAATAGCGACGGTATGCAACGATCGACATGCATTTATGGAACTCAATGAGCTCCCTTCGTCGTTCAAATCAGGCGCTCCTTGCCTTTGTCTAGTCTGTGGCGAAGGTTCATTGTCTTGGGCCAATATTCGATATTCTTCACTGTCATCTATCACTGGAGCTTCGCCTGAAGGAGTCTCATTCTTCTCTGCATGTTGATCAGACTGTGTTCGAGTCTTCAAGGGTTTCGCATTATCGTGTCTTTTTAGCTCGGGTGTATCTCCGAAGAGCCATCCCATTTCCAGTAGCACACGTTCTCGACTCGGGTCAGCGTTTGCCGCATTAATACCAATGGTCGGCCGTGGTTGCTTCTTCAGACTTGGTTTCTTTGATGGACTCGGTTTCTTTGTCGCTCCCAAACGCTCTTCCAGTCTATGGACGTGGCACTCTGTTTGTTTCATGTATCCAGGATCAATCTTCCGTTTTGTTCGGCGCTTCGTTTTCTCTCGTACTCGTTGGCGCTCTTTTGCTTTAGACGACGACGCACTGTCTTCGTTCTCGCTGCCTGGAGTATTCTGATGCTGGGATTTCTTCGTTCTGGCGAGCTGTAGGCCACTCCCACAAGCTACCATCGGTTGATTGCTTTTGCGGCCGACAGGAGTCGAGTTCTGGTGCTGATAATGCTCAGGCTGCTCCAGCCTGAAAACGCTCTGTAGTAGCTCCATCGTCTCTTGCTCCAGGCGACGCAGGTTTGGATGTCGAAAGCTTTGTCCTCGCTGCATCATTGCTGTCCACTTCGAATCCTTTAAATATTGAGGGAGCGATTGCACGAAATCATTATGATCAATGTGCTCTCTTCCAGGTTTGGCTGATTGGGGACGCGTGACCTGCCGCTGCTGATCTTCTTCGATATCGGGACGATGAGAAAGCGCTGAGCGCGGTCTAATACGTTGTCGGCGATCACTTGCCTGCTGGCGGTTGCGATCACTCCCATACTCGCGAGTACTGTGGTATTCATGTCGAATATCAGATCGTTGGGCACTCCTTGGACGCTGTCGCGCACTCACTGACGCTCTGGCCATCGATAGGAGTCGATCGTCATCGATGTCGATCTCCTTCCAGTCGTGCTGATGGAGATTGTGGACGTCGGGCTCAGGCTGGTGATATCGGTGGGCGACTCGGTCGATACTACGACACTCTGCACTCAGCTGCTGGAGAGGATACTCGTCACGGTCTTGAGTGCAGTCGTACGTCCATTGTGACATGAACTGCCGCGCAGGTTCTCCCATCGCACATCAGCAGCAGTGATCCCCTTCGTCTGGCACGATCGCTTCATTTGCCTTGGTGGGCATATTAATAGACCTCTGCATTTATCCACACAGTTAACACACAAGTGAGTGACAACCAGACACACGCACCACAATCGCAGTCCTCCGAAACATTTGAATCTCCCGCACTCCTGTTATTTTGCTTTACTTCAAGTGAGAAGTCTCACTCGACGCGACTAAACTCCGTTGTGTTGGTGCTTGGTCGATAGAGAACGAAGGAGAAGTCCATGTGGAAAGGGCCTGGATGGAAAACAGCGACGGATGAATAGCCCAATTGGTATTGTTCCGTGGAGTCGCCCAGGATCAGCTAGAGGAAGAAATGCCAGAGCAGCAGCGTTAGGATCTACAAAAATACGATCAGGGTCCAAGAAACCTACCACATCAGGCAGTGGGAAAAGCTGTAAAGATGAATTGAACGCCCAGTTGATGGGTGACGCCGTGAGCGGAAGAGGGCAAAGATGAGCTTGATCAATCACCGTCTTGACCAACTGCGGATCAACGTCTCCGTTCAGCATACACTAATCACCAGAAAACTTCAGATGATTCGATTAGAAGACGTACATGCTTGGCCACGTCCACGTGCTCATGCTGGCCTGCATCTCTAGAGTCGCCTGGATCGTCCGAAACGACAGGAAGCAAGGCGTGTCGGTGCATTTTCTGATGCAAGTCTTCTCTAAAGATCACGATGTCCTGCGTGTAATACCGAATACTACGGCGCGTTGACGACATGAGTCTCAACAACATTACTGCCGTACCAAAGACAGCAAGAACCTACCGACACGGATTTGTGCTGCATATGACATTCGGCACACGGTCCACGAGGTCTTGCGTGCACAGGCTCGGGAGCTAACAAACAGGTGGCCTTTAGCACCTTTGACTTGCAATACAACCAAGGAAGGCACTCATACTGGATGACGTGGAAAAGCTGATGAAGAGCCAGGATCGTTCGGACCAGGGACTAGCACGAATTTTGAGAACTCAGCCAGCTTCGGGTACTTGAGGATGAGATTGCCCAGCTCATCCAGATATTCCTTCAGGTCCTGCAGCGTGTAGGACCCAGTGCCGCCGCCGCCCATGGACGTAGACATGAAGTCGCCCATGAGGATGAACAGCGACGGCATCACACTCTCGAGTCCCTGGAAGAGCAGATCGAGGTGCTTCATGACCTGAGGGTCGTCCAAATGTACGTCCGAGAGCACAATGAACGTGGCGTGGTGGTCGTTGGCTTCCAGTTCTTGGATCTGCTCCAGTTGCTGCGCAGAGATCTCGACGCCAAGAGGGTCGATGCCTCCGAGAATTTCGAGCGATTCCGCTTTGGTCTCTGGCGGTGGAAAGCCAAGCGACTGCGAAATGCAAAAGAGAATGAGGGGTCAAGCTTCAGAGCGAATGAAACTCCCAAGACGTACATGCACGTGGAGCACGTCGTCGATCACTTCTCCCTCCACCAGAACCACGCAGTTGATCGTGAAGAGCCCATTTGTGTACGTCTGTGAGCCATGAAGAGAGGTGTAAGACACGAGTAAGGGAAGAAGAGCTATCTCTCGTACAGCGTCGGAGAGGTCCACGTAGATGCGCGCCGTGAGGTCTTCCAAGTAAATCCGCTTGCGCTCGTCTTGGCCCAGCATGCCGATCACTCGGGTGATTCCTGTCACGCCCAGCAGTGACTCGATGCGCGATAGCTGGCAGCAGGAGAGTAGTCAGCATCATTTCTAGGTTGCTGACTGTGGTCCCACTCACCTGGATGTAGTCCACGGCATTGGACACGGCCACGGCAGGCGGCGCAAACATTTTGTTCCGGTGAACGCGCAGGTCCACTGACTGGAAGCTGGAGAGAAGCAGGCGTCAGACCAGCAATAGCAGGACTCAGTCGCATGTGATCACGCACCGGTCGCGCAGCAGCTTGAGACGGAAGTCGGCATCGGCGTGGATGCGTCTGCGGGCGTCCGCCTTGAGCTCGAACGAGTTGCTGTGGGAGGCGTAGTGCAGCTTGGGCGTCTCGAAGGCGCCGAAGACCTGGATCCTCTCGAACTGGTTCTCCGAAGACACGGCCAGCAGCGTGTCCAGCGCACTCTCGAGCGCCTCCAGCGTCACCACCGACGTCGCCACTGCAGCAAACAGCAGAGAGACAGCGTTAGCATTAGTTCTGCTACGTGGACCAGGCGCATAGGCAGCCGCACTTTTGCTGCGGTCGATGCTGTTCTTGAGCGCATAGAGCACGTCGTCCAGCTGCAGCGACGGCTCACTAAAAGACACATAGCAAGCGCTAGAAGTCAGCTACAGAAGCCACCAAAAGCTTGGGGCGTAGCTGAAGGGATCACCCACTTGATGAGCTCCTCTGTCAACCGCTTAAGCGCGTCTGCGTGGAGAGAGAGCCCCTGCAGCTTACACGCGCGGAAAATGCGCTTGGTCGCCATCTTTTGCCGCCCGAATAGCCAAAAAGCGCGGGTAATAGTGGAAAGGTACCACTTGGAGTAGTACATCTCTGAAATCTGCGACGTGTGGGAGTACAATTGTTGATTGGTTTTATGGCAAATGCTCTAGTTGGTGTTGTTGCCGCCCTGGCCCAGGCCAAGGACGTAGCTCATGTTCTGAGCGTCGCGCACGGCGGTGGTGTCGCCCAGGGACTCGAACACGCGCGAGTACGTGCTCCAGCACTGTGCGCTCTGCGGGCGGTCGCTCAATCTAATGGAATGGGAGAAAGCGTGAGCATTACATGCCGCCGGTTGGTAACGCGAGCGATTCGTTCGCACCTTTCGTTCAGCAGTAGTCTTGCGAGCGCGAGATCTTTGCAGTGGCTTGCGCTAAGGGAAAATGCACAGTTAGATTCGCTCTGTCGGATCCTTTTGCCACATGAACGCACCATTCGATGAGAAGCAGCTCGATCACGTCCAGCTCAACGCTCGTGCCTCCAAGAACCGACAAATTCCCGCGGATCGGCAGCAAGAGGTCCGCAGCGCGATCGTATTGGCCCTGTTGCCATACAGAGAAATCGCCATCAGCATGTATCACGAGGCCTCACGAAACGAGCTGGACGCACCTGGGAATACGCTGTGAAGCCCTCGCAGACGCTGTTGAAGACGGACTCGAGCTCATCTAAGGAACACAAGCCTTTACTCTCAGCAAACACACACGTCAAGAAGCTAAGTGACCACGTCGAACGCACCGGATGAGCGAGCGAAGCTGAACTGCATGGGTTTGATGCCCAACTGCTGCTCCAGTTTGACCAGATCCAGGCCACGCTCTCGCGTGATCTTCTTGACTGAGTTCACTTCGCCCATGGACGACATGATGCTCTGTAGACAGCAGCCAATAGAGAGCGATGAGCAACGGATATTAGCTATTGGCCACCACGTTGTCAACGTACATGCTTCAGAGCAACTGCCAACGGAGAGCACGCGACCGGCGCTTCTCCGTTCTCTAGATCGACCTCCTTCCAGGACTCGAACAGCTGCGTGCGGAGCTCTGCAGTGTCCTGACCAGCGAACTGCAGGCGCCAGAAGAGCTGCGTGGCGTCGCACAGCGTTCGCACTGAATGCGCCTCTTTCAGACGCGGCTGGAAGATGTAGACCTCGAGAAACTTCTCGATGCGGTCGTAGCGGCCCAGCTCCAGCAGATAGAGCGCCCACTGGAAGTACAAGTGGCGCTCGAGAGGTCCTCCGTTGTCGAATGCGTCCTATGGAAGAGCTCTTATCAGACACACACGCATGGTCTGGTGGTCGTAGCGGAGCGCTGTACCTTGTATTGCAGCGCATAGCTAGCGCCATGGTTGGCGTTGCCGCGCGCTTCCCAGATGTGCAGCATGGTGTGGACTAGACACAGTCAATGAAACGAAGGTCAACACCCGATACAATTGATCAACTGGGCTTACGGAAGCGACGTACACGCCCACCGGTCGTTCCCGTGCATTGACAGCGCCTTCTCTGCGATGTTCTCTGCTACGTCCAGCTTCCCAGACACCTGAAGGCCATACGCCTGCATGGACAGCAAGTGGCTGTAGCCTACAGGAGATGGTGTGAGTGAACGAGTGAGCATTAGAGCCATCCATACAGCGCACGCACCTCTGTCATTGGGCGACCAGGACGGAAGGCGGCGCGTGACGGTGGAGAGCGCGTTCTTGTAGTCTCTGCAGTCCACAAGTCAGTGCGTTTGCATGGCAGCAGAGTAGAACAGAGGCACTGGACTCACCCCAGCAGCAGGTACAGGTCGTAGCTGCAGCGCAGGGCCAGCAGGTCGTGGTGCTCCTGCACCAGAATGGTCTCGTAGATGGCCGCAGCCTCACGGAGGCGGCCGCCAACCATGGCCTCCAGCGCAGCTACGTGCAGCTTCTCCGCTGTCGTTGCATCCGAATCTGAGCAATGGTAAGCAGCGTTAGGCACCTCAACACGAGTGGATCAACGCTAGAGCACACAGCAACACGCACCTGTGAGCGCGATCTCAGCCGCGACCTTGAGCGCAGCGCCGGCCTCGAGCGAGTCCTGATGCACGAGTGGCGTGAGGCACTGGCTCGCGCTCACGAGCACGTGGCCCATGATGAACTTGTGGTCGTCCGCCAGCACCTGCTGCAGCATGTGCTTGGGGTGTGCGTTCATGGACACATACTACACGTGGTCTGCGTCAGCCAACAGAGCAAGCCACAAGATGCAAGGACGCCGCATACCTCGAGCACGGCGATGTCGTAGGCCTGCTGCTTGCTGGTGCTGGCGCCCAGCGACTGGTCGCGCGCGCCCTCGAACTCTCCGATGCCGAAGATCGCGCCCAGGATGGACATGGGGCGGCTGGAGGCCGTCCGCAGACGCGCCGAGTGGCGGAGCAGCAGCATTCCGTCGGTGATGCGGCTGATGATGCCCAAGCGAATCGGAAGGGGATGGTGAGGTGACGCGAAGGTTGCGCGAACGAGCGGCCCCGTCCGCATGCAGGCAGATAGATGGAGGAAAGAGTGCGGACAGCTATTCTCTATTTCTAACTTACACGACAGGACATGGGACATCTATTGTTATCCTAGCACACGCAGTCACATGATGTGCAGGTTGGACCACGCCTGCAGCGCCGGGTCCACGACCTGCTGGCTGGACTCGGACAAGCCGTCCAGGAGCTCTTCCCACGGGCCGGCCATGCTGGTCGAGGCCTCTGCCGGCCGCGTGTAGCTCACTGCCGGGGCCGGTTGGCGCTGGAAGTCGGTCACGGGAGGCGGCAGACCGGAGGAGGAGGACGGGTGGTGGTGTCCATGGTAGCTGGAGCCGTCCATCGGATGCTGCTGATGCGAGAGGATCTCCTGATACGAGCCGGGCTTGTCCAGCGGCTTAGGCATGGAGTAGTTCGAGTACATGTCTCCTCGGCGCGAATACGGGGAGCCGGGCTGAGGAGGCAGGTAGGCAGGCGGGTGGTCCTGGTAGCCACCTTCGGGCTTGGCGTAGTTGCTGTACACGGAGTCCATGCCGCTGGAGCCGTGCATGTCGTAGCGACCGTCGGACGCAGGTAAGACGCCGCCTTCGGGCATTTTGAGCTTCTTGGCCGGATGGTGATGGTGCATCATCTCGCCACTGGGCGGCGGTGGCATGTACAGGTGCTGGACGCTGCTCTCGATGTTGGGGCCGGCCAGAGGCGCGACCGAGGGCGTGTTGGCGGGCGAACCCTGGCTCCAGGACAGCAGCTCGTCGTACTGGCCGTGGCGCAGCATCTGCAGCGCCTGCTTCTTCTTCTTCGAGTCAGAGACGTCCATGCCCTGCACGGGCTGGCCGATGAGGATAGCCAGCTTGAGGAAGTTGATGACCCAGAACTGGCGCACGGCCAGCCGCAGGTCGTCCACCTCGGCGTACGCGCCGTCCTCCGTGTTGTTCTCGCGTCGGAACTGCTCCACGAGCTCGTGGCGGAAGAGCATCTCAAGCCGCGAGAACTCGCGCTGGCGCAGCGCGTGGTCGTCCTTGCGGAACTCGAGCGCCACGCCGCCCTTGACGGGCTTGACCACGCGGAACGTGCGCTTTCCGAGCGCGTTCTTCTGGAACTTCTTGGAGAGCCGCATGGTGGAGCAGTTGAGCAGCTTGGCCAGCACGAGCCGCACGGGCGTGCCGTTGGCCAGCGGCAGGCTGTTCCGGTCGAACTCGGTCAGGATCACGTCGATGAACTTCTCCTCGGCGCGCGTCCACTTGCCGGCCCGCGTGTCGATCTGCGCGTTCATGTCGAGCCGCAACACGCTGGCGTGCGGCATGGACGCCTCGCACACGGGACACCGCAGCAGCGGCCACACGTGGACGCAGCGCGAGTGGAACACGTGGCTGCACACGGCGCTGAACAGGATCGGGTCCGGATGGTGGCACAGGTCGCACAGCGTGTCCTGCGACAGCGCCGGTGGCGAGCCAGCTCGGCCCGAGATTGCGGTCACTGAGGCCGTGGTCGTGCTCTTGCGCTTCAGGGACGCTGGCTGTGGTGCGGCCGCGTACTGGGACTGCTGCGGCGGCTGAAAATGCGCTGATGGGGGATAGAACGAGTGGTGCTGAAACTGCGCCCTGTGCTGCTGAGGCGGTGCGGCCACTGGATTGTAGTAACCGGCGCGTCCACTTGCGGCCTCATCGACAGGCAAGCGGCAAACACCGGCGGCTGTCGCACTATAGTCGTGGTAGGCTCTGGGGAAAGAGTCCCCAGGCAACTGGGGGGCCGGCGGCTGGTCGTGCATGCGGCCGAGGTCGTTGAGCATGCGACTGTGTGGGCGGGTGTGAGGGCCACAAGCGGGTGAGGCCCGAATTAAATTTTTTCCCTCGGCGTACACAACTCCTCGCTGGGTCTTTTATTTGTACAGAGACTGACCGGCCGCAGAGTGGGGGAGGCTAGTGGAGAGGGGGGCGGCTGAACGCTTGGTCGTGTTCACACCAACCTCAACAGTGCTGATCGTGCTCCTCCTGCTCCTCCTCTGCAGAGTCTGCACGGCTATGTCCACTCACTCTACACGGCAAGTGTCACTCGCCCGTTTCTCATGGCGACCGGTCGATCGCACCCCACCACATGCTGATCATAGCCTCTCATATAAGGCCCACTCCCGACACGCATGCCCAAGACACGCCAAGACCATGCGGCCGCAACCACACAACGCAAGGGCCACACCTTGGCCGCCTCCGCCCCCACATGCTTCGCCAGGCAAGACGTGCCGCTGATCAGTATCCAGCAACCCTTTCTGACGCCCCGCACCAGCTGGTGGGTGCATCTGTAACTGAAAGTCCAGGTGGGGCTACTCTCTGTACATTACATAATATTCTTAACGGGAGGTTTTCGGCAAAAATTACTCAAACGACAGGCTGTCTGTGCTGTGTGCCAACATTTCAATCGGCATAATTCAAACACCAGCCTTTTTAAACGCTAGTGTTTGTATCATACTTTCAGTGAAACCTAAATTTACTGTAAAGCAGAATACAATAACAGGGAATACATTTTAGCGATGCAAATTCCTCAGAAAACGAAACTCAATTGGGAGAGGTACAAATCAGATCTTCGTCGCCCGCCATGAGATCACGCAGTCCTGCGTAAAGTGAGTTTCGCGCCAGATTCGCTATGCTTGTTTCTCAGTGCTTGATTTATCGAACCCACGCACCATCTCCCTTGGCAAACCAAATGGCAATCCGGAACATTCGGACACCCACCGTCACATTCACGCAGACCTCTATACAAGCATATTGTGTGTCGATTTCAACGCAAGCTTTTGTTCAGTGGTCTGCATTGCCCTGCAAGCTTGTCGGTCTGTGATTGGATCCTCCAGTTGTCGCGAAGAAAGATATAGGGCTTACCATTTATGCAATCTAGAAACTGCAGGATCATGAAAAATGCTTATCCAAAGATCCTTCGTCTCGTGCCAGTCACAGGCTTCAAGCAATCGTTTGAGGTTAACTGTTGGGACGAACAGGCAGTATTTTAATGCAATTGCTTGAAGAGGCGACGTAGCAACTTTCGTAATGATTTTGCAGCGACTGGTTTGACCAAAGCGTAATCGTTAGGATCGGATCTGAAATATGACGCTTTTCCACCAGCACGCTGTAAATTTACTGTACTAAGCGCAAAGCAGTCAAGAATGCGCAGCTGCTGATTGCTGGACGCTCTGATCAACTCATCTGAGTTCTACGGGCGCCCATACTATCAGAACCTGATTGCATTGGTACAATTGTACAAAAAATTATGTGCCAGGTGTTCTGACACCAAGATTATATGCTGTACGGCAGCATGCATCTTGGATATGGTGTTGATTTGTTCCACTCGTATTCACCATAATACAATGAGAAAAATATCGAGGACGAGTATAACCATATTTATGAGTGTCTGAGTGATTGATTTTGAAGCATGATCATTGCTCTGATATGGCTACTTGCGCGATTTTTGACTTGCAGTGGCACATTTGCTTCAATGCTGTTGTTGGCGATTATTACCAAAGCCTCCGCATCACGTACTGAACACCGGTAACACAGTATTTTCAGTGGTATCCGAAACTGGTATTTCCGACTTCTCTGTACCGTTTTCAGTGGCACAGAGTACCGCAAGTCGGATGAATGTACTGTAGTCGGTTTGACACCGTCAACTGGCATGCAAAACTCTGTTGCAAGAGGTTTTTTGGATAAAACCCACAAGGTTTAATATCTTTGGTGAATACGAGATTGTCGGGACATGCAGGTCTCAGACGTCATCATCGCATTCGAAAGCCCATTCGCGGTTTGAGAGATGGTGAAAGGATGGCGTGAGAAGCCTGTTGAATAGTAAAACACGTATTCACCTAAGGATTGTGCAGAGTGCAGTATTACTCTGTAGCATTCGCGGTTGCCCCCGTCCTACCCAGCCAATAGTTAATAAGTGCAAAAACATGTCTTATTGGGTGTGGGTATTTGGGTGGCAAGAATTTCCGTAATCTCGAGCCCAGGGATTACGCAAAGAAACTCGATCTTAGTGAGTGACGGTCGTAAGTAACTTGACATGCATCAGATGAGATGAATCATTTGGAAACCTGTCCTCTCCTCCTCAACCAGTCGTCTTCCTTCTTCGCCATGAGCGCCTCCGAACCGATCACGTGCAAGGCCGCCGTTTGCTGGGCCGCCAAGGAGGACTACGTCATCGAGGACGTCGTGGTCGCTCCTCCGCGCGACGGCGAAGTGCGCATCAAGATCGTGGCCACGGGCGTCTGCCACACGGATGAGT